>KV417285.1:0-426960 GCA_001630345.1 Calocera viscosa TUFC12733 | reverse complement strand
GGCAAGAGACACCCCCACCTCCGAGTACACCGGTCCGGCAACCCCAACCATGGGTCTCTCAGACGCCAACAACCGCAAATGAAGCCATCTCCCAATCATCACTGATCAAGCACTGGGTGTCTATGCACCAGGGGAGCTCGCCTACCACCATTCACCACTCAATTGATCAGCTAGCAAAAGCGACGGTCTCCATGAACCACAAGCTCACGCTTCTCACCCGTGAGGTCAAGGAGCTTCGAGACACCAATGCCATCCTCTCCAAATGCCGCTGGACTAAAGAACACGCTTACAAGACTCTGGACCGCTCACTGGTGCCCAGGCTACCCAGCTGATGGTAGAGAGAGGTTTGCTTCAGGGCGACGGAGCAGATGAAGGTCGAGGGGAGGGTCCATCCAAGCGGCAGAAGACCGGTTCACGCCTCTGTGGAATCTGCCGCAAAGCTGGCCATAATGCAAGAACGTGCCCAGATACTGTAGTAGGTGACAGCTTATCGGAATCGAGCTCTGTTTGAGGCAATGCAATGTCATTATCGAGCTACAGCTCCTCGACGACAGGCAACGAAAAAAGTGACCCGGTCCCTGATATGACCCGGACTCTGATGTCCCATGTTATCCGTTGTTTGCGCTATAGTGGGGTGATGTTGAGAGCCCACCCGGGATTCACTCCAACAGGCGCTACCCCCGGCCCAAACAGGTTCAAACAACCCCTCCAGTCTTCCCGCGAGCATGACCATCACGGCTCGCGCATGTGTGGCAAGAGCTTCCTGCAGCTTCCGACGTCTTCTGCGTTGAATTGACGGCTAGGAAGAGGGAGACGACGGGTCCCCGGTGTATGTACGGCAGGCTCAGAGGGGACGATGCTCTTGTTCTGGATGTTTGATGGGCGGGGGCGGGCGAGCATGGGGGTTGTGAGGTACAGTGCGCGGCTTGCTGCTGCTGCTGCTGCTGTCGGCCGTGCCGGTGGTGGGGGCAGTGGAGGGCGTCGAGCAAGCCGTACGACAGCGCCCTGCCCATACAGCTCGAAATGGTATCCCGGTAACGTCCCTTGCACACATGGCTTGGTTTTGCCCTACCCGCTCTGCGATACACAGAGACGGGTGCGCGGCGCGACGGGTTCACAGACGCTGGCGAGGTTGGGGACACGAACCCGAACACACGCGCACGCACGCACGCACGCACACACGGATGCGGCTTGGCTGTCGCTTCAAATTGCCGGGGTGCACAGCAGACCGGGCCAGAAGGAGCAGGCGTTCCCCGCAACCCCGCGAGGGCGAGCTGTCAGTGCTCGGCCCAACCCCGGGCGAGGCACATGCAGCAAGCATTCCAAACATTCCAAACGGTGCAGGAGGCGCTCGGCCAGTCCCGGGTTGGGGACAGGCTGGCCTGATCCTCCCTGAGGAGCGGCAGGCTGGGGCTGGGAGAGACAGCGTGACAGGCACACGCTGGTATGGACGAAGATGCATATTCTTGCCGGTGGCTCGGCTGGAATGTGGAACATGGAACATGGGAGCGGCTTGGCGGGCTGGTTGACGGGTCACGTGCGTCTCCGGCACGGGAGGGGGAGCTGGGCAGTGGGGTGAGGGGTGGGCTGGTGAGGGAGGGAGAGACGGGGGTTTGACTGCGTTTTTGGAGGGGGGGGGCTCTGCCCACGAAGGGAAGAGCGAGAGCAGACAGCAGAGAACAAGAGCAGAGCGCAAGAGCCGAGAGCCGAGAGCCGAGAGCAAGAGCCGAGAGCAAATAACAAGGGCAGAGAGCAGAGAGCAGAGAGCAGAGAGCAAGGGGAAGGAGCAAGAGCAAGAGCAAGAGCAAGAGCAAGGAGCAAGGAGCCGTGCGCAGCCAGAGCTTACGGCTTCCTGAAGCGCTGGTAGCGCCCGGCGAGTGGTGCGGAGAGTCGGCAGCAGGTCCTTTGGGCCGTTTGGAACGTCCTCCGACGGCATCGCACGCATCCTCTGCAGTACTGAGCCGGGTTATACATACTTGCCATAATAGCGCGCATGGCGCAGACTCAGACCCGGCAGGCAGGTTGCTGTCTCTGATACTTGTATGTATGCTCTGTATACAGCCTTGATAGGGCTCATGAGCTAGAGGAGGCCGGGTTTGCTAGACTCGGATTTGCGCGGAGGAATGCTCAGGGCTCTGAGCTCGGAAATGCACATCACATTGATATTGTGCGATGTGAGGTGAGCAGGGTCGCTTATCGTCCGCCTGCCGTAGGGGCATGAGGCCCGTGCGACTGGGGCCGCGGCGGGCTGAGTTGGGTTGAGTTGAGCTGAGTTGAGATAAACCCTGGGGGCGGTACGTGGCTGTTGACCCGGGGGGCGCGGGGCGAGGTGGGGTGATTGTCTGATGTTTATTGTCTGTTTGTTGTCTATCGAGCTGCCGATATTCTCCCAGTGGCTGGGCTGTTAAGCGGGGCGAGACAATCATCAACAATTGGTTTCAATTGTCTGCAAGACACGACAGCACCATCGTTCTTCCGTTTCTCCGATCCTCCGTGCCGGCCGCTGGCGGAGAAGCCAGCAGGCCAGCCGCCGAAGCCAGCGAGCCAGGGCAGAAGCCAGGACGGCATGTGGCAGTGCCATTTATCACGCGCTCGTATCTCGGGCGGTCATTGGCCCGTGTTGGGGGCTGTGGCAGCGAAGCACGCGCACTGGCGCAACTCTGTCACCCTGTTCAATCCAGACGCCCGGCAGTTGATTGCGATGGGTGCGGGCATTCCAGTCCGAGTCCAGGGCCGGCACTGGCGGAGTAGGAGCACGTTCCTTGCCGGGCATTGACATCGCCGCGGGTGCCTCGAGGCTCGCCGCTCCCCATCTCAATCACCTCACCTCACCTCGCCTCCTCTCCGAGCAGGTGCAGGGATAGTCGGGTCTCGCTCGGGGACGCACGAGGGCCCCCGTACGAGCACTCTCTCCCTCTTCCTCTTCCATTCCTATTCCTCACTCTTCCTCCCCATCCCCGACTCCCGAGGCGACACAAATCCCGTCATCCGAAGCTGGACACACGGGTGCTGTCGCTCCCCAACTCCCACATCGGCTCCAGTTCGCAATTGCAAGTGACAATCACAATCACAATCGTGATTAAGTGAACCCCGCCCGGCCGATCACCCCTTCCTGCGACAGATACCGCCCCGCGCAGTGTATTACCTCCAGCACCGGTACCAGTAGCAGTAAGCACCCCTCCCTCCTCCCGCACTCTCGCAGGCTCAAGGGCGTCCATGTCCAGCCCCGCTCAGGCCGATCCCCCGCACCAGCGCCGCAAGTCGTACCCGAAGAGAGTAGCGAGGGAGAGATTGCGACAATTGGAGAATAGGCAACAAACAGACTCCGGTACGTCGCTTTCCCCGCTCTTGTGCTTTTCGTTCCGAGTTTCTTTGGATTCGAGGCGGAGAGGCGGGGGGACGGGGGCATGGCTCAGGCCGTACTCCCTCCCCGTCGCTGGGGTCGCACAGGCTGGGTTATCGTCCGGAGCGGGTGGGAATGACAAGCCCAGCACTCCGGGGCCGATCAACTCGCCTCCCACTTGTCACCCGACGACGCCTCGTCTCCTCTCCTTGCTTCCTTCCTCCCCGTGTCCCTGTCCCCCTTCACCACCCTGCGTACCTCCTTACACGTCCTCCCCGCCCTCGTCCCGCGAAAGTGTGTCGGCGCATGCCCCCCCTCTCCCGCCCAGCACACGCGGGATATCCCTCACCCGGCTTCCCACCCCTCGCCGCGTCATCAGGGACGTCAGCGCCCGCCCCGCTAGCGTCACCGGCCTCACGGTCGGTATCGGGCGCGCTGGCAGGCGAGCCGGCGGTACTGCTGCGCAGGGAGCGAGGGGCGCGTGGGGCCGAGCCGGTTGGAGCGCCCGGCGGGAGGGGTGTGCCCGGGCCGACGCCGATGCCTGGGCCGGGGACGTTGAGCACCAGAGCCGAGCGCTCGGGGTTGGCTTTCGCCGACGTCGATGTTGACGCCAGTGGGTCGAGCTTAGCGCCGGTGGCCTCATCCACATACACCTCGGCTTCCACTTCCACTTCCCTCTCTGCCTTCTCTGGCGTTTCTTCTTCTTCTGCCGGCACTCTTGCCTTTTCCTCTCTCATATCATCATCCCAAGGCACAAGCTCATCTGTTGTCTTTGTTTCTTCTCCTTCTGCCGATATTGCAAACGACCCGACTGTGGCCTTTGCATCGATCACGACCTCGACCGTATCGCCTACATCGACCGCATTGCCCACATCGATCGTATCGCCCACATCGACCGCATTGTTCACATTGTCCACATCGACCACAACCTTGAACGACTCGACCACAACCTCGATCGTGTCGATCGCATCGCCCGCATCGACAACATCTACCCAAAATGACACTGCGACTGGCGCGACGTCCGTAACCTCCACGACAACGGCGTCGTCCACCCCGTCCCCGTCGTCAACGACCTCGACGACCATTGTTCCTTCCACCCCTGTTTCCACATCCCCCCAAACTCCCACGCCTGCATCACCCACGCTCTCCCTCACCCCCGCGCCGTCTTCTGGTTTGCCTTCTTCTTCGGCTACCGTGACTGACTCTACTTCTGTGCAATCGTTTGTTTCATCCGCACTAAACACGAACATCATCACTGACACCAACACGCTCATGTCCACAACGCTCTCCACGCCACTTTCATCCGGTATAACCTCTCTTTCCTCCTTATCTTCTTCATCTGCACCGGCTTCCTCTGCTTCTTCTTCTGATCCGGGCACCCCGACGACGTCATCTGCTTCTTTTTCTACGTCTACCGCTGCATCATCTTCATCATCACCTACGTCTTCCACAGGCACAGACTCCTCATCTAGCACATCCGCATCCTCATCCAGCATCTCGGCACCCCCGTCGTCGTCCTCCGCGCCGACGTCCTCCCCGCCCTCATCGTCCCCCAGTGGCTCAAACACGTCCAGCCCGCCGACGTCCTCACCCTCCTCCTCGGTCCCAAGTAGTACCCCCTCAGCAAGCTCGGCCCCGCCGACGTCTATGTCCTCTAGCAGCGCGCCTAGCACCGTCCCCAGCAGCCCCGCGTCTCCGTCCGCATCTCCGAGTCCGCCCCAGTCGCCCACATCCACCAACCCAGGGTCCACCTCCCAAACCGCATCTGCCTCCGCGTCAGGCACGAGTGGCACGACAACCATGTCTTCCTCCGCGCCGCCCAGCACGGGCTCACCTTCTCCTCCGCCTTCCCCCTCACCTTCTGCATCGAACACCTCCGCAGACCCCCCCACATCCTCCCAGGACACCATCGCCCAGCAGTCTGCAGCGTCCGTCCAGTCGGTCATGTCACAATCTCAAGAGTCGCAGGCCTCGGTCGCCTCAGTCGCCTCGGTCAGCCAGGCATCGTGCGTCCCCACAGCGCTTAACATAACACCATTCTCACTGACACAATACCGTATTAGGGTTGCGAGCGGTACGAACCTCGCGAGCCCGACGAGCACAGCGCCGGGGTCGACCTCTGCTCCCAGCTCTCGAGCAGACCCGAGCTCCCCTTCCGTCCCAGCAAGCCCAAGCTCCACCCCAGGTACGCCCACTTCCACTTCCCCGGCCTCGGCCTCCAGCCCGCCCACATCCTCACCCGCCTCCTCCCCGCCCTCCTCAGCCGGGTCTTCCACGCCCGCAAGCTCAAGCCCGCCGCCCACTTCGCCAACCAGCACTCCCCCGCCAACCTCTTCCTCCCAGTCCGCCCAATCCCAGTCCCAGTCCTCCTCCGCGCCCTCCTCCTCCCCTACCTCACCTACAGCCACCCAGCCCACATCCACAAGCCAAGCGATCACTTCCCAATTCACGAGCAGCGGTTTCCTCATCGGGCCCACCTCTACCACCGCCGCCGGTACATCCGCGAGCGCGTCCGTGTCCGGGTCAATCACCCCCTCCCCCTCCGGCCTGCCCACATCCACCCTCACCTCCGGCATCTCCTTCGCAGCAGGGACGGACTCGAATGGCCAAACATCATTCACCTTCCCCACGTTCCTCACGATCGTTTCAGACTCCACTTCCTCCTACGGCCCTAGCGTAACCCAGATCGTCACGGGGGGCAACACGTACGACTCGACCGTGCCTGGAGGTGGGGTCGTCTTCACCGTCACGCAGGTAGTGGCGAACCCGACGGGGGACCTGAACCAGGCCAGCTCGGGGGGGAGCACGAACCAGTGCGTGCAGTTTCTCTCCGCCCTATTCAGCATATGCTGACGTCTGCCAGGTTCTTCCACAACACAGGCGCGGTCGCAGGCGTATTCGTCGTCGCGGGAATCCTGGTTGCAGCGGTGCTCGCGGTGCTCGGCTACCTCTTCTGGCGGAGGCGCAAGCGCGCCCTTGCAGCTGCCGAGAACCCATTCGACCCCCCCGGCCCGCAGCCGCGCAGGCCGTTCGAGGCGTCGGACGATGACCTCGCTGCTGCAGCAGTGGGCGGGGCTGGCGCCGGTGCCGCCGCCGCCGCTGCTACACCTCAGTCCGCCTGGCGGGGGGGTTACCAGCCAGTCACCACCTCCGCTGACGCGCACATGATGCAGCAGTATCGGGAGCGGGACGCTGCGATCGCTGCCGCCGCTGCCGCAGGACAGTACACGCCTTACAGCCGACAGAATCCTGTTCTGCCCCCAGCTGCTGTGCTCGCTGGCGCCGCCGCTGGTGCTGGTGCCAGCTCGGCAATGCAATCCTCCTCCACGCCCTCGTCTTCCGGCTACTCCCCCGACTCGAATGCGACCAGCTCGCAGATGCTGCATCCGCAGTACTCAACTGACGTCGGTCCGGGCGGGACGGATGGGGGCGCGAGCGCGCAGGCCCAAGGGCCGTATTCGACGGGCGAGGCGGCGAATGCGAATGCCACGAGCGCACAGGGGATGATGCATCCTTATACTACGCCGACGGGGCCGAGCGGGACGGGGGCGACGAGCGTGCAGGGCATGCAGCATCCCTTCGCGACGGGGGAGGCGGCGAATGCTAACGCCACCAGTGCGCAGATGATGCAACATCCGTTTGCGACAGGAGAGGCGGCGAATGCGAACGCTACGAGCGCGCAGATGATGCAACATCCGTATGCGACCCCGGAGGCGATGAACGGGACGGCGACCAGCGCGCAGATGATGCAGCACCCGTATGCGACGGCGGCAGGATTGAACGGGACGACCACGGGCGGGCAGATGCTTCAACATCCGTATGCGACGCCGGACCCGATAAACGGGACGACCACGGGCGGGCAGATGCTGCACTCGCACTACTCGCCCGAGATGGATCCGACCGCCCTGTTGCTCCACTCGCGCAACCCCTCGGACGAGACGGGCTTGTACTCGGAGCATCCGTACGTGTACGGCGGCACCGCAAGCGGCAGCCCAGAGTTCGACCCGTACAAGGGCTACGGGAGCGGCAGCAGCGACCATAGTCACTACCTCCCGGCTGAGGTACCGTATACTGACGAAGAGCCGTATCAGGATGACCCGCAGGAGGATCCTGAGTTCTGGAATCGCAGGGCTGCGTGGGAGGCCAAGCTGCCACAGGAGGACGCGGAGGACGCAGATGTCGTCCCTCTGGAGCCGGGTCGAGCGCTGAGGGTAAGGTACCAGACTTTAGCGGGGACAGCTGCTGACGTGCAACAGGTAACGAACGCATGATGAAGATATGACAACGATGAAGACTGTACCGCTGTGGAAGAGAAGATCTTTACCAAAATTATTCGGGCCTGATGTGCTCTCGCCGAATGGACCCCAAGAAGTGTGCTTCTAGCTATGCCTATGTTCCTTTTTCTGTACCATCGGTTTTCTTACTTTCGGGACACACTGAAACCGGAGTGCTCGCCATCCTCTTGAACCTTCCTGTCACGTTTCGCTCTCATCGCCCTTGTTTCTTCTGCAACCCCTTCCTTCCTTCCTTCCTTCACTTTGATTCTCCACCACAAATCCCCACGGGGACAACGATATACGAACCACCACACCACCACACCACGCGACGCCGGACCTTGATATGCATGTATATATTCTAGACCATCATTGGACGATCGCTACGATCATGAGGATTAATGAATGTCCCACTTTTCTCCGTGTTGTTTATGTGGCTGTCGAAAGGGATCGAGGACGCAGAGCGCACACCGAAAGAGCGGATGCGGCGACAACCCTTGATGATGATGAAAGAAGGCGGCAGAAAACACGAGGTCTAACCCGTGCCGCGGGATCAGAAGTGCTTCTCGTCACGCGTCGTGCGCCTGTTCCACCGCGTCGACCGTTCCTGACTTGCTTGTTACTCTAAATTCTGCTGCAAGATGGCCAAGACAATCGGTGATCCGACCAAGAAGAGCAAGAAACGTAAGGTTGACGATGTCGCAGAAGAGGAAAAGCCTGCTCCCGCTCCGTATGTGTTGTTTTTGCGTGAAATTTCTCCCTCCTTTTTTACTGGATGGATGGCCGGTTTGTAGCGAGGACGTTCTTGAAGTGATTCCCAAGACGAAGAAGAAATCAAAAGCTGCTGTTACTACTGAGGACAAGACCACCGTGCAGCCGACATCGGAGCTGTCTGGAACAGTCCCCCCCAGCGAGTCTGTCACTGGTATGCAGCACTTGCGGAAAAGCAGACTGGGTCCCGGCTTAAACATGTCCTTGAAGATGCACCAAAGAAGGCAAAAAAGCGGAAGGAAAGTGGAAAGCAAACGAATGAGGCTGAGGAGATAGCCCAACCGCCCAAGAAGAAGAAGAAGTCCAAGGAAGCAGAGCATGCTGTTGTGGATGAACCTGTGAAAACGAAGAAAACTAAGACCGACAAAGCCAAATCAAAGGAGGGCGGCAAGGAGACGAAGACCAAGAAGAAGAAGGACAAGTCCAAAGCCGTAAAGAGCTCTTTACCCGATCCGAAGGAGGACGAGACGCTCAGCGATACCGCGAAGAAAGGTTAGCGCCTGCTTCAGCCCCGTCTCACTATGGGCTGATGATCATGTAGCGATCAATTACACACGAGAATATGCACTGTCCGTTGCTGACCCGCCCACACCGGGATGGAAGTTCAACAAAAACTCGCAAACGTGGCTGATCAAGAATGTACTAGATGGGGACATCGTATGTCTCTGACTAAAGCTCAGAGTCTCGCTAAGGTTCCTCGGTAGGTGACCGATCCGTATATGGACATCTGCTTCAAGTACCTGCGCACGGTCAAAGGCGGGGCACTGCAGCAGATGGAAGAGCTGTGCAAGAGCGTGATTGATGCGCCTGCAGAGGCCCCCGCAACGGAAGGAAAGGAGGATAAGGAGGGGCAGGAGCCGCTCTTACAGCGATACTCGAAAGACCGTGCGACGACGCTTCTGGGGCTGTTGCAGAGTACCTAAACTGTTTGAAGACCTAACTCTGTTATTTTCTTGTTTATACTATCCTACACCCAATAATACCACGTCAGTTTATAATCCAAACAGATCCACGGCATTGCCACCCCTCACACCCTCCTTCTCCACCTCACTCCACCCAGGTGCATTCTTGACCGCATCCAAATTCTCAGTCACGCTCATCCACATCGCCTCGCCCTTAAGCGGAGGGAAGAACGGGTGGTCCGTCCCCCATAGCAGCCTCTCTGTGCCCCTCGTCTCCGGCTCCTTCCCGTTCCCCGCATAGCGCCCCGCACGCCCGACGGTGCTGGCGACGAAGGCGAGCTCTTCCGGGCCGTACGCAACCGCGTCGTACCACATCCTGCCGAGATAGTAGCGCGCGTCGTGCTGCGGGCGCGAGGAGGCGACAGGGTCATGCGCGATGCAGCTCGCGAGGCGGGAGGAGAGCACGGGGAGAGCGCCGCCCGAGTGGGCGAGGAGGAGCTTGAGCGTGGGGAGCTTGTCCAGCAGGCCGGTGAGGATGAGCCTTGCGACTGCCTGCCCCGTCGTCAGCCATGCGCACCCTACAGCCTTACAGCTTAAAGACGTACTGTGGTCGTCTCGAATGGGAAGCCCAGCGCGAGGGGAAGGACGTGCCCGTTCTCCTGCGCGCCCCAGACAGAGGGCGGCATCCCATAGTGTGGATGGAGGAAGACGACGAGCCCCGCGCGGGCGAGGGTCTCCCACATCGGGAGGAGGACGGGGTCGTCTAGCCCCTGCCCGAGCCCCTGCGTGCCCAGGATCACACCTTTGATATCTGCACACGCGTACTTAGCGAGAGGGGCAGGGAGGATTGGATAGACGCACGCGGCAACTTCCCCAGGCTCTCTACGGACCTGCAGACCGCGTCCACCTCTGCACCAGGCACGACAGGCAAGTACGCCATCCCGTACAGCCGCTTGAAGCGCGTCCCCTCCAACTGGGGGCTGGTCGCGCAGTACTCCTCCAAGTCGGAATTCAGCTCCTCGCATGCCTGTGCCGCCGGCGCGGGGGGGAGGAAGTCCAACCACGGGTTGGCAGGCGAGACAATGGACACGTCGATCCCGTGCGTGTCCATGAACCGCAGTTTCTCATTCCGGTCCCAGTACTGCCCGGAGTGCGCGTCTCAGAACGTGGCAGGCAGGAAGAGGGGATCGCACGCACGCTCGGCCCGACCGGACGCCCGGTGCTCGCCTCCCCCGCGAGGATCACGAGTCGCTCCTCGCCGTTCAGAGTCGTGATGCGTGGTATCTGGGAGCGCGCGCGGAGGAGCTGGGCGTACCGGGGGAGGTAGAGGTGTGTGTGGATGTCGACGAGCAGCTTGCGGGACATGCTAGAGCGCGCAACGGGATGGGTATATGCTAGTGCTTGGTGGTTATCTAGATACGGTACCAGTATAGTAGGACACGCGCGGAGGCAGAACAGCGCTTCCTGCGCGTCCACCACCACTTCGCAATGGCATCCCAAATCCTGCCTCTAGGTGTGCATCTCCCATAACCATTCAAAACTGAGATTACTGACGCAATGGGAAGAGCTCATCGACAGGTGTATCGGCTCCCGCATATGGGTCATCACCAAGGGCGAGCGCGAGTTTGCTGGCAAGCTACTGGGGTTTGACGATTTTGTCAGTGAGTGTGACTGGCTGCTGTCAGCCTGGGGTATTGCTGACTCGGGCGCAGATATGGTGCTGGAGGATGTTACGGAGTAGTACGTACGTGCTACGTGCGATGGGGTATCGGCTGACGGGACACAGCATCAACACCGAGGACGGGGTGAAGAAGGTGCGACTGCAGCAGACGCTGCTGAACGGGAACAACATCTGCATGGTTCGTCCTTTCTCCTCTCAATCGCGCTGTCGGATGTTCACGCTCCTCCAGCTTGTGCCGGGAAGCAGCGGACCGGAAGACGCGTGAGCTAGCGTGAGAGATGATACCATTTCGGTCTCGCTCGAGAATAGCTGCAGAGGGATAGGCCAGGGCGCTCCGCGTATCGAGTAGCGGTGCACGTGGGGGAGTGTATAATGACCAGCATGAACCTTCTCCAATACCTTCCTCAGTCAGTGTTCTTGCGAATACAAGGGTCTCTGGGGGCGGACAAAGTATTGTTACAACGTTGTAACAGTAATGAAACAACGATGTAACAGCTTTGTATCTACGTTGAAACAACTCTCAGGAGGCCCTTCTTCAGAGAACCGCGTTGTGACAATCACATGCACCACCTCTGCCGGAGCGGGGATGACGTCGGTTGTCCGTTGAGGCTCTACCCGCGTCCCCAACCGCCTTTAAGGCACCGCATACAAACCCTCTACACACTCTTGTTCCCCAGCCCGTGCCCGCTCTCGTCGCTCTCTTCACAGACCGCATACCCACACGCGCATATAGGACAAGATGGCAGCGCACGACGTGCCCAAGGCCGTCCTCTACTCCTGGCCCGGCAGCATATGGTGCTCAGTCCGTGCGTCTCCCCTTGCCAAGCACTTTCAATTGCCCAGCTGACGCGTCGTCTCGCGCGCTGGCAGCCAGGCTAGCACTGTGAGTCCTGTCTTGTCTGTGCGACGGGAGAGCACGCTGACAGAGGGACAGAGTCGAGAAGGGCTACGGCGACGACGAGATCGTGATCAAGTCTGTGAACATTAGTGCGTCCTTGCCGCCCGCGTCGAGCGGGGTATGAGCGCCGCACGCGCTGACGGCACATACAGCTCAGGGAGACCAGTTCACCCCCGCATTCCTGAGGCTCAACGCGCACGGAACGGTGCCGACGCTTGTTGTGCCGCTTGAGCGTAGCCTGGGGCCGGACGAGGAGAGTCAGTTCCGCGCTCTGCGGGACTCGGTGGTACGCTCGCTCGTTTCCTTGCTCGGAGACGCTGCTCAACGCGGGTCATACATGTGCTGCAGGCCATTGCGGACTTTATCGACCAGAGCCGCTCGCCGCTCAGCAAGACGCACACCACGTCCTCCGCCCCCGCGCCGTCCCTGTCGCCCGCGACGATGGAGGGCGCCAACATCAGCAAGGCGATCGTCTCGCTGCTGCATGACGAGAAGGGCGCGGACCCGAACTTTCTCAAACGCAGCGCGCGCGTGCCTGCCGAGATCACAGAAGGTGCAAAGGTCAACGTGCCCCTGTTCGAGGCACGGCAGCGCGTGATCGACGCCTCGCTCGCGGAGCAGCCCGAGGGCGTTAGCAGCAAGCTGCGCACCTTCCTCGAGAGCAAGAGCGCGGCGAACATGATCAACCTGGATATCTGGAGCCGGGGTTCTGCCAGCCCGCACGCGGCAGAGTTCATGCAGAGCAGCAAGACGCTGTGGGAGCTTTCACTCCCCGACACGCTCAAAAAGCTCGACGGGCTCATCGTCGGCCCCTTCTGCCTCGGCGACCAGCTCTCCGTCGCCGACCTGCACCTCGCCGCCTGGCTCGCCCGCGTCGTCAGCGTCTGCGGGGGCAGCGCGACGCCCGAAGACCTCGCAAAGGTCGAGGAGAAGATCGGCAAGCCTGGGTTCAAGCTCGGCGAGAAGGTAAAGGGGTTCTGGGCAGTCATGATCGTTCGTCCTAGCTTCAAGACGGTCTATCCGGGTGGGGTGCTGCATTGAGCAGCGCGGCCGGGGTGGTGAACAATGAAAGAATGTATAAATAGCGCAATGTCCACGCGTTCTTCTGCCCACAGCGTGCTTCTTTTATGTACCGTAGGCTGCCGAGTCAGCAACACCTGATGACGGTGACAGCACACAGACGTTGCTCTCGTTGCTGACTTGGCTGGCAGCGGGCCTCTTTTTGAGAAAGGGCGGGAAAGACAGACCGAAATGCGTTGCTCTCTGGCTGCCCTCAGAGTAACAGCCAACAACTGGGAGGTACGGTACTCCGAGTCCATCCGGCGATTGGGCCTCAGCTTCAAGTTCCCCGCGTTCCGGTCCCTGACGCCCGCTTCGCACCGTAACGCCTCTCTACCCCGCACCTCCTTCCACACTTCCGCCTCTGCTTCTCTCCCCTCCCCCGGCCCCCAGCGGACGATGTCCTCCTTAGCCTCGAGCAGCAAAGCGGTGCTATACAGCTTCCCACTGTCCGTCTGGTCGCGTGCTGGTGAGCCTTTCCCACCCCCTTTCAATTGCACCCAAAGCGGCGGCTGACGACCCCCGCCAGCTCGGTTCGCTGCGTGCGTACTCTCCCCTCAGCGCGTCACTCTCCGCTGATGTGAGATCAGGTACGACCTGGAATACATCCCGGACTTGATAGAGGTGCAGGATGTGAACCTCGGTGAGCCTCTGTGCTGCCACTGAGACTGCGCGGGCTGACGCGCGCGGGAAGACATCGGCGAGCAGTACGCCCTGTCGTACCTGCGACTGAACCCGAATGGTACGCCTTCCCTTTGTGCCTGGGATTGGAACTGGAGCATCGCGTAGGGACCGTGCCGACGCTCGTTGCACCGCCTGGGAGCGCGTTGAATCCAAGCTCAAGAGAACTGGTGTTGACGGACTCTGAGGTGCGCCGTCTATCACTCCATCCCTCCAGCCCATCGTCTCACCACCAGAGAAGACAATCATCGATCTGCTGTCCCTTCACGCGCATCCGCTAGGTCGTACCGCGCCTGACGCCCCGCTCGCTGCGCAGATCCTCGCCCTCCTTCGGGACCCGAACGGCGCTGACCCGCGGGCGATCGCTCGCGCCCCGCGGTCGGAGGACGAGTTCCGCCACATTGGGCTCAAGCTCGGCGTGGTCCATATCTACCGGCAGGACGCGCTGGAGAGCACGCTGCGAGAGCTTGCGGGCGTGCAGGCGCCGTGGGCGGAAGAGATGCGCCGCTGGGTGCAGAAGAAGATTGTGCAGAACCAATCGCTCATACAACTCTGGACCGAGCCGAACGCCGACGCTACGTCTAGGGTGGAGCTGTTCAAGCGCTCGCGCATCCTCTGGGGCGTCAGGCTTCCAGATACGCTGCGGAGGGTCGAGGAGCTCATGGTCGGCCCGTTCTGCCTGGGAGAGGAGCTGTGCGCGGTGGACTACACGCTTGGCGCGTGGCTCGAGCGGATGGTGTACGCTGCTGGATACAGAGTGGCGGCGCATGGTTTGGAGGCCGTCGAGCAGAAGGTCGGGGGAGGGTTCAAGGTCGGGCCCAAGGTCAGGACGCTGTGGGAGACGATGCGGGTTAGACCGAGCTTTGAGCTGACTTTTGGCGTGACGACTCGTTTGCCGGAGGGCGTCGAGGGAGGGCTTGACGCTGTTGAGCGGCAGCTCCAGCAGCTGTCCGATGGCATGATTTCTAGTAATATGTAAAGTAGCAATTGTACGTGAATAATCTAGTCTAGACTGCTCGATGTAGTGTCATGCCGATCTAATTTGGCCTTGCTACCAGTACTAGGGTGGTGGTTCGCTCACTGCACGAGCGCCTATTCACATGAATGGTGTTCCAGCCAAGGCGAATTGTTTCCGTTCTTCTCCCAGACTCGGAATACCCTGCTGCCTTGCATTGGACACGCCGTAGACCTTATCGAACTAGCCCTGCACCTTATCGCTCGCCATGCCTCCCAGGCTCGATCCTGCTGACATGAAGGTCATCCAGCTCTACGCGACTGGCGGTGAGGTCGATGCCTCTGATCTCTCCCCCGAAATTGATCCTTCGGACGATTCTATCTCTCTACCGACCAACCACGTAAACGGGACGACGTCCAACCGAGTAAACGGGACGACGTCCAACCGAGTAAACGGGACGACGTCCAGCCACGTAAACGGGACGACCAACCGAGTGAACGGGACGATGTCCAGCGCCTCCTTATCCAGCGCCTCCGAGCTCACCGCCTCCATCTCCCTGGCCTCCGAGTTCACCGCACCCGACCTCCCGTTCCCCCCTCTCTGGCCCGGCGGTTCCCTCCTCCTCGCCTGGCAGCTGCGCGCCAAGCGCGTCCTGCTCATCGGCGGTGGGGCGGTCGCCGCGGGCCGCCTCACAAACGTGCTGGAAGCAGACGCACTCGTCTCCCTCGTCTCCCCCGCGAACGGGCTGTGCGCAGAGGTCGAGTACCGCATCTTCCACGATCCCTGGGCGCGCAACCGCATCACGTACTACGACCGAGCCTGGTTTGGGGAACACGATCTCGACCTAGACGGAGGCATCGACATGGTCCTCTCAGCAGTGGACGACGCTGCGGTGTCGCGTGAAGTTTGCCAGGCAGCGAGGAGGAGGAAGATACCCGTGAACGTCGCCGACGTCCCGCCGGAATGCGATTTCTACTTTGGCAGCCAGATCCGGGACGGTCCGCTGCAGGTGCTTGTGAGCACGGGCGGGAAGGGGCCCAAGATCGCCAATATCGTGAGGCGGAAGATTGAGGTGAACTTGCCGAGGAACTGTGGGCAGGCGATTGAGCGCGTTGGAGAGCTGAGGAGGAGGCTGAGGGTGCGCGCGCCGGGGGTTGGGGGAGAGATGGGGAGGAGGAGGATGCAGTGGATGGTCGAGGTTTGCGATCGGTGGGAACTGGAGGACTTGGCTCAGCTGGAAGATGCGGATATGGACAGGCTGCTGGATGAGGGGTGGGAGAAGGGGCACGTACTGAGTCCGGAGGATGTGGGCAAGAAGACCGCTGCTAACGAGGAGGTGAAATCGTTCGTTGGTGAGCTGTCCTGGAACCGCGAAGGGCTCGCGAGTGTCCTGGGTGCCACGCTCGGCGCGGCAATTGTTGCCCTTGTTGTGTTTGCGACCAAGGCGAGGACATCAAAATAAGGTGCTGACGATATCACGACAAACGAAACCCAAGAACATAACGACATGACCACTCAATGTATCTATACATACATCTCCAAGATAGATTACCGCTTAGGAAGAAATCAAGACTGCTCGGGGGAGACCTCGAACGCACAGCAGAACGTGTCTTTGTCGAAGAGGAGCATGCCGTTGCCATCGGGTGACCAGGCGATCTCCTTCAGTTCGAACTTCCCTGGAAGGTGGTCAGCAGCGTACGTGGCTTTATCGATGGGTTACTCACGGGCTGGGACGCTGCAGCAATCTGCCATGCCCTGACGGGTCTCAGATTCCTCCTCGCCCTCCCACTCATTATCGTCACTCCATAGGTATACCGCGCCTTTGCCTTCACACCCCACAGCCAGCCGGTACCCTCCCGCCTGAGGCCAAGGTTTCCACCGAGCAGTGAAGACGCGCGTCTCATGCAAGAGCACGGTATGCAGCTGCGGGAAGAACGGTAGGGTCGGTGGTGGGAACGAGAAGACGTGCAGTGCGTTAGGGGTGCCGTCAGATCGACCAAGCAGGTATCGTCCGCAAGGGGAGAACCCTAGTTGGGTCGCACCGTTCCGAAGTGGCACTCGGGCCGGGTCAGGCCGGATGCTTGGAAGAGTGAGCGGGAGATGTGCCGGTGTATCTGAGAGACCATGAGTAATGTTCGACGATATGGTATGGATCACATACACTGCACGAAACCGCGATGCATAGTAGCTTCGAGCCATCCTGATGGCTCTCGCCATGCGTTCTTCATAAGCCCATCAGTGGTCTGAAATGCCAATGTTAGAGCCACTTACCACCCCACAGTCAGCACCGAGCTTCGTGCTCATCTCGAGCGTGGCAACTGACTTCCAGTCGGCGAGCTTCGCAAGGATGTGGATCTTGTCGTCCCATCCACCTACCGCGAGGAAGCCTGAATTGGGGTGCCAGCTGACGCATCGGACGCCGAGGCCAGTGTCGGCATATGGGCCAGATGGGGTAAACGTCGCTTGGAGTCGGCCGTCCAGGGTGAGAATGTATAGTTTATACTGAGCATAAGTTAGCCTCGTGGTTCGTATGGCTGGGAGACGGCATACATCAAGAATAGATTCCCAAACAGCAACATATAACCCATCAGGTGAGAGGTTGAGGTCACCAATAGAGGAAGTGGGTAGAGGAGATTGCTGCAATCGATGTCAGTCGAGATTCCAGTGCAGCAAGATATCAGCGTACCCGAACAAGCGCGTACTTCTCGAGCACATCATGCACGTTCAGGAAGTCCTTGCCTCCCTTACGTGTTGCCAGGGCTAGCCATCGGCCATCGCGAGAAAACGCATATGCACGATCTGGGTGTGTGGGCTGCGGGATAACGGTTGAATGACCTGTGGCGAAAGAGTGGACCGTGAGCCTCAGCTGGGCCAGGTCAGCTGCGGTTTCAGCTTGGCAAGATTGATGTACTCACTCCCCACTCTGACCAGCACACTATACTCCTCCCATCGGGTGCCCACTCTGACTTGACCAAGCCCTCCACTCCAGCCTCAACCTTTGCTTCCCAGCTCTCCTCCTCGTCCCCATCCTGGGCACTCCTCACTTCTACGATCCCTCTTCCAGCAAGGCAGGCCAAAACATACTCTCCGTCCGCACTCCAGCCAATTCCGGTAATCCCTCCAGTCCTGGCTGCGTTGCCCGCGGTAGAATTCCCTCTAGCAGTTGTGCCCGACTTCGCTTTCAGGATCAGTGATGAAGCTGATGGTGCCGGATCGATCTCCCACGTTCGCGTTATCTGAAGTGTTGATGCCAGACGAATTATGAGTCGATCATACGTTGCTGTCAGAATCTGAGATCCAGAAGGAGAGAACGCGCATAGCTGAGATGCATGTTTGTACAAGTCTGTGAAATCCATCTGGTGGACGTTGGGACGCGGAGACGCTGAGGGCGCTCAGGGGACGCGTCGCGGTACAGTATCCTTCACGTGACGCGAGCTTTACCCCGCGGCCGCCGTCCCCGCCTTTTCCTTTCCTCGCCTGAGTCGTCTCTATCATGATCCCGACCACCTTTAGAGACAAGCTTCTCTTCTCCGCCATGGCTTGTTAGTGACGGACCTGCCGGTTTCCAGCTCTACATAACTCTGCGCCAGCTCCGCGGCTTACCCGTCTCGGCTGCCACCGCTCCGACTCCCTGAAATGGCTGGTCGTCTTGTCTCAGGACTGCCACCCAAGATAGAAGGCCTTGACCATGGCGAGCCACCTGTCATGAGCAGATTTTAGTCCAGACCAGCTCTATATAATATCTTGCGGGTGTGGAATTGACATGTGTTGGCCCGCCACAGCACCCCGGAGATGCGTCCTTTGATTGTGTTCGCCGGCGCGCTCGCGGTTGGCTTTACTGTTGCTCTGCCTGTAAACCCATCACAACCCGTGAGTCTTCTCTAGGCTCCCTCCCGAGTTCTCGCTCAGTGTCCTGTATAGCAAAGCCGCGACGTTCTGCGGGAGCAATTGGGCGCAAATGCGCACATCGATAAGCGGCACAAGCGAAAGCCAAAGATCACGATTGACAACGGCATGCTGGAGATCGACGGTCTGCCAGAGATCAAGATTGAGAACGGCGGGTTCGTCGTTGACGATACCCCGGATCGCACTATCAGCGTCCCGGTAGCCGCCTTCGACCGGATCCTCAGCAGCTTTTGGGATCAACTGAGCGATAACGACCTTGTTCCACTCCTCCCTGGGCACAGGCAGCGCGACGAACCGGAGCACACGCACACGTCCCGGGCACGTTCTCCAACGTCGGGGACCGGAGATCCGGTGGCCGGATCGCCGTTTAATGAACACAAAGGCGAACCGACGGAGGGCAAAGGATCCGACCACAAGAAGCCGAGTGGCCTGCCTATCGACCCATCCAAATTCACGGTCGACATGCTGGACGAGCTTTCCGATGAGGCTGAGCAGTTAAGGGGCGATGACTTCGAGCCGCCTCCGCCTCACTTCGGAGCCGGTCCGCCGCGACCCAGGAGCCATTCAATTTCCAATGCAGCACGGCAACTGGACGCACGGCGGTCCGACCCCATCAGCGCAAGCATCGCCTCTGACTGGAAGGACTGGATGGATCAGATCATCAGCAAAGTGAAAGGGAGCTCGAAGAATTCTCCTTGGATGCTTCAGATGGATGACGCCGCGGAAGAAATCGCAGACAACGAGTTTCACACTTTCAGGCGGTCCGTCGGACGACGCACATTCCGAATTCCGGAGGAGAAAGCAAGCTCCCTGCCTACCGACCCTGCCAGCTTTGCGATCGTCCTGACGGATGACCTGGACAATCTTGCCGACAATGATTTCCTGGTAGCGCCCCTTAAGAACTGGGGCCTTTCGATGGCCGCTAAACGACAGAGGCTCGATACTCGACAGCCCCTACTTCCTGAAAACAATCTCGATGCAAGGGACGTTGAAGACTGGTTCAAGCCGCTCTTGAGCCTATTCCACATGCCGATTGTGCGGACGATCAGAATGGAAGAGATCGCAGATGCCTTGGCAGACAACGAGTTATCCGCGTTCAAACGGGCTTACAGGTTTCATCCGCTGAGCCCCGGAGCGACTCCACAGCTCGACGACGAGTGGTTCGTCCAGGCCCTCACAATAATCGGGCGGTCATCCCAGGAGATGGGGGATATTTTGACCGCTTTGGGGCGTGTAGAGAGTGAGCTGGCAGACAACGAGCTGTCTGCATTCTAATTTTAGTTTAGTTACGATCAGAGCTCTTTCCATTCGTACAGCCTCAGACGCAGCCCACAACACGGTGGCTTTGTTCTAGCCTCTTGCACGGTGGAGTCTGTCATCAGTGTGGTGTTTTAGTCTCATAAATGTCCAAGCCCCTTTCAAGGCAGAGCGCACGACCCTGACCGAGCGCGCCTTGTGAGGATCTCATCACTACGGGTGAAGGCGCCTTCGTATGGTTGTGTATATGCTATGAATCGCACAGCTACATGTGTTCATTGGGTGTGCCACCTACTGAGAGTCCGGCTCGGTCACTCGTGAATGCGACTATTGCTACAGTACAAGGAGAAGGGGTTTTTGCAAGGTATATCAAGAGTTGTTGGATATCGTCCCAGTCAAGGGAGGTGCCGTATGAATCAAGCAAGGAGCAATGCAATGAGAGGCGTGAAGATGAGCGGGAGCGCGAGACTTGCTGGTCCGATTGTGCGTCCCGCAGCCGAATTCGCTCCACCACTTGCTTGTGGCAGAAGGTTCCCGCTGGTCGTTTGACCAAATTGAGTTGTGGGAGCATTTGGAGACGGTTGCGTATTGGCAGGCACGACCAGTGTCGTCCCGCCAGACGTGATGACGATGCTGCTCACCGAGCTTGTTGAGCTAGATGAGGTTGCGGATGTCGAAGACGTCAAAGAACCCGAGGAAGAGCTTGTACTGGATGTCGACCCACTGTCCGATGCGGTGGTAGAGTTGCTAGCGCCTGAAGGGACGTTAGAAGGCGTTCGAGACGGATATGGGTTCTGGACAGGTAACGCAGAAGTGGCGGGAGTGGAAGGCACGTCCGAAGAAGGTAAGGGCGCTACGGCGAGCGTTTCAGTCATGCACACGCGAATGCCATGAAGAACGGAGGAACACGGCCCATGGTGAAAGAAGACGAAGGAAGACCATATCAGAGCGAATACTTACTAGCTGCCGTTGAAGATGTCTCTGCGACGGATCCACCGCCGATCGTCCGAACCTGCGTGTAGGTATATGGACTGTGAAGGTCGTCAACTGTGTGAACATGATGTTTAATGTAACAACACGTACAAAGAGTTCGGCCCTCCACTTCCTCCTTGAATCTGGATCAGACCGCTCATGGACAGGACCTGGTCCGTCTCATCTGCCGACGGCACCAAAACGAGTTGATAGTTGGATCCAGTCGGAAGCGTGTCTTGGATTGTGAAATAGTACTCGTCCGTTGTCTCGTCGACAGATGGAATGGGAACCCCCGAGGTGACAGTGGCTGGCGATTGTGTTGCGTCCTGTAAGACCTGTTACTGACCCAGCAGATTACCCGTTGGACGAATGCTCACCTCTGCATTATACAGCAACACCGTGAAACCACTCAGTCCAAGGTCTTCAAAAGCCTGATAGGCAATCAGTTGGTCCCCACTGCTCGTCCAGGTGGTGCTGTCGCTCTGGGGACTGGGGAAGACGAGCGCGACATGGTTGTAAGACTGTGAGTACCAGTCATTCGTGACCAGGGAGAACGTAGGTGAAGAAGCGATAGGTGCGGATGAAGGGTCGGACGCGATGACGATGCGGTACCCATACCCCGGACTAGACACGGACGGAGCGTTGATGGTGTTGTTGGGATTTGTGCCGTTCGTTGCATCGAAATAGCCCATTTCGACGGCTTGGAAAGAGCTATCCTGCTCACATCGTCAGCAGAGACCAAGTACAATACGCGAAGGACACGTACTCCAGACCGAATCAACCACACATTTCCACTCTGCCCACCTCCGCTACATCCCCCGTTTCCCCCATTCACCACACTGAATGCCCTCTGCCCGATGGCCAAGATCTCCGAAGAACCGAAGAACTCTGGGGTGCTGCATTGGGCCAGTACAGAAGTTGCCGTCAGACCAGCGATCAAGAGCGCACGCTTGAAGCTCTCCATAGGTCTTCGGCGTCTTGCAGGAGAGGTGCAACGTCGGGGACAAAAGAGAGGCGACGTGACTTTGGGGTTGGGACGGTTGCCATGGTTTAACTTCTAGTTGTTGATGGTCGGAATGCTTCTGCAGTGCCACCTGCATCATTCCAGGGTTCAGTCATTAGGCGGGAGCTATAAGCTTTCACGGGCGTCATTTTGCGGGTCCAACTGCTTGTCTTTCATCTCGTCACGCGCGGCGACTGGACTTATGCTTTGGGATCTGGGCGAAACGGGGAAGATAGCATAGCAAAGGTGCTGCCCTCGAGGAGCTATGAGCGCCAAGCGCCTTTTGCATGCGTTTCCGACCAGGACGGCAACGGCAAGAGTGCGCCCTGCCTCGACCTCGAGCCTCCTTGGTGGGCCAGCTCAAGTCGTGGAACATTCTCATGACGATGCTGTTCGCAGCGAGATTGCCGAGAACTACGCACGCAATGGAGACATGTCCAGTGCTTGGCGGGAGGTACGACGAATGGGCGAATGTGGTGTGCCACCTCACCGAGAGACAATTGCTATCCTTCTCGAACTCGACACCCCCGCCCATACCATCGAGGCTGAGCTTGACGAAATCGATGTCGCCAACAAAGCGACCAAGGCAACTCCGCTTACTCCCATGGGTATGGTCTCCAGGATCTGGGAATCAAGCATCCGACGCATACTTGCTAAGCCGAAAGCAAGCGCTCAACCCGCAATCGAACGTGCTCTTGCTGTCTACCGGTCTGCAGTCAACAAAGGTATCAAGCCCACCTCTCGAATGGCTCTTCCTATCCTGCGTGGTCTTTGCCCCTGGTCTACACCAGAGCGAGCAGATCTTGACAGAGCGATGTCTATCTATCGGGGTCTCGTCGCCGCTATACCCGCAAGCTCGCAGATTGAGCAGATTCACGAGCACGTTTTCAGCATGCTCCTCCGTGCTCTGGTCGAGAAGCGACTGTATGAAGACATCAAGGACATGTGTCGCGAGATGCGACAAAGGAAGGTGTCGATTCCAGCAAATCAGATTTCAGGACATATCTTATCAGTGATCCGGTCGACGGACACCCACGACGAAGCGTTCGACTGCTACCGACACTTGCGAACCTTAGCTCCTGCCGAGATTGACTATGTTCCTATCGTCACCGTATTCATCTATAAACGGACCGACCTCTCACCTTTCCCTCCTGCTTCAAGTGTATTCACTATGCTCGCTCACAGCATAGAGTCCAGGAACCCCGAACTCGACACAAACACATCACTCGTCACTCTATTGAATCGTTACTGCCAAAACATCTATTGGTGGAAGAAGTGGAAGTTCCGACAAGAAAAACATCCTTCGCTCCCCACCAACATCCGACCCCAGGTGGATGAGGTCAACGCATACCTCCGGTGCGAGTATCCTGGCACCCCTAACACAGCCGTGTGGAACGCACTCTTGAACGCATACAACTTCACGCGTGACTTCCGGGAATGCTTCACCCTCTGGGATGAGATGCGCTCGAACCATGGCGCGTGCGCTGTCGACCAGGCTACTGTCAGCATCATGATGGACACCTGTGGCCAAGCGAACGCCGGCATACTCGCATTGCGCATCTGGGAGGAGTTGCGTGGGGAGAACTTTCCCCTCAATAAGAACAACTGGGACTCACATGTCGAATGTCTCGCAAAATTGGGACCCGCAGGACATGACGCCGCCATGCATATCGTAATCAATCAGATGGGGGAAACCGAAAGTGAGGATGGCACGGTGCCCGCGGCCGACCTCGACACTCTGCGCATCCTCCTGGCCCATTCATGGGCCCTTCAGCGGATTACGACCACAATATTGCGGATACGGAAAGAGCTTCCGAACCTCTTCGATGAGATGTTCAATGCTGCGGTGAAGAGCGAAGCTTCAGGTACGCAAAATCATCATGGCATAGCATGGAATTCTCATATTATTACAGATTCTCCCCAGCTATCGAGCGGTGCGTTGCTCAGACCTGACCAGATATTTAAGGCACTGCCGAAGAAGTACCAGCGGCCGCAGATACCACCGGACGTATTCGAACCGCCATCTGAGGATATCCCGGCACCTACATGAATCTGTATCTTCTGCCGGATGTCGGTCTCTCACGGCCTTCGACCTCTATATGCGACCTCGTGTCGCTCTCTGACGTTATCGGACTATCTGCTTCAACAATTCGGCCTGGCGAGTCAACAATCTCCCCTCGAACTACGGTCAGACGTGCTGTACGTGGACTGCCATCGCCCCGAGTAGCGTCGCCCTTCGACCGTGGGTGCTCGATAGATCGCTCCCAATGCGTGGCAGAAATTGGGGTACTTCATGAAGTAACTGTCAGATGGATGAGTTATTTCAGTTTCTCGCACTTCTCTCTCATTTGCATATCTCATTCTGTACACTACTGCAACCCCACGATTGATCTGTACCACTGAGTCAATAAGCAGCGTAGGAGTAAATAGCCGCGGACTACTTTAACGAGTTTCTCGTCCCTGGAGGCCGTGGATGCCTTAGACACTATCACCGTAATGGATTGTCGCGTTAAACTGGAGTCAAGGTATAGGCACAGGGACGTCTTGGATGTGCATCGATAGGAGCTCGAAGCTGATGGGCTTCAAAATAGACCATTCAATGTCAGAAGCTTCACCACCCAACACGGCCGAAAGCCTCCGCGCCTTCCACGTCCGTTGCCGCAGTTGCCTTTTCCGCGTCCACCGCGACCTCATCGTGCGACCGCATACCGCGCATACACACTCCTTACGAACGCCCTGCATATGTCCCTCTACCTCCTTCTACTGCTTGTCTTGCACCTGGCTCGTACAGTGGTCAATGTCTCTTCTTCCCTGATCAACCGCTTCCGCCGTCGACCGGCGCCAAAACCGCCGCGTTCCGAACGCAGGCGCGTCCCGAAGCATTTCGCGGTCTGCTTCCAGGATGCAGGGCGAGAGGACGCACAAGTGCTTCTGGAAAGCTGCGTGCGCGTGGAAAGATGGGCGAGGGAGATAGGCGTGAAGGAGTTGTCGTTCTATGACCGAAGTGGTGCGCTCGTGTGACTGACGCGTTATATGCACGGCACTGAGGCGGTACGTACGTAGGGATATTACAGCTGCACCAGACCATCCTCCGCGAACTACTTCCCCCATCTCCGTCACCAATATCCACACCTCGACCAAGGCCGCTTGATATAGAGCTTCCCCTAACGCCACCCACATCGACAAAACCTACCCCTCCTTCATCCGTAGACGGGCTGTCGGATTCTGACACGCCTTCAAATAAAAGTGCATTACGCAGGCGACGAAAACTTGGCTCATCACATCGGCTAGACGCCGTAGATGAAGCTTCAGTATACCCACCCCCAAGAGTGAACATACTCTCTTTCGACCAGTCGAAGCCGCTCATCGCCCAGGCGGCACAAACTCTGGCCTTGAGGGCCAAGGCACACCCCACTCCTTCACAAAGCATCTCCGTAGCCGATGTTGATGAGCTCGTCAAAGGTGCTGATGATTCCTTTATGGCATATATCACCTTCTGATTCGCTCGTAGCCTCGTTCACATCACCAGATCTCCTGCTTATCCATCCTATCCGACCTGCAATCCTCTCACCATGGTCCATCCTCCCCCGCCCATTAGAGCTTGATGGCTTCCCGCCATGGCACATGGATTTGTCAGAAATGTAGTAAGTTTACCTTTTGCCTTATTCCTTGCTACGCGACCCTAACTGTTGTACAGTTACGAACCACCCAAATTCCGACTATCCTTACCTCGCATATGGGAAGGGAGATGGAGCTTGCCGGGAGAGGTCGTACGACAAGCCGAGTTTCTGAAGACGTTGGAACGCTATGAGAAGGCGGAAATGCGGAAGGGTCGATAGGACGGATAGCAGGTGTATTGCACGACATGCATTCTGTGCGCCTCACTTTGCATTGCGCACGTTATCGTAATTTATTCGATGGAATGCCTGCATTCGGGTTTGGCATGGTACAGCGGTGAAGCGCAGCGGGTATCCCGAACGCGTATATGCGCCATAGCCTTCGGACGATGCGGGTCTTTAAAGGTTTCGGCGTTGGTGCCTCGTAAATCAGGATCTTTGCACGCTAGGTGGGACTGGCCATAGTGGGAAGCCAAGTACAACAATGATAATCGCATTTATTCCAACGTGCGTGACTGAGTCGTGATGCCATCCGAGGTCTAAATTATTCTAGCCTCTAGTATACTCTACGCAAACCGTCCAGGACAGCTCCTATTCAACAGCCCGGTCGGAATCATGAATAACATACGTGCTGAACTGGCGAATAGGGACTTTCTTCTCGAAGAGGATATCGAGTCTGGCGTAAAGTGAGCATGCAATCGAACCCAGGTGGCACAAGCGCGTACTCATCGATAGTGCGGCCGCCGGTCTCCGGAACGCCAAAGAACGACCACACAGTGAAGATGACACCGAGCCCTCCGAACAACCAACCAACCTTGCCCTGAAGATTTGCCTCGTTGGGGTTGATGCTGCATTATTCGTCAGAATCGATCTGGCTTGAGTGGCTGGCATACACACAGATACGGGTTAATGACCTGGATGATGAGAGCGCTGAGCTGGTTGACCACGACGCCCCAAGCGACTGTCTTGGACCGCAAACGAGCCGTGGAAATCTCGGCGTAGATGCAGTATGCAAGAGGACCGCTGTGCATATGATGAGATCACAACCCGTACAACTTGAGCACAGCATGCTCACATGCCACCCTGGTAGATGAGCATATATAACATGGTCTGACGGTGCTAGTCAATCTCGTGTCACCGTTGGCAATTAAAAGGGCGTACGAAGACACCCATCGCCCACAGAGCCCCGTTTCCAGGAATGAGAGACAGAATGCCAATCATCAAGCAGTCAAGGGTGCAAGCAACCATGCCCCAGAAAAAGATGGGTCGGCGACCAAGGTGGTTCGTGAACGCAATGCCCAGAATGTTACCGAGAATCTAATTATGAAATCAGTACCAGAGCTATAAACAGGCGGTCATTTCGTACAGCCAATGCCATGGTGCCGACTCCGAGACGGAATGCGTTCGCGTCGGCGAAACCCGCCAGCTCGAAGAAGTAGACGCTGTACCCAAGCACAAACTGGACACCGACCATTTCCTGGCAGACAAAGACCATACCCGCGATGATCGTGCGGCGCAAGTCGGTACCCCGGAAAAGATCAATCCACTTTCCTTGGCCGGCGATTCTCTCCTCGAGCTCAATGGTTTCCTTGATGTAAGCGACGTGCATGTCGATGTCAAGTCCGGTGCCGCGGAACAGACGCTCGCTGGATTTCTTGGCATCCACCATCCGTTCCCTACGGACGAGGTACCAGGGAGATTCTGGTACGAAGGGAAGGAGGAGCAACACAAAGGCGGGGAAGACCCATTGTACGGCACTGGATGAAGTATAAGCACAACGACGCTTAGATCGATAAAAAACCGAGAACGGACAGAGGAATGCGATAGGCGTAAGAGTCATCGCGGTTGCCGGTACCCTGAATGATCAGGTTAGACAAACTGTTCAGATCCTGTTAACGTGGTGCCTTTTGAAAGTGTGTTCATCAACATACAATTGACCAACTGCGAAGTGAAAGTCTGAGCAAAATTCCGCACGAGTGCAACCAGCTTCAACTCACTGACAACCCAGAAGTTCACGGCACCCGTGGTCACACCACGTAGAGCAAGCGGTGAGACCTCTGCGCAATATGAGGAGGCGATCGTGCAGTAAATTCCTGGGTAGTTTGCGTGTGAGAGTGCGCATGTTGACAACTATTACCAGATCGTACCGACAGCAAATCCATTGATTGCACGACCGAAGAAGAACATGACGAAGTTATGGGGCCGGATGAAGAACTGCAGAAAGATCGCCGCGGCCGAGATGATGGACGCTACAAGGAGAGAACCTTTCCGTCTAACAGCTGTGATCAGCTAGGGGCCCCACAAACACGGAGGGGTAGTTTCTCACCCAATCTTCTCACCGATAAACCCTGTGGCGAAGGCACCTAGTGCTTGGAAGATGTTCGAACCGGCGTTGAAGCCGGATTGCCAAGATGCAGCGATGACCCACTGGCCATCAATCAAGCTGCCGAGGTCCCGTCGGAACGAGGGAATGGCAACGACAGCGCCAGACACCTACCAGGGTGCGTTACTTCATTTCTTCCAAGGGTAGTGCAGATAAAAGCCACTCACGGTAATATCGTAGCCAGCAACAGCCGCGCCAACGCTCGCGTACATCGCCCACAGGAAAGCAACGTAGTACTTGCGCACGGCACCAATGGTGGTCAACGCCTTCTCATCAGCGGAGATCTTCGCAAGGATGTTGACATCGTGTGAGTCATTATACGAGCCTGGCCGTTCGCCCTTCTCAACGCTGTTTGTCTCCTCCAAATGCTCAACTTCTGCGCCCGGCTTCTTGCCGTTGGGAATAGACATTACGATGGGATCGAAGGAAGTGATTGATCGACGTCCAACTTTATGAGTGTCTATCTTGAGGGATACTGAAGAACCTTAAGAGCCAAAGAGGAGCGATGACGACTTTGATCATAATAAGAAGGCCGGAAAGACGGAGTGGAGGGCATGGATAACAGAGCCGAGGGGCCGCCGAAGGTGGGAACGGCCCGTCCACTCTCGCAACTTGCTCGAACAAGTGCATGGTCCGTGTCAGCAGCGTAATGGAAGCCAGAAGCATTCGAGCTAGGCACAGCAGAGTGCTCCGAGTGGCCCCGGCAGTCCGTTCGGCAAGCCACAGCAAGGCTGGACGATTTAGTGGAGGATGGTGAAAATGACATCCACCAGGCCGTGCGGCCGAAATACAGGAGATATTGATAGTGCAACAAAGCTCAGACCAGATACCGGTGCTTGCGTTCCATGCCAGCAGACATAAGCGAATGAATGGGGCTACGCAACGCTCCGAACAAAGGTTGAGGAACCGAAAGCTCCGACCCGCGTCATGTTGACGCGAGAGCTTCGCGCAGCGGATGAATCGCGGCAAAACAGGAGAGAAGGGGGCCCCCGTGGGGCAAGCGTGCCGACTGGTTCGGAGGCTTCCCCGCTGCGGGCCCCCACATTCACCCCGCATTCAATTGTTTACTCCAGCCGCCTCCTCCCGCCGTCTTCTGCGTGGCGAAACAATGACGACAGAATCCCGCTTGTAAGCCGCGGGCAGACCCGGTTACGCACTTCACTGCGCCCGTCCCGCCCCGTACGGTAGGTAGCTTTCGTCCGCTCCGCCAGGTTGTATGGGAGTATCGTGTTCGCAGACCCTATCAGCTCCTTTGTTGAGTTTCCATGTTGACATATTGCAACATCTGAGATGGAGGTCAATCAATCACGAGGTGAAAGCTTGCTGGAAAACATTACACGACCCTTTCCTGCACGCTCCGGAGATCCGATCGTGAACTTGCCGTGGGCAGTCTGATGCTCGGAGCGGAGTAAACCATGGCTAAATTTGGATCGGCGCTTCCTCTTCGGTCAGCAAAGTGGAGGGAAGTAATCAAAATTACATTTCTGCACACACATATGAAACTACACAAAGATGATGTTACTAATCGCACCTGACTGGCCGCAACAGGTAGTAAGAGAAGCTATCTAATCCTCGTCCATGTCGTCGTCGTCTTCGTCCTCATCGCTGTCCTCGCCCTCGGCGACGCTGACCTCGAGATCGAAGTCCTGATCGGCTCCGTTGTAGGAATCGCATATCAAGTACAGCTTGAGCTTGTGCTCGCCCTTTGGCAGCGTGAACTCCAACCGCTGCGAAAGCGACCTGTGAACGGTGACCTTCTTGATGCTGAGCAGCTGCTTCGTCGACGGCTCGCCAACCACGAGCCACCAGTTCGCCATCTTCTTGGCAGGGAAAAAGGGTGCAACGACAAGTTGGGAGTCTTCACCCTCGTCCTCGTCCACATCCCGCTCAAGCGTCACCGAGAGAACGATAGACGAACCAGCCTTAAGATCATCGGGATCTTCCAGCTCATGCGAGACCTCAATGTTAGGGTACGAGTTGACAAACTTGGCGACGTCCGCCATCTCACGTCTGTTCATCTGTAATAGGCTGTTACGCTGTTCATCCTCAAGTTCCATGATGTCGTAGACAGATTCGACTCGAGCGTCGTTGCACCGCTTGACGACGTCCGTCTCGAAGTGCGGTATTTGCTTCAGCGGCGAATCAGTCTCCCACATTGCCTGGACGCACATTTGCGACAAATCCATGGCGCCAAGGGCATTGAGGAACGCATTGGAGGACATCACGTCGACACAGGCAGAGAGAAGGTTGAGCACCTTGCTGAGGACCAGGGTCTGGTCAGCCGCGAGATCGGCCGGCAGCTGGATGCGAGAGAAATGGGCCTGTAGGAGGAGGAACGTCTTGAAATATGGCGCATCGTAGTTGACCTGATCCAGCTTAACGGGCACACGATCGTAAATCCGCTTGAGTAAGACGTCTTCATGCCGGCGAATGGGCACAGACTCGAACTCTGCTGACGAAGAAACAATCTCCAGTAGACCTTTCAGCTTCGTCGTCGACTTCAACGACATGCTGTACACCTCCACAGTGACGTAGGAGATGTTGTAATAGGCCGCGATCATGCCCAGATTCAATGGCGAGACGTCCATCTCATCTTCAATGGTAATGCACTTCGCGTTGACAAGATCGTTGAGGGTCGATTCCACAAGCTCTGACAAGTGATCAGACAAATGTCTATGACTGACGGCGCTGAGATTGTAGTAGTTGGGATTCTGGGTCATGCGTCGGTAAAAGTATGTCCACGTCAAGATGTCGATGGCGTCTTGTTTGTTCTCGATCGTCTTCACCGCGATCTCAGCGAGGAAGAAATCGTGTATCATGTGAGTTGGCAAGTGCGACTCGATAGGCAATCCTTCGTTCAGGAACTTCCGATAGAAGTCCTTCTTCGTCTGGTTCAGCATCAAGACACATCTGCTGCCGCCTCCCCCAGGACTGCAAGCGCGACCCATCATTTGATGCACTTCCGTCATCGGGTAGTCGACATAGCGGTGCTCTCTACCCTCGAAAAATTGAGCGCCCATGATAATCACCATGTTGCAGGATACTGGTAAGCCCCATGCCGTTTCGCGTGAAGCAATCAGAACTTGAATCGCGCCGGCTTCGAACAAGCGTTGGACAATCCGCTTGTCCTGCTTGTTAAGAGCCTCGTGATAGTAGCCGATACCATGACTGAGAGCCTCCACTAGGCCGCGATCTGAAAGGTGTTCCAGATGAGGCTTCAGATCTTCTTCCTCGATGTGGAGGAATCGATTCTCCTCTTCGTCCGCCTGGCAGTACGTGAGGATGTCGTCGGCTGTCAGTCGACATTGCTTCCTGTTGGGTACGAAGATGATTACTGGTTTGCTCGCGGAGTATTCCAGAATTGACAGATAGGCAGGCTTCGCCATCGCAAGCATTAAGGATGGGAAGTGAGGGATGGTATAGCTCTGAAGGTGCACCTCCATTGGAATAGGCCGGGCTCCAGGAGAGAAATTGAAGATCGTTTGAGGACTAGCACCAATCCACTCGCCCAGGTCACGAGCGTTTGCCAAGGAAACACCGCACGCCACAATGCGAGTCTTGATTTCGGTTTGTGCTGATACGTATCGAGTTCGAGAGATGATAACCTCGTACGTCGGGCCTACCTCAGCACCCACCAGATGAACCTCGTCAGCGATGAACAAGCCGATGTTCTGAACATTCTTGCGCTGCTTCCATCGTCGCGAGAGCACATCCCATTGCAAAGGAGTGCACACAATTAGATCGCCCTTCTCGAGTAAACGCAGATCAGCACTGGTTTCACCCGTCAGGCTCACGATCTCTTTGCCGCCTTGGAGGTCTCCAAACTTCTCCTGCCATTCAGCCACCCGCAGATCCACCATCTCTTGGTATGGTTCGATGCAAACAGCCCGAGGTGCATCGGCCTTGGACCATAGCCGCAGTAAAGCAAACTCGGCACAAATTGTCTTTCCACTCCCCGTGGGAGCACCAATGAAGACGCTGTCATCGGTTGTGTACAAGGCAGGGAAGACTTGTGTCTGGATCTTGTTGAAATGTTGGAAGCTCGAGTAAAGCTTCTCGAATTCCTTATTGTGAAGAGCCGAAACTGGGAGGGGTTGCAGATCGAGAAGTGCTGTATGTGGTGGAAACTTCTCCGGAAGGATCAGATGCTTGAACGATATGGGTAATCGCGTTTCAGACTGCAACCAGCAATCTGAGATGATGGAGACGAAGTAATTGGGAGGAACTGGCTCGAACATGGGTACTGTCAAGGTGACGGTATGTTCGTCCTCAGCATATTGCTTCCTGAGAAGGAATTGATCTTGGAAGAGGATGATCTCGCCGTCCACATCTTCAACCAAAATCCAGAACAGCTCAGATGCCCCATGGATCTGGTCATCCCATTGGAAGTCAGGCGTGATTGTGAGGTCGATGCGCAGCAGAGATCGCGTGATCGGCTGGACGTGTGCCTGTAGGTCCAGCTTCGGGAAGGCGTGCACATAACGGTACACAAGCCGACCCGCCTTCTGCACACCAATTAGCTCGCCGATCTCCGGCGGCTGCAGGTCGAAGTAGCGGTACCACGGGAACTCTTTGCGTTCTGCTCGTCGAATGATGTCGGCGGGAACACCACGGAATTGCCGGAGCGGGCTCATCGAGTTCCACATACGCTTTTCCACCATCTTACACATGTCCAGTGCAGCTTTGGTAGGTATGGCCCATCCACGCTTCAGGCAAATCTCGAAGATTGCGCGTAAAATACGACCGGCTGACTGGGTGACGTAAACCATGTCTGCGACCAGGGCGAAGCCTTCCAACTTGAGATTGGAGATATAGGCTTGTAGTAAGACGTTGATCTTCGCCTGCGGCTCGTCCACACTCTCTTTGACAGGGATCGGTACTCGCTCCAGCATTTTGGCCAATTCCAGCTTCTCCTCTTGCCTAACGGGGATGAGCTTGAACTCATTGCTAAGGGCGAACACCCGGAAGAGGTCAATCATAGACATCGTCGAGCGCAGATGCTGATTATATGTTGCCATCGAGTTGTACGTGACATAGTAGTAGCTGGCGATGCGACCAAGCTCGGTTGTGTGGAAGACGCCGGATTTGCGATCATACTTGATCAGCTGGCCTTTCTCCAAGAGCGCGGCGGCAGTGTGAACAATATCAGCCCTCTTCTGAACCAGGAAAGGGTCGTCCTCCATGTAGTCGAAGCCGACCTGGTAGAGTGCAGGGGACTGGAGCATACGCACATACAGATAGGTGTAGCCTAGCCATTGGACCGCTTCATCTCTGTTACGTATCGTGCCCAGGACAATCTCAGCGTTGAGGTTGTCTGTAAGCTTGCTGACAAACTGGCTCTCAATGGGCAGTTGCTGATTCAACAAGCTGAGGTAGTACTGCAGCTCCGAGTGATTGGTGATGATTATGCCTTCTCCATACGTATCGAACTGCGGTCGACCAGCACGACCCAACATCTGGAGTACGTCCTGGCTGGACAGTTCGACCCAACGACCCTTCTCAGGATTGTAGATCTGCGTGCCTTTGATGATGACACAATGCGCGGGAAGGTTAACACCCCAGGCGAGGGTGGCAGTGGCGACTAGCACTTGCAAGTGTCCATCGGTGAAAAGATCCTCGACCAAGTTGCGGTCCTCGCGCGTCATACCAGCATGGTGGATGCCGAAACCGAAAGGAAGCAAATCGCGGAGATTGGGGTCCTTGACGTTTTCAACTTCGGTTAACAGGATTTCGCGTGTCGCGCTGTCCGGCTTGACGAATTGTGTGATTGTTTCCTTCTGAACTGCCATATCGCGGATGAACTTGGCGGTCTTCGCAGTCTCCTTTCGCGAGTGCACAAACACAAGTGTTTGATTGGTTCCGGCTTGGTCAAGCACCTTCTCGTAGCATACTTCGTTCATGACCTGGAAACGCTTGATGGCCTTCTTCTCGGTGACACCGATGAATTCCTGCCTCAATCCGACAGGGCGGAAGCTGGCGTCGAAGTAGAATAGTCCTCGTTCGGGCTCAACGCGGAGAAAGCGAGCAACGTCCTGATAATTGGGGAGGGTAGCGGACAAGCCGACGAGCCGCACATATTCCTTGGTCTGCTCCATGCGGCGGATGGTACGAGCAATGATGGCTTCCAACACGGGTCCACGGTCGTCATGCAGCAGGTGGATCTCATCAACGATCATGAGACGAACGAGGTTGGTGTAGCTCGTATCGCTGCTCTTGCGCGTGATGACATCCCACTTCTCGGGTGTTGTGACGATGATCTGGGTCTCGGCGATCTGCTGCTTCGTGAGCTGGCTGTCGCCGGTCAGCTCGCCGACTTTCACGCCGAATGGCTTGAGTCGTGTGCCGAAGTTACCAACCATCTCCTGCACTAGGGCCTTCATAGGGGCGACGTAGACAATCTTGAATGCGTCCAGATCGAAGGCGCCTGTGCTGGGATCACGATGCTTGTTCAGCTCGTTTAGGATACACAGCATGGCAACATTGGTTTTTCCGGCACCAGTAGGTGCGCACAGCAAGATGGGATCGTCGCTGCCGTATGCAACGGGGTATACCTTGCTCTGCACCCTGTTGAGCGTCCTGGCGCCCGAGAAAGCCTCCTGCAGCCAAGGCTCGAGGGATTCGATAGGCACGAGCTCCTTCTCCCCCGCATCCTTCTTCTTGGGAGCAGGTACGTGAATCTCTTCATAGCCCTTCTTTTGTCGCTTGAAGGAGCCTTCGGGTAGCTTAACGGACTTGTTCGACATTAGGTGACCGCCTTGAGAAAATGCCATACTCTCAAGGTCAACCGTCTTGCGGGGCTGCAATACAGCGGAACCAGGAGCAAGGGTGGCCTTGGCGGGGATTGGAGCAGTCTTCAACGCTTGAGGGATGTCTGTCCCGCTCGTTGCGGCCGGCGCAGCGCGATCACCTCTGAGGCCCCTCGCAATCCATCCGACACCCTTCTCCCGCATCGCGACCTCCAAGTCCATCTTTTCGTTATCGCCAGCACGGTGCCACTTCGTAGCCCAGTTGACCACGTCGCGGTTCTTGATCAGCTTGCGAACGAGGTCGAACTTGTCATTGTCGTAATCGAACAGGTCCATGAGCTCGTTCTCAGCGTCTCGGATATTGGCTTCTGACTCGAGGATGCCAAGGGCAGCCGTGGTCTTCTCAGCCGCGGTGACAGGGTCGGGATAGACGTCAGAAATTTGGCGTTGAAGCCAGAAAGCGTCGACTTCGTGAGGTGAGAGAATGTCCTTGTCCTTTCCGGCGCCGCCCGCTTGACCAACGCCATTCGTACCGAACACTAGCGTTCCATCACCATCCTCAGCCTCCGCCATCTCAGCATCGGCGTCGGCATCTGCTCGGTCGGCCTCAGCCACAGCGCCACCCTCCTCGTCCTCATCGTCGTCGTCGTCATCTCGAATCTCGAAGCCCTCCTTCTCATCTTCGTCTTCCTCCTCGTCCTCATCCTCGAAGACAACCGCGACGCCGGTATCCTCATCGATCTCAGCATCTCTCCGATCTGCATCAGGGTCGGCTTTCGTCTCATCCTCCTCGCCGTAGTCTGTGATCTTCTTCGACAGGTTGACGAGCTGAGAGAACGCCTCTGCTTGTAACGGGCCGACGATCTCCTCAATCTCCTTCTTCTTGTCGAAGTCTTTCATGTCTTCAGACTTGAGAACCTCGAGCACGGCATCCGCTGCAGATCGAACGACATCTTGCGCCTGGTCGCCTAGAGCCGAATGCACAGTGCTTAGCATGAGCTCGTAGATCTCCCTCGTCTCGGCAGTCCTAGGGCGATACGTCAACCCCTCCAGGTCCTGCGTCGCTTCGATGATGTCGGCATATCCGAATCCGCCTGTCCCAGCGGCGGCACGTCTCTTGGGGACTGTCCGCTCCCCAGCCTCCTCCGCCGCGCGCTTCTTCTTCTTTTCGAGACCTTTTGGTGCTTCACGGAAGGCGCGAGAGCCCATCTGCCTGGGGTCTATCCGACCCACGAGCGATTCCGGTGCTCCATCCGGCTCGCGGTCTCGTCGTGGGAGGGCGGATCGGTCTGTGAAACAGTGTAAGTCAGCGCTGAAACAGGCTGCGAGCAAATGGCAACACGACATACCCGCTGTGAGGACGAGAGACGAGATCGCCCCGTAGTTGTAGCCTGACCAATCGGGCCTTTTGGACATCTTTATCTTCTATGCTTCTCGACAGAGGTAGCAGGCACCCAAAAATATCGAGCAAAGACAGAGACGCGAGGTAGATGGTGGCCGTGAATGGCCAAGGCACTTTTGGCGTCGAACAAGGTCGTGAGTCGCGAAGTACGAAACTTTGTTTCCGTGCTTCGGAGATGTGGAGTGGCGATCAGTTATCTCCGGCGCCGTGGTGGTCGCTTTCGGCTCAGCACACCGCACAACGACCACGGTCGTCGCATTGCACATTAGCCATGGCCGACCGAACAATTACCAAGGAGCAGATGCGAGGTGCGGAACGTGTAATTCGTGTACGGCTGCACGACTGATCGCTGGCCTCCCAGAAATCTTCCTTGCGCGCGAGAGGATCGTCAAAGAGCAATTCGTCAAGGTTGCGGAGCTCCAGATCGTGCGCGAGGAGCTCACCAAGTGCCAGGAAACGGAGGGTACGAACGCGCTGAGCGAGTGTGCATGGCTGGCAAAGAAGTACATTGCTATGATAAAGAGTGACGAGTACCGTGTACGTACCGTTACATCGTTCTGAGACGCTGTCGTTGATCTGATGGTGCCGTAGGTGCGGGGCTGGAAGAAGATCGATACCGCTTGAGAGACACTAATTGAGAATTGTATCACATTTGCATCCGATTCGGGCATCTGCAACGGATAGTCCGGCAGCATGATATTGTGTGCTACCGATACAGTAAGAGCATTGATACAGAAAGAGCTAACAGCGCAGAGACACCGTACCCCGTTCTTCGCAAATGCCCGACGCTCGTGTCGTGGTCTACTTGGCTTTGGCTGCACTTTTCACCGGTTTGAGATCCTTCATCCCACGAAGGTCCAGCCAAACTATCCCATGGTCGCTCTTCCCCTCGCTCCTCCCTCCATACCCAGTCTCGACGACCCTCTCCTCACGTCCCTCCCCGTCAACCAATCTCCGATCCACCAACGCGTAGTCCACTCTAGCGCAGTCCTTCCCCAGCGGCTTCCCCTTCGCGAACCAACTGAATGCCTTCTTCTCCCCGTGCACATGACGGTACACGTCGACCAGTCCCGCCTGGGGGATGAACATCTCATTAAACTGTTTCCTCGCAAGGCCATGCGGAGCCTCGGTGCGCAGGCGCGGGTAGCAGTCCAGCTTCGTCAGGGAGATGTTGAAGTCGCCTATGAGAACCGGCCTGAGCCCTCGCGTCTGCATCTCCTGCACCTCGCGCAAGAGGAGCATGTTGAAGTCCCGCTTCCGCTCGTTCCTCGTCTTCTGTGGTAGCGCGGAGGCCAGAGGGTCTCGCTCCAGGCGTGGGTCGTTCCAAGGGTGGTCGCTCCCGTTGAGAGCATACACGTTGACGAGCGCCCAGCCGTCCATCTCCAAGATATGCACGCGGCCTTCTGCATCCCAGTCTACTGTCCGCTCTCTCCGGATCCGCGATGCCCATGCATGCGATACAAGCGTGCACACGCCGAATCGCCGCTGTCCGCGCGTGGAGACATTGAGCGCCCAGTAGGCCGTATATGTCGGACCACCATCTTGTCGAGTTCCTTCGCCCTCCTCACGCTGAACGCGAGAGACACCATTCGCAGCCGCGTCCATCGCCTCCATCCAGTCCGTATCCGTCGGCCTGGCGCGTACCTCCTGCAAGCAGACAAAGTCTGGCCACTTCCACTCCTTGAGCAATGAACGGAGGAAGCTGTGTTTTGGAGAAGAGTTTTGGGGCGGCGCCTTTAGGTATGACGAGAGCATGGCTGAGGACTTCGTTTCCCGCAGGTCGAGGAATGGCACGGGCGTCTCGACGTTCCAGGAGATGATGCGAGTGATATCGTCGTCCTTAGCAAACACCCCTTGAGCTCCTTCATGTTTGGACTTTGGTTTAGAGATGGAAGGGGTCCCAGTGCTATTGGAGTGCCGAGGAGCGGGGTGGGCTGACGGTGCTCTCGCAGTCGACGTGGATGGAGAGTCCGCGCTCGTGCTGGACGGGTTGGGTTTCTGTCTCTTCGAAGAAGACGGCTCCAGCTTCCTTTCCGGGGTAACCTCGACGATAGCCAAACTTCGTTTCGGCATTCTATAGCTAAGCGCAGGTCGCCTCACGGTGGGAATGCAGGAAGGCCGTAGCCGCATAAAGCCATGACTCCTCCAGGCGCGCAAGGCAGAAGCAGCTCGCTATTTACGTCACGCGCACAGCCACTGTCCAGGGTTCGCGGGACGTCATCCACGCGATAGATTTGAACGAGAGTAGGAGATGATATTTGTGGTTGTCCTAGACCTCTCTACACGATAACCATGCCTTGGCAGAAGACGTTCGCTTTGGGTCGCAGGGGTAAGGGGTTTGTGTTATCTTTTTTGCTGCTCATCAATCGACTGCTCACCACCACCCAAGATGCCACCTCATCACCGACGAGATCTCGAGCAGCATCTCGGAGGGGCTAAAGAAGACTCCGGTGCGTCCTGCTCACCTTTGTCCTCATGAGTGAGACTTGACGAGCGAGCAGATAGGGATCTGTCATTTATTTATGTAAGAACGCGTTAGGTGTCGTCAGGAATGACCCTCGACTGAGGACGATGTCTGCAGCCAGCACACCAGCTGTGCGTTAACGATCAACGAGAACTATGACCCCGATGTGCGGAGAGGCATGTCTACATCCACAATCTACCTCAATGCAAGCAGCTAAGGACTCTCTTTGGTAGACATGGACATGGCGCTGGACAACATCGTCCCGGAGTCGCTTGCCTGGCGGCACACCGACGAGGGGATGGACGACAGTGTGTCGCACACCAAGACGTCGCTCATCGGCAACGCGCTCTCGATCCCAATCACGAATGGCAAGCTGAACCTGGGCACGTGGCAGGGGATATATCTCACCGAGTTCCGGAGCAGCAGCAGGCAGCGGACGGTGGTGGCTACTATTCTGTGAGCATTGTTGTCTTCACCTCCGAGTCATTGGCGCGAGAAGCTCATCCTAGCACAGACCGTAGACTTGCATTACTTCTATCTTCAATCAGACTCTCTACCCATCACACCGTCGCATCACCACTACCTAGGATTCTAACCTTACGTCGCCTTCTTTTTCTCCTCCAGCACCTGCACCCCGCGCTGCACGAAATCTTTCAGCTGCTTCAGCTCCTCCCCATCCTCCTTGATACTCTTCTCGATCCTCCTGTACGTCGCTGCGATGCCCTTGTGCACATCTCCGCTTCCCCCGCCGCCCTCCTCCACCACAAAGCCCGAGATCTCCTCCATCTCCCCGTGGAAGCGGTATGCCTTGGGAATCATGTCCGGGATGCTTCTAGTGAATCGCTGCAGCAGCGCGGGCTGCGATTCGGACAGCTCTGCGATGAGCGCGTCGGCTGTCCCGGGGGAATTGGCGTAGGCCGCTGGGAGAGAAATAAGAAAAAGGTTGTCATATAGCGAGAGGGTGCGATACACACCCAGAATCATGGTAGAAGCGAGGCCAGTGATGCCCTTGGTGATGCCCTGTCCCTCCATTAGCACACTCCGACTTCCTCGAGCAACCCACTCACCGCATAAGCCATCTTCAACGCGCTGGCAGCGCCAATTCCCGCGCCCTCTCCCCTCAGTGCGCCAATCTTGAGCCCGTACTTCTCCAGCGCCTCGAACTCATCCAGCACCTTTGCGCCCTCCGTCCCTACCTCCGCGCTCGCATAGATGATCGGAGTGTATCCCTCCTTCGGCGGGCCGCCGATGATGCTCCCATCGATGAATGGCAGTGTCAGGCCCTCCTTCCCGAGCAGCTGTGCGATGCGCACGACCGAGCTCGGGTTGACCGCGTTGAGGTCCGCGAATGCCGGCTTGCCAACGCGCTTCTCGTCGCCGAGGCTGTTGTACGCGGCACTGAATTCCTTCGCAAAGTCGAGCGCGGCGTCAGGCGGGATGACGGAGAAGACCCAGTCTGCCTCCTTCGCGATCTGCGCCAACGAGACCGGGTGCATGCCCGCTTTTGCGGCGCGGTCGTGCGAGCCCTGCGAGCGGCCCGCGGGGATGTGCGTCAGCACGCGCACCTTGTGCGACGTCAGTCGCGCTCCGATCCCAGCGCCCATCGCGCCGGGGGAGATCACGGCGATGACTGGTGTCGACATGGCTTGTGCTGGCGGGAGAAGACAATCAGGCTGGCAGTCAACGTTGACGGTCGTAGGATCGGAAGTTATGTGAAAACACGCCGACGCCGATGCCAATCTGCGCTATCGGGATAGGACCGCTGGGCCCGCGTGCTATTTATATTACGGCCGAGAGCGTGTGGAGGGCTTTGTTACAGCACTCGCCATGGTATTTCGCGCATATTGTAAGTAAGATGGCTCGTCATTGTCCAGGTACCCAGCGTGGGCGTTAGGGTCACGCAAGATGATGTATGGATGAGGACCGCGGAACAATCAGGGTAGGAGATCGGGGGAGGAAGGAAATGGGAAAACAAGGGATCAACCCGTGGTCGTCTCGACCGGCTTTTCCTACGTAGCGTTAACCCCCAATGTTACGATATGGTTGTTAGGCATTGCTTTCGACCCTGTAGCATCCGGTTCGCCTAACAGGTTGGATGCGAGTAGTGCTCACCAGATGCAGGCTATCAGGCTATCATCCACCACTTGTTCCATGACAAATTCAATCGTGGTGCGTGGTCAAGAGACTTTCAAGCTTGGCAAGCTCTTTCCTTGTCACCGCATGTCTGATTCTACTGACCTATGATAACCAACAGAAGGCAGATCCTCTGGTTCGTGTCATGGACAGATGTTGCACCAACCTCATCATCTGACCCCTACAATATCTCAATTTTCTCGCGAGTGTTTGTGCGGCTTGGGTTCTCACTTAACTCTTTCACACACTGGCTACAGCAGAGCCCGGTCTACATATTCAATTCCCAGTACAGAGAAGACCTCTGCGAACCGGGAATACCCGCGACCATCAAGTTTCGCCAAGCTAAAGGGCAAGCTTCGTGACCTAGAGCCTCAAGGCTGGGAGATCAAACAATACATCGATGGATATACCGGCGGCAAGCGCGAAGTTTGACTTGGTTTGTTACGTACCTCATTTGTATTAGTGGTGCTTCTCCGTGGCGACTTGACTCGTTCATCATTGAGGGACAAGAATGCTGGTAACGGTTTAGACCCTCGGCCGACGGACTCCGAAGGGTCACCGCGTCACGATGCCAAGCGGATCCTGATGCATTCCCCGCATTTGGAAACGTGGCAAAGCTTCATCGCACGCCGGATGAACCAAACACCCGGTTCAGGGGCAAGATACCCCACGATCCCCACGATGACATTACTGAAACCGCCGCCGGGACATCGTAAATGTCGGCACGCTGGCGCGACCAGCCCGCCTCCGTCCGGCTGGCAATGCGCCTGGCATCATGGGATCTGCGCAGGCACGGATCCCCAGGTCGACGTCGATCTCGGCAAGCGTTCAATTGCATTTCGGAACGTGGGTTCCGATTGAAAAGGTAGGTGTCACGATGAAAGGCAGAAGCTGTGACTACTCATACTGACGCTTCGTACCCTGTGTTAATAATAAATTCGAGCGCTTTGCGTGATGTGACACTTGTGTTCTCGTAAGCCGGCCGGCGAGGTGGATCTCAGGCACCTCGCCATAATCACAAAGAGATGGAGGTAGCCAAGTCGTGGTCAGCGAGAGCCGCAAAGCAGCTGCGCCTATGACAGGAACGTGGATGGTGAGAACGAAACTGTCCGGCATGGCGCGGCAAAGAGATTTCCTACGAGCATGAGTGTCTCACAAGGAGGAACCCGCCCAAAGACCCATAATGATTCCGCCCAAAATAGATCAACTGAATGCGGGGTAGTATGCGGGGAACCATGCGGGAAGATGGATCCGGGCCAGTCGGCGCGCAAGGCAAGCCAGGGCGAGCTTCCCATTCAGCGTCGGCGAAGCTTCGCACGCGCGAGTCTCCGTCCGGCAGAACCGCGGCAAATTCATCGTCAGTTTACCCCACTCTTTTCGGAGCTCGAGCCTGTTTCGCTTCACCTTCTGACCTTCTTCTGGCGCTATTCACTCAGCAATACTGCCACGCGGGCCGTACCTGAATGAGAGCAACGTGCTATCTTTGGCAAGAGTCGGTCTCGTGAACATGGCTGATCCTCCAGGCAGCTCTTTTCTATACACTCCGGGAGGGCTGCCGAGACGCGAATGCACTGTCGTCCAGCATCTGTAGCAACCAGAGCCGAAGGTCCCGCAAAACAAAGCGCCAGGCTGCGGGGTCAGGGTCAAGTCTATGGATTCCTCGACGTTCGAAGCTCATCGTACTCTCCTCCACTCTCGAAGCGGCGAGTGGGGCCATCCAAGCGCTTTGGGATCTCGTGGCCTCGGTCCAGCTCCCGTGTGATAGTTTGTAATGGCGATACAAAGCGCACCCCTGAGGCAGGAAACACATTTAAGGACTGGACTGGTTCGGAACGAGGGTGATCGCTTGTCGCGTCTCGTTATCTTTCGCGTACCCGGTCCTCATCCCTCCTGTGGACGACCCAGTCATGGCGACCCGACGAACCAATTCCTACAAGGAAGATGAAAAGCTTTCGGAGCCCGAGCTCGTCGAGAATTCCGACTCGATTGAGAAGGTGCCCGTGGACCGGGCCCCTTTGAATGCCCTTGCCTTGGTTGCTGAAGAAGAGAAGAAGCTCGGTACCTGGGCATCAGTGACCAAGTATTGGGTCGTCTTCTTGTGGTGCATGTACATCTCCATCGGCGCCGCTATCGGAGGTTACGATGGAACGGTACGTTCCATCCCCATTTTAAAGAGGTTCCTACTGAGATCCTGCTGCAGGTCGCCGGTGCGGTCATCTCCATTCCTACCTTCCGTTCAGATCTCGGTTCTTTCATCGACGGCCAATACGTCGTCTCTGCTGCTTGGCAGTCTGGATTCAACGGTGGCTCTTCCTGCGGAGGTTTGTTCGGTGCCCTTGCAACTGGATGGCTTGGCGACAGAATTGGGTGAGTGACACTGGAATCGAAGCGAATTGCGTCTGACTCGCCCGCATTGAACAGCCGGAGAGGGTCGTTGCTGGTTGCAAGCATTATCTCGATCGCGGCCATTTTCCTCGAAGTGTTCTGCATACACGAGAGTCAAGTCATGTTCTTCTTTGGGAGAAGCATCAACGGCTTCGGCGGCGGCATCTTCACCACAGTCGCATCCAGCTACTGTGCTGAAATCTCTCCGCTCCAGCTGCGAGGCATCACCACTGGCGCTGTGAACGAGTGGATTGTTGTTGGTCAATTGTTGGTCTTATTTTACCCATTGGAAAACGCATACTCAATGTCAAACAGCATCTCGAGTTGCGTCATCAAAGGCACGGGGGAGATCAACTCCAGCTGGGCCTACAAGATTCCGCTTGCCATCCAATGGGTGTTCCCAGTCCTGATCTTGCTTGGTCTCCCATTCATCCCCGAGTCCCCCTGGTACTTTGTTCGGAAGGAGGACGACGTGAAGGCGAAGCGCTCTCTGCAAAGGCTTATTGGCAACACCGGTGCGGACCTCGATCTCCACCTGGCGCAGATCAAGGAGACAATCGAACTCGAGGAGCGCCTCGCTGGCCAGGCCAAATGGATCGATCTGTTCAAGGGTGAGTACCGCTGCGCTGTGGTTGTACTAGTCTGACCACGTCGCTCAGGTACCGATCTTCGCCGAACATGGATTACAGCGATGGTGTTTGTCTGCCAAGAGATGGTCGGTGTCCAATTCGTCCTGGGCTACAGCACCTACTTCTTCGAGCTTGCCGGCTTCAGCACGAGCAATTCGTTCTCTCTGGGTGTAGGCACCCTGGGCATCGCTGTAAGCATCAACCCTCTATGGCGAAATGCGGCTGACAGTGTCTCAGTTCGTGGGCAATCTGCTCGGTATCGCCTTCACCAACTACCTCGGTCGCCGTCCCATCTTCGTCTGGGGCATGGTTGCTTGCACGATCGACTGTCTCATGATCGGCATTCTCTCTCTTGTCCCCGGCAACGGTGCCTTGTGGGCAATGGGTGTGTTCACCATGCTCTACATGCTTGTGTACCAGGCTGGCATGTCAGTGCAATTTTCACGGTCACCTCGTTCCGGACACTGATGATCTGCTCCACAGTGGCCCCTTGGCATACTGCATCTACGCCGAGATCTCCTCTGCACGCCTGCGCTCCAAGACCGTCGCATGGGGTGTAATGGTCAACCAAGCGTTCGGCCTGTTGATCACCGTCATCAACCCATACCTGTACGTTTGCCCTCCGCTCATCCACATCCTAATCTTACTCTTTAAAGGATCAACCCCAATGAGGCGAACCTCCAGGGCAAGGTCGGCTGGATCTTTGGCGGCTTCGGCGCAATCTTCACCGTCTGGTCGTACTTTGGTATCCCCGAGACGTCCGGCCGGACGATCGACGAGTACGCGCTTCTGCCCTCTCATTCGCAGCGTTCAATTCTTAACTTTCTCTCAGGATCGACATCCTCTTCGCGCGCCACGTGCCCTCGCGCAAGTTCTCAAAGTATGTCATCACCGACGCCGACAGAGAGTAAGCGGCGCGCTCCAGGCGCCTTACACAGACGGCGCAGAGGGAGAGAGACTCGGAGCTGTCGAATGCCCAAAGAGGCGTCCGCTGTGCATGTATGTTACAAACGCAAGGACGCGGTTTCTTGTATGGTCTATTATTTTGCGGAAATGGATACAGAACGGTGTCCAACACGTTTGAGGAACGTTGTTCATCACATTTTCACGGTTGTGTCCAGGGTCACTTACCAGGGCTTCTGAATGCTCTTCGGGAAGCATGCCTTGCCCTAGTGTGGAGTATGCGGCGCGAGCCTCCCGGTTTCTCCGAGACTGCGCTTATTCCAGATCGGGCAGTCCATTCTAGACGATCTCAATAGGATTGGGGGCATCGTTATCGCTTGACAGTGCCTCATCGCACCTCCACCCCGCCGCCTCCATCTGCCCTATGAGATGAGCGGGACACTGTTCGGCTGATGCATTTGCCGCTGATACTACTGTATACAATCAAGAGAATCACATACAGTACGGTCGCTCCGAGATCCCGCGAAGTCACATGACCTCCCCACCTCCCGCTCCGGCGCACCGTGACCGGCGCGGTCCCTACAGCTTGGAACTCGTATGCACCAAATGTCCACCATCGACTGCGATGGTCGCGCCCGTGACGAAGGCCCCCGCGCGGCTGCTGAGGAACAGGCACGCGCCGGCTACGTCTTCTGGAGTCCCGATCCGCCCCAAAGGGACGCCGGAGACGATGGCGTCTTTTGCGGTGGCCAGGGTGTGGGCCATCACTGTGTCCCAAACCCACGGAGGCACAGAAGTAACCGAGAACAGAAAGCGGCGCGGTCAGTTAGCGGGGTAAGCGGGGAATGACGCAGCACGCACTCTTGGACTCGAACGGCCCGCAGGCCAGGACGTTGCTCGTGATCCCTTCTCCCCCCAATCGCAGTGCCAGATGCCTGCTAAGCTGGTGCAGCGCGGCCTTGCTCGCAGAGTACGCGTACGTCTCCATCCCCGGCACTCTCTCCCCATTGATGGACCCAATCTATGCAACGCCCAAACGTCCCAAGTCAGCCCGGCAGCAGATAGAGAGAAGAGGAGAAGGGACGCACGTTTATCACCCGCGCTGGGTCTTCCCAGGCGCTGCCGAAGGAGCGGCCGGCTTGTGCAGCGCCTGCGCGCAGGAGGGGGAGCAGCTTTTGGGTCAGGGTGAACACACGCTGCACGTTGAGCGTGAGGAGCTTGGTCCATGCTGAGTCCTGTGAGGTGGGTTAGCTCAGCTAGGGAAGTGGGGGAGCGGGAAGGAGAGGGAGAAGGAGGATGGGAAAGAGCGAGCGAGCGACGCACTGGGTAGCTGTCGATATCCTCCCCCCACGTAGCGCCGGCGTTATTAACGAGCACATTCAGCACTGCGCCGCATCGCAATCAGCACTCTGCCTCGCTCTCCTATCCACGGATCCAGCTCACCCGTCTCCTTCTCCCCAATAGCAGCAACCAGCTGGTCCACCTCCCCCAGCTTCTGCAGGTCCGCCGGGAGAGCGATGCAGGATCCAGGCCCGAGGGCTGAGAGCTCGCGTGCCGTGGCTTGGCAGTCAGGGGCGGAGCGGGCGGAGATGTACACTCTTGCATCGTTCCGGACGAAGCCGGTTGCGATCTGCAGGAGTGCGGGTTTGGGTCAGCAACTGCTGGGAGGGGGAGAGGTGGGTCGGGGCGCACCATCTTGCCTATCCCGCGCGAGCCGCCTGTGATGAGCACCACCTGCCGTTCCGCGTCCTCCTTCAGCATCCATCCTCCTTTCTCAGCCTTTTTAGTAGGAACGTACCTTGCCCTTCACACTAAACAGCGTGTCGATATCCATATTTTCCCTCACAAAAGAAAATGACAAGCAAGAGGGAGGAGGGAATTGAGCGTTGGGTTTCAGCCAACAAAGCTGATGATGATGGCCCGATTACCCCACCTTACCGGCTATGAACCAGCAAGTGGCTGTGCAGTCCCTTGTCATAGCCGGAGTCCTGCCGTACAGTCCCGCTTTCGCCGAGCCCTCCTACCCTCCCCTCCCTCTTAAAGCCAGCTTTCCGGCAGAAGAGAGCTAAATGAAGTGCTCTTCCTGGACCCCTGGGGGGCAGCGCTAGCAAGCGGGACTCTATGAGCTGCTTGAGTGTGGGGGTCGGGGAGTGAGGGAGCGATGGTGATTTTCGAGCGGGATGAGACAAACTATGTACATTACTGCACAGGCGATGTACAATACTGCATACGAAGGAACAAGCTGGTCAGCGGTTCTTCCGGCGCCGTTTCCTGCGCTTGCGCCCAGAGGGCTCGCTCTCCTCCCCATCCCCTTCCTGGCCCTCGCCGGCGTCGTCTGCCTCCAACACCCGCTTCCGGCTCCTCTCCTCCTCCTCATTCAGTATCTCCATCAGCCCTTTCACCCCTTTCCCATCCTCCCTCTGCTCGCCCCCGTCCTCCGCCGCACCGGCAGGCACAGCGGAGAAAACCAACTTCGGCTCGCTCAATATCGCTCTATACGTCCTGCGCGTCTCCGCGCGGATGATGAGCGATTTTGGGATCCTGGAGATGGCCGCGTGGCATGTTTCGTGCGGCAGGCCAAGGGTCGTCCCTCTACGGTCAATCATAACGACGTTCAGCTCAGGAACGGTAGAATGCAGGGAGGGAAGTAACGCACAGGTTCATCACATCCCCCGGTGCGCGGAGGTGCTCCACCCGCCCCGCCCCGCCGGAGAATATCACGCCCTCATGCCCGTCCCTCCTCCCGCCCGCTGCGGCCCGCACGACCTCCCTCGCGTTCGCCCACCAGTTCCTTGCCCCGTCCCCAAACACCCCCGCATAGCAGATCTCGAACCGCGCGCCGTTCTTGAGCGCCGTGCGCACAAGGGTGTGCTTCATGTAATATGGCAGGCGCGGGGAGGGGAGGAGGGGGGCGGTGATCAGGTGGATCGTGCTCGAAGAGGGGAGGGAGTGCTGAAGGCAGGCGGACTGGAATGTAGAGGTGGTGAGGGGTGTGAGGGAAAGGATGTCGTAGCCCGCTAGGAGCTGGGTCGTTTGCGCGTTCTACGCATTCCCCGTGTCAGCCTGATGCAGGTGAGCGGGGCCAGGGAAGGACGCACGAAACCGAACCCCTTCTCGCTCGCCTCGTCCAGCACCACATTGAGCCTGCGCAGCTGCACGACGCCCCGCTTCCCGCCGTTGAACCGCGGGTCCAGGTCACGGAATACCGTTCCCTCACCGCCGTCGAACCAGTTCACGGGGGCGGCGGGGTCAAGCTTGGACTGCACGCTTTGGGTGAAGGCGATGATCGTGTACCCCACTGGCACTTTGTCAGCACCGCACAGTGAGTATTGAAGGAGGGAAGGGCGCACGGTGGATGAGCATCTCCACCCTCTCCCTGAGCGCCTTCCTGTCCGGCACGCGCAGCCGCTCGAGCGGGTGGGCAGGCACGACTGCCATTGCGCTCGTGGACGCATGGGCATTGGTGAGTCCTGCAGGTTTCTGCTTCTGTTTCTTCTTGGACGGGGTGAACTGGGACTCGTAGACAATCGGCTCGGGGAAAGGGACGTTCAGGTCGATGAACATCTTGTCCAACCTGGGGATGAGAGCTGGGAGAAGGGAGAGAGGGAAATTCCGCGTGCACCCTGACTTGACCGGAGCAGACATCGCTTCCTTTTATCCGTATTACATAATCATTTGGTTGGCGTCTTTTCGAGCGCTGGTCGTCCGCCGCTGCCGACTCACCTCACCCTCGACGACCATGGGCCACGGGAACAGCAACAAGCTGTATATCACGCACGCCGAGCACACCGGTGCCGCAGGCGGGCAGCACACGGCCTCCTCCTCCGGCTTCCGTGCGAAGCCGACGGGGAGCGACCTGCAACAGCTGCCATTCGACAGCTGCGCGCTCTCCCTGCAGCCGTTCGACAACCCTGTCGTCGTGCGCGAACCGGACGGCACGGGGAACGTCTTTGACCTCATGAACATCGTCCCCTGGATTAAGCGGCACAGGACGAACCCCGTGACTGGCAAGCCGCTCAGCACCGCCCAGCTGCTCAAGCTGCACTATCACCGTAACCCCACCACGGGGCAGTACCATGATCCCGTGACGTTCAAGCCGTTCAACGAGCACTCGCATATTGTCGCCATTGCCACTTCGGGAAACGTCTTCAGCTGGGACACGGTCGACACCCTGTGCGTCAAGACCAAGGCGTGGCGCGACCTGGTTGACGACACCACCTTCAAGCGCGCGGATATCATCACCTTACAAGACCCGCATAATGTGGAACAGAGACGGGTGGCGAACTTCGAGCATGTGCAGCGACCGGAGGAGAGGGGGAAGGACGTGCAGGAGATAAATGAGAGCTTGGCAAAGGTACTGAAGCGCACGACGGGGAAGGATATCGCGCTTGCGTCAAGTGGAGAGGAGAACGGCGAAACGGCAAAAAAGAAAACACTGGAAAAGCCCAAGCCTGCTGCGGTCATCGCCGCCCCGCGAAAGAAGCAGGAAGCGTACAACGCCGCTGGGTACACGAACAACGCTGCGTCTGCGTCGCTCACGTCGACGTCCTCCGACCTAGCGACAGCCAACTCCCAGCTGCTGATCGACGAAGAAGAGTTCATGTTTGAGCAAATCTCCGCTGCGACGAAGGAGAAGGACCGGGCGAAGATGAAGGCGTATGTGCGGGTGCTGACCAACCTAGGCGGCTCGCTCAACCTCGAGCTGCACTGTGATCGCGCGCCCAAGACGTGCTACAACTTTCTCACCCTCGCCCGCAGGGGGTACTACGACGAGACGGTGTTCCACAGGCTCATACCGGGGTTCATGGTCCAGGGCGGAGATCCGACGGGCACGGGGAAGGGCGGGGAGAGCTGCTGGGGAACACCCTTCAGGGACGAGTGGGACGTCAAGGGCGCGTATAAGCATGATGCGCGCGGGGTGGTCAGCATGGCGAACCACGGTGCTGCCACAAACGGGTGCGTCCGCCCTCACGGTCAGGCAGGGCATCGGCTAACAGAGCGCGTAGGTCGCAGTTCTTTATCACGTTCAAGCCGGCGGCGCATCTGGACAGGAAACATACGGTGTTCGGAAAGCTCGTGGGTGGGGAGGACGTCCTAGACCGGATCGAGGCGGTGCCGACGAAGAAAGGCACCGATACGCCTCTAAGTCCGATCAAGATAACTAGCATCGAGATGTCCGTTTCTCTCCTATCGTTCGAGGTAGATGGCTAACAGCGTCACGCAGCTTCCAAGACCCCTTTGAGGAATACAAAGCCCGCTTGAAACGCAAATTGGACCGGCAAGCCGAGCGCGCGTCCGAGAAAGCAGCTCCGAAAGCGGACGATCGGACGACCTGGTTTGGAACGAAGCTGGGGGAGAAGGGGCAGGCGCTGGATCTGAGCGGCGTGGGCGTTGGAAGGTACTTGAAGCGCGCGGCGGAGGATGGTCCTGCTGCGGCTGGGTTGGAGAAGAAGAAGCAGAAGACGTTGGGGTTCGGGGATTTCTCGTCTTGGTGAAAATCGTGCTTTGGAGCACGAGGAAATTGTACGATATGGATGTACACCGATAATTTACAGCTTGTAGACCACTGTACAAGTACATGCGGCTTACGTGATAAGAGTGCAAGCAAGAAAAGCTCAAGCCTCGAGCGCGACCCTTCCCTCCGGCTGGGTCTCCTGCACCTTCCCAGTCTCTGCGAGCAATCAGCCGCCATCCGGTCGCAACGAACGCACACGCACCTGGCACCATGTGCTCGGGTTCCGTCGTCGGCACCTCCGGCAGCTGCCCGACCGGCACCGTCTCCGGCACAGCGGGCATGCCAAGCTGCTCGACCTGCAGCTGCTGCAGCTCCCGTTGCACCGCTTCCTCCTCCTCGACCGTCATGCTGGACATGAGCATCTCGTCCACCTCCTATACCATCGCCCATTTCCAATCAGCAGATGTGGTAGAGTACAACAAGGAAGGGCGCACTCGTTGATAGGCAACCGCCTCGGCCGTGTCCTCCATCAGCCGCTCCACCTGCTCGAGCGACATCTCCTTGTGCATCTCCTTGAGCACGCTGTTCCCCTGCTGCAGGCCGAACATGACGTCCTTCTGCACGAGGGAGAACTCAACGCTCGATACCTAGCCCGTTACACAGTCAATGAACGATGCTGGGTGCTGGATCTGGAGAAAGCGCACCAGCGATTCGAGCGTCTCGAGTTGCTGGTCCGTCTTGACCAGCAGCTGCTCCTGGTACTTCCTCCGCCGCAGCGCGATCAGCGCCCGGTCTTTCCTTCCCGCTGCGAGTGACTCCTTCGCGACTCGCTTCTCAGCATCGAGGACGACTTCGATCTACGGCGGATGTTCAGGTGGGATGCATGATACGGGTCCGGAGCACATACCCGCTTCTGATACTGCCGGACCTTGTCTCGTTGTATTTTCAGGCTGCACGCTTTCAATCTCATATATGCAGCATCAGGAGACAGCGGACGCACTCAAGAACAGCCCGATCCTGAGCTGTGATCTTGGGACCGGATTGGGCGGCGCCCATTGGAGCAGAGGGAGTGCAATGATACGAAGCTGCGGGTAACTGGACAGGGACCCTAGACGGTACAGTGCGTCTTCTATCGTGTTACAAGTCACGTGTCCAATCTGATGAATGTCCAAATGGGGCATCCTCTGGCCACATTATAGTCACAGTTTGTGTGATCTGAAGAGACGTCGAATTTGATTTTGTATTGTTGTCTAATAAATATTATAATCGTAATGGAATGGCATACTTGTATCTATGAAAAGTGGACGTGATGGCACGATAACCAGGCAAAGCTGGTCGTTTAGTGGAGCCCATCAGCATACACCGCCTTCCAGCCGGGCTTCTCCGACCAAGCCGCGATATACTTGGTTACTTTCTCGGGGAGCTTCTCCCCGAGCTCCTTCTCGAGCGCCTCGCCGATCTTGTCCGTCGTAGGCGCGCCGCTCAGGAGCGCAATACGCGCGATCCAGGCGCCGACGTGGAAGTCCCGCCTCCCCAGGCTTCGCGCCTTCCACGAACCCGCTCTCGGGCAGGTATGTCGGCAGCGTCTTGCTGATAAACTCGTCCACATGCTGCCAGTGCTCCACCGAGTGGTGCACGAACCCTTCCACCTGCGCCGCCGGCGCGTCCGTGTATAAGGTGTTGAGGAATCCGAGCGTGGGCAGCTTCGTCTTGTAGTACTGCTTCATCTCCGCGTCTGCCTCCTCGTTGAATTTGACCACCGCGTTGTACCGGTTCCGGGCGGAGTCGCCGGGGAATGCAGACTTCTTCGCTTCGAGCTCGGCGGCGGAGCGGGCGCCGACGAGCGGGAAGTTGGGATCGATCGCATCAGCGTGGACGGCGTCGATGAGTGAGTGGTGCTTGGAGGGTGCGGCCGGGTGTGGGGCGTGCGCGACGAGGTAGCGGGTGACGTCGATGGTTGAGGTGTACGTCTCGCCGTTGGCGACGAGGACGGGGAGGGTGCCAGGTTTGGAGATCTTCACGAATTCGGGGGAGAGGTTCTCAGCGGCGGCTGGAGAATACAATCGTCAGCTCCTCCATGCTGAGCTGCGAGATCGCGTGAATCGAGATCGCGTGCATCGTACTCACCGAGGTTGATCGATTTCTCCTCGACTGCGTCGGCTGGGTAACCGAGCTCGACCAGGGCGATCTCAGGCACTTTGGACCACACGGAGGGTCCGAACGCGTATAGGGTGGGCTTGGATTGCGACGACATCGTTTTATTGAATGCTCTTTCGCCTACGAGAAGAACGTGAGACTGCGGTTCAGTTGAGCTGTTGGTTGCTTGGTGCTGCTGAGCTGATGGTGGAAGACATTCTCGCGCAAAAGTCGATCCTTATATACAAACCCCCCGCCTCCAAAGATCTATCACCGCCCCCAAATCAGACAACATGGCGTCTAGCAGGAAGTAGAAGGTAGAAGGCCGGAATTCAACATTGTCAGTAACACCGCGGGTGTTCGGCGGTCCGCCACAAGACAAGTCGGTCCCTGACCCATGAAAGGGCAGCGCTCGAAGACCTAAGAAGAAGGGGAGTGGCGGTGCACGACTGACGTCATACCCGCGGCGTTTGGCAAAATCCGACGTGGGCCTGGGATGGGTTTGGACTGGGGTTCTCCAGGGTTACACGATTATCAAAGTTGCTTACGGTAGCATAGCAGGTGAGACGTATTGATTTCCGTGGTGTTGGTATATATTTTTCTATTTCTTTGTCAGACTCAACGTGGCATTGACGTGATATCGTTAACCGCGCCAACTGTGGCCAGTCGAGCGGTGCAAAACAACACAGTCGCCGTTCAACTTGGTCGTCTTGGCTGCACAAGTCTCTAATGAATACGGTCCGGGAACGAGGAATAAGGCCGGGTAGCAGAAAAAAATCAAAGTACTTGTCTCAAAAAAGCTCGAGCGGTAATTTCTGTCCCTGGAATATGACGATAATATCAGCCATGCATCTGGCCCATTATAATTCACTGAGCGGTACAAACGAATACAGCCCGACAGGATCGAAGAAAACGCAGTGCTTTTCTATTTTTCAATTGGAAAACACTTCCATGAGTGCTTGCGGAGAAATGAGCAATTCAAACCTCAACCCCGGCGTCCAAACAATGTCTCCGACGACGTGGCAGTCGTCCACGTCAACGTCAACATCGAAAAGTGCGTAACCGGATCGCCGGTGATCACCCCACGGACTTTCTCGCACCGCCACCTTCCGGCGATCTGGTTACGACGCCTTTGTCAGCGTCTCCCCACGGCCAGGGTCCCTTCCCGGGTAATGTCACCTCTGGGCGGCGCTCGCCCACACACGCAGCCCAGGCCGTGGGCGCCTCCGGCGAGTATTTCCCGAGGCTGAGCTCACTCACCGCGTCGACATTCGACATGATTGCATGCATCTGTCGCGATAGCGTGCGATGAGTATGAGACCGTGACTGAGAAGGTCGCGGTCGCAGGCGAGGTGTATATAAAGAGCGGCGAAATGGCTGAGGGGGCCCAGACAATCCAGAGAGTCCGCGCCTACAAAAGCCAGCCTTCACCCCTCAGCCCAACCACTACTACACCAAATCAGCCATGTCCAAGCCCGTCCTCTACATCTTTGGCCCCTCCGTTTGGTCCAAGGTGCCTGAGATCGCCCTCGTGGAGTTGGGCTACGCCGCCGATGCAGTCGAGAAGAAATCGATCAACCTTGGTGAGTGTTCTCCAACGCCCAAGTGGCGCAGTTGTACTGACGCTCCGTCCAGCCGCCGCTGAGAACCTTTCCCCCGAATTCGTGAAGATCTCCAAGCCGGGCACCCTCCCCGTCCTCGTCGCCAACGGCGAGACGTACACCTCAACCATCGACGTCACGCGCTACCTCGTCGCGCACGCCCCGCACCCGGCCGCGCCCTCCAAGCACCAGGCACTCATCGACGCGGTCCACGCCGATGCGATCGACCCGAACTTCCCGCTCGTCGGCGCCCGCTCCGCCGCTGAGCTTGAGGCGAAGAAGTCTGCCTTCCCCGGTGACTTCGTCCGCAACCGGTACAACGCGGTCGTCAAATTCAACGAGGAGGCTGATGCGGAGATGAAGGAGTACTACAAGACGAAGCTGCCCACGCTCGGATTCCTGAACACGCTGTACACGGATGCGCCCGCAGCGCAGGTAGAGGGGTTTGTGCACCATTCTGTGGAGCACTGGCAGCATGTGGACGAGTTCATCAGCAAGACGCTGCCGACGTACCTGCCCGAGAGCGGGTTCGTGGAAGGCGCCAAGCCAGGGGAGGCGGACTTCCACGTCGCGGCTTGGATCGCGCGTATTGCGCTCCTCTCTGGTGCCCCGACCACGGACAAGATCGATGAGGCGCTTGAGAATGAGATCGGGGAGAAGCTCCCCGAGAAGGTGACCAAGTACCTCGCGGCTTGGTCCGAGAGGCCCGGCTGGAAGGCCGTGTACGCTGATGGGCTCCACTAAACGGGAAGTTATGATGTCGTAGTTGGATGTATCTGTATAAATGTGAAAAAGCAGCTGAAATCGAGGCGCGTTTTAATCTTTGGAGGATGCGATATATGTGTATTATCGTCGAGGACGTAGAATACAGTGCAAGTGAAGACCGCCCGTCAGTATAATGAGAACCACGCTTCGATGCCTGTGGGTTGCATGAGCACCAGTCACACAATGTAGCAAGAAAGAGTGCGCACTTAGTAACTCTCTCACAACTGTCTCTCCCAAGAAGAAGCTCGCCGTCCATCCCATCGCCAACCACCTCTTATACACTGTCCCTCCATCAGCACCTTTTCCCCTTGCACAACGAGAATACTCACGCCAGTAAGCGCTCCTCCTCCCCAGCCACTTCCCCACAAACGGCAATGCGACGACCTCGACAATGAGTCGGAACTGCTCGACCTGCTCATCCCACTCCTTCTGCAGCCGCTGGAGCTCCTCCTCTGACTCTGTCGCGCTCGGGCCTGAGGGGAGGGAGGACACCTGCGAGTCGAGCGAGGCGAGGGAATCGAGCGAATCGGTGCGTGTGCGCGCCATTTCTGAGCAGCTCGGGGGCCGGACGAGGGAACGAGCGACTGGTGACGGCGAGCTGATGCGCTCCTCGATGGTGCAGGGTGACGACCGCGCGCGGCGAGAATGTGCCCGGCACGTGGCACTCACGCGATTCTCCATTCGTCACCCAGGCCGCCTCGCCCGCCGGCCGCGGTGCCGCTGGGGTCCAATACATTTCGTTGGGCCGCACATATTTCTCTAAGGCCCTAACGCGCCCGAGAGCGGGTCATCCCTCTTCCTCCCTCTCTCTCTCTCTTTTGCCCCATCCCCAACATTCGCACGTATCAGCATAGAGCCGCCTGAGCTGCAGGGCAGGCCGCTGGCATAAATCGTACGACGACGACCACTCCGCATACCCTAGTCCGCCGGGTAGCTTATTCTCCGTTTCGCGACATGGCACTCCCTATCGTCCCCATCGCACTCCTCCTCGCCGGGGCGGTGCTCGCCCTCCTCTACGCCCAGCAAAAGGGGCTCATCGGGCGCAGTACATTCCTCTTGTTTCTCTCCTGGCCCTCGCTGACGGTTTTCTCTGCGCAGAGGGCAAGCCCGTGCTCGACCCAAAGGAATGGATCGAATTCCCGCTAGTGGAGAAGATCCCCGTCTCGCCCAACACCGCTCTGTGCGCCCCTCCCCTTCTCTCCAGGCCTGTGCCAGCTAACGCATGACAGGTACCGCTTCGCCCTTCCGCGCAAGGACGACATCCTAGGCCTGCCGATCGGGAACCATATCACGATCAGCGCGGAGATCGGGGGCAAGATGGTGACGCGGAGCTATACGCCGACGAGCAGCGACGATGACTTGGGGCACTTTGATCTGATGGTCAAGGTGCGCTTCCTGCTTCCCTCGCACCTCTCACAGCCGCTGATGCCATGTCCGCACAGACGTACGAGCAGGGCGCGATCTCCAAATGGCTCTCCCTGCTCAAGCTTGGGCAGAAAGTGCGCATCAAAGGCCCCCGCGGGCAGTTCAAGTACCACATGTCCCTCTCGCGTGAGCTGGGGATGATCGCGGGCGGGACGGGCATCACGCCGATGCTGCAGATCATCCGTGCGGCGCTCAAGAACCCGCTGGACCTGACCAAGATCAGCCTCATCTACGCCAATGTCAACTTTGAGGATATCCTGCTGAAGAAGGAGCTGGATGAGCTTGCGCAGGCGCATAAGCATAGGTTTAAGGTGTACTATGTGCTGAATAACCCCCCGGAGGCGTGGACCGGCGGCGTGGGATTCGTGAGCAAGCAGATGATCCATGAGCACTTGCCCCCGACGGACCATAATATCAAAATACTCATGTGTGGTGTGTGCCGCTCCCTTCTGACGAGGAACGTCGTGCTGATGCAGTATACAGGTCCTGGACCGATGATCACCGCGATGAAGAAGCATCTTGCGGAGCTTGGCTATCCCGCCCCTGCCACAATCAGCAAACTGCAAGATCAGGTGCGTCCGCTTGCGCAATACCTCCTCGCTCCATGCTGATACTCCCTGTAGGTATTCTGCTTCTAGAGCGTAGAGTGCGTAGAGACAGTGCTGTTTGTCAATTTTTCTCTTGGGCAATAATGAACTGGTTCGTCTGTTCAGCTGCTGCTGGGTTCTTTTCCCCGCCTTGCTGTGGGCGACGCATCAGTGCAGCCCATCCCTGTACACCGTCTTCCAGCTCTCCCTGTGGCCCCAAGCAGTCCAGTACCTCTCGACCTCCTCGGGCACCTCATCGCCCAGCTCCTTCGCGAGCGCCTGCATATCATCATTACAGTTCGTGCTGTGGGTGTCCACGCAGCAATCGACGATCCTCGCGAGCCACGCAGCGACGTGAAAATCCGCCTCTCCAGGACCAGGGCCCTCGATGAACCCAGACCTGGGCAGGTAGCTAGGCAGCTTGTCCCAGATGAAGCTGTCGATCTTCTTCCAGTGCTCGTTGGACTGCTGGAAGAACGCCTGCTGCTCCTCCGCGCTCGCGGTGCCGGAGAAGAGCGCGTCCAGCTCCTTCAGCTGGGGAAGCTTCGACTCGTAGAATGCCTTCATCTCCGGCTGGGAGGCGGCGTACTTGACGGCAGCGGCATGCCCTGAGCAGAGGTCAGCATACATGCGCTGTCGTTGAGCGAACTTCGTACGGCCCGATACAAACCGGCTCACGCCAATGCTTTGTTTCTTGCCGAGCTCGTCTATGACCTCCATGAGACCTTATCTGGCGGATAAGGCGCATATATGCACTCACTCTCGCATCTCGCCGCGATCTTGGCAAAGTTCGGGTCAAGTTCTTCCGCGTGGACCGCATCGATCACTGCCTGATGTTTGCCTGTCTTGCCAGGACTGGGTGCATGCTCGACGAAGTACTTGGTCACTTCCTGCAGCTGTGTGAGAAGGCAGCTCGATATATGCACATGTAGCTTACGATCGTCGAGGTGTAATGCTTCCCATCTGCCTCGAGCACTGGGAGCGTCGCGTGCTTGGTGACCTTGTAGAAGTCTGGACCGAGGTTCTCGCCCTTCGCTGTAGGAGGGTAAGAGCGTTGCATATCAAGGGAGGCTGGGTAGCATACAAAGATCGACCACCTGTCTGAGAACCGCGCCGGGCGCGTAGCCCAGTTCAATCAGCGCAAGCTCTGGCACGGTGGCCCAAACGGATGGAGGGTACACGTAGAGAACTGGCTTCATCAGAGTGAGGAGAGGGGTTAGCTCAAAGCGATGAGTGCGAGATAGAATGCAAGTTTGGATGTCATAGTCTGCCTGGGAACATGCCTCACGCGCTGCCATTGGGATCTCCTGGTCACGCTTGCCTCCTTTCCTGCACTGCGGCTTATGTGCACGTAAGGGTCAGAAGACGGTATGCCCACCTCGAAGGATGTCCCTTTGGATGCTGATATACCACTTTAGAGCTCTGAAGATGAGCATACCTCGAATATCAGCAGTTTCGCCAACATTGGAACAATTGCGAGGCAGCGAGGCGGAGGGGAGGAGTGAGGGAGAGTGACAGGTATTTAGTCTGCTTCATGCTCGATGTGAATGAAGATCTGTATCTGAAGGGACCGTTTCATGGAGGAGATTATGTCGTGTCTACTGCGTTATACCATTTTGTATCGTCACAGGCGAGGGAGGATCTAACATGCGTTCTGAGACATGTATTGCATGTAAGTACCCACTATGAGCGACATTTGTATGCATTTCATTATATACGTGCTTTGATGTGCGTAAAGCATTTGCATTGTTAACCCACCTGTTTGAATGTGTCGCTCGAATGGTCAGCATCTTCATTGGACTCCAAAGCTGCCTCGTTCCGAGACAGCTTGCTGAAGATACTTTCCCGCTTCTTCCTGAAAAGACCTCTTCTCAGAATCAGATTGTCCAGCTTCTCTTTACTCCTGCCATGGACCTCTCGAGCTGTGTCGAGCTGCTGTTGAGCCAGATCTAGCTGGTGTTGGGCTTCGGAGACCGCCTCCTCCGCATTGTTCAAGTGTTCTCGGTCCGTACGATGTTTCGGATCGATGATGATCGATATCTGATTGGACGGTGACCAATTCCTCATTGCACGTCTTCTGTTGCACAAGAATGTTGACCTTCTGCTGCTTGAGCTGAGTTGTCTGTAGAGAACGCCGTGCCTCGTAATAGCGCTCTTTCTGCTCTGAAACATTGATTAGTCATTTCACATGATCTGCCTGTGAAAGGTCGACCTACGACATACATCACCCTTTGGCATTTTGTGTTTGTACACACCAAAAGGCTGAGGAAGGTTGTGGTTGGGGGTGATACAGCTATCAAGGCTGCTGAAGACGGGTTTCGGCAAGGCCAAAAAGGGCCGACTGTCGGCTGTTGCCGGGGTGAATACGAGCAATTTGCCTGTTGCCGGTTGGTCCGTAATAGCGACACGGCGACCTATGAGCTTCTCGGTTCTGGTGAAACAGCCTATGTCATCATCTGTATCGGGATCTTGTTTGACCCAATGGTCTGTGTTTGAAATCAAACAGATCTAAGCAAGTCAAAGTTGCATCACAGGTGTCCAGCCCTCCAATATGGTCAAGTGGCTGTGGCAAGCTGAGATCTTGTGTGTCACCATAATATTGCTGAGTTATTTTGTCTGTTTGTCAGGGCACAGCCTGGTTTCTCCCCAGCCTGTGTGCCCTCACACTGTTAACCCCCTTTGTGCAGGCAGACCTCCCAAATGCCCCACATCATTCTTCATCATGAAATAGAATAAATCCTAATGAAAGTCAAATTAACATATTGATAGTGTACTAAATCCACCACAGAATAAAACCTTGCCCTATATCCCTTTGTCCTCTTTCTCTACATGATTTGACAGCTTTTTAATATAAGAACCAATGAGAGGTAGCAGCATGACCACATAATATCTACTTGGAGATTTCTTGCTTATTTCCCTTCCTTTAATTCTCTTCCAAAAGTGCAGCATTGGCAGCATTGGCAGCATATCCATTCAGTATGCTCTAGCTATCAAGCCTGAGAAGAGGTATATTGTCCTTCATAACCAAACAGGCTGCTCTTCCCTGAACGCCCCATCTGGCAGGGCATTTAGGGAAGTCTGTGTCTACAAATTGGGTTAATGGAGGAAATAACTCATTTCTGGCCAGCACATATCAACTCCTGGCATAGCCATCAACCACCAAAATGGAACCCTGAGAGGTGCATAAGCCCGTTCTGATTTCTTTCTTTCATGGTATCATCGGGAGTCTGTGGAGCCAAGCAACCCACGTACTTGTAGGCGAATGTATGAGCAGTGCTACCTTATCATTTTGAGTAGACTTGACGGGCACATACCAGAGCTGCATGCAGGATGCCATTCTCCATCGCTCAGCTGCTCCAGCAAGCATCGCACTTCATGGCAAAGTTCTTTCTGGTGGTGGCTCAGCCAATGAAACATGACCTGAAGGGTAAATGATCAGAACTGACTAACTGCGACGTCCAAAGTACTGGCTTGCCTCAAGCACTGGTGGATAGAGACTGCTGAACAGCGAGAAAATCTCATAGCAAATGTTCTGCGACGAGAGACACGTCCTGATATGCTCCAAGGAAAGGTGGATCAATTCGGGAATGTCAAGTTCTGTCGTTATCATGAGCGGTCAGCACATCAAGGCAACCCGAAGACAACATACTGTCAGCAATCCTGTATACCGCCTTTGCATTGCACAAGGGAATCACACTGTCATTTGAGCGGGCAGTTTTTTCAGTGGACCATTCCTTCCTGCGTTCCCGAGCTCGATTTTGGATAGTGACAATCTCGGGATCTTCCGGCGAGATTACCACATTAGGGGGAAAGAATTGAGATAGCATGACTAACCAGCGGATTTCGTGTGTCTCAATCTGAACAAATGTCAGCTCCGGCGTCAGAAGACGTATACCTTGAAGCGGACCCATGCCAAAACTGCTATCATAGGATCGTAGTTGGGAAGTCCTCCCTCAAAAGGGTCCATGTCAGACCAGACACAAGCTAGGTCATGGAACAAAACGGTATCCTGTTACGGTCGTGATGAGCTTGCATATTCAAATGATTGGTTTGTGACTCACCGAAGGAACGTAACTCTGTGGGCACACCGGGATAGGGTTGACAGGCTGTCCATCATTCGTGTCACATAGGTACGGATGTCCGACGAGGCTATATAACTAACCTCGTCCCTCATCGCCCCGGAGGTTGCCCCTTGCGTCAAGGTAGCTTGTGTCTTGAGGCTATGCCAATCCCTGGATCGGCACCCTTCGACGAATTCAGATTCGAACACTTGGGAGCCATCTCAGTAACTGATGACCAAAAGCAGATCACACACACTCGTCCATAAATATGCAACCTGGCACAATTGCATCATTGTCATCCTATAACATCTCCCATCGGGCTCTGGCATGGAGAATCGCCCAAATTCCAGTTCGGGCTCCATCGATGCTTACACGTGGCATTCTTTGAACTCTGGAATATTTGTATTTCGTTCCCTAAGAGCGTAGTCCTTGGGGCCATGTATCGATGCCTTCACATTTAAGAGATGGTTTAAGCTATTTTGGACTCGCCACTCAGAAGTTGGATGCAAGCCCGAAAACTGACAGCTGTTGTTGAATTGCAATATCGAGCCTGGTCTGATCATGCATGAGCTCTGCAAGTGCGATGGAGAGGAGCTTTCACACATATGTGGTCATCGCAATGTGGACGTGGAACAGACCAGCAGTCCACTGTTCGTTGCACCCTTGTCGATCCTCGTCCGGCTGACATCACATTAATAAGACAGTTCAACTAGAAGAGTAGACTCACAAACCGTGTACTTGAGCTCGATTCCACCGTTGGTGTAGAGGACCAATGTGTACCTTGAGCAAGGTCAATGAGTGTCAGGCAAAAAGTGTTGAGGGGGCTTACTATCCTTTCTTGTTCTCAATTGCACCGCCCTATAGAGTATAGGTAGGATTTAGTCAGCCCGGTTCGACATAGAGATCAGCTGAACAACACAAACCGTACTGCTGTCGTGTATGTTGATCAGTTGAGTTAAGAGCGGAAAGCGGCTCTGACATACAACCGGGATCTCTCAGCATCCATGATGTTCCATGTAATCTTGTTCTCATCCATAATTCGTGTGGAGAGATATAAGATAGATGGAACTACTGTGAATCGAGAATGGTGTCTGTCGGCAAGTGGTGTTCTGTATGTATTTCCAGGCCCGCACTACTGTATCACTAGACCCGGAAGCAGACTCGCAGGTTTGTGGAATTCTATGTGGTCCGGGAGCAATTGCGGGGCACGTCAGTTTGCTTTGCTCATGTGAGCTCTTCCGCTCGGTACACGAACCATTGCCCCTGTCCAGACAACTTGGAGTCCTCCCGGCACATTGCGCATCAAGCCCTTTGGAAAACGCTATTGGGTCGACCAAGACCTCTCAAATTGGCTGATCCAAGAGGGCCTATCCTTTGTGGTCACGGTAGACACCCAGTCGATTGACCCACCTTCCCGTCCGCACGACTGGTGCTGTACCATGACCGGGATCTCAAACGCAACCTAGACAATGGAGGAACTCTCATTCGGACTGAGATCTGTGAGGTGATCTTTTTTTTTCATGTCGAACTGTAAAATCGAAGATGTAATTCTGTACACTAGTTCTGTGCATCTTGTAACTTGTCATCATCAACCCAGACATGCCCTGATGCCGAGCGAAGTGACGGCACGTGATAGGGGTGGGTACAGCGTTCAAGTGTGCACATTTTTTTGGCAGTTCTGGAGAAATACTCCGGATGGGAGAGTAGACCGGTAAAGCTGCAACAGGAAGAGGTGGTCATCTACAGAAAAAGGGGACCATCCGGTAGATGAGTTACTGTATGCATGGAACTTTCAATATTAAGCGGTTCAGTAAGGTTTGTTTCAATTCACTATGGACTTTCTGACGGGTCACATAGTGGGTCCGGTTCTCCGAATGAAGCGAGATCGGGTCACCTCGTTAGTACTTGATATTAACAGCAAACCGTACCCCAAGCTGCCCCAGAAGATTCACGTTATCCAAGTGCACCCACCGGAGCTTGGGATGCTGAAACACTTTTCTCATCCCCTGACTAACCAGGCCAATGCAACCCCATTGCTTATTGTTTCTCCGACTCTGGGATCTCATTCCCATTCTCTGCGCTTGGGGCCGCTTCGATCCACTTCCTGGCCTTGCCGACACGACAGAGATGCTCACATGTCCTTAGATGTCCTTCCTGCTCTGGATCAGAGTGGCAACTAAAGATGTTCGGCTTGAGCACTGTAGTACCTGTAACCGGCCAACTCCTCAAAAAGTGTAGAGACTTCAGCACACACGCTGGATCCCCGGCCTTGGAGGAGGTGCACGTTGCCAAAGAGTCGAACATGATCTGAGATGACAGGTACCTTGACCATCGCTTCCTCCCAGTCATTGCATTGGTCGTCTTGCCGAGATGGTGCTGGCAGCAAACAGTAACCCCACGGAGAATGGAAGGACGCCGGGTGACAGTTGATGTCGCAGATGCAGTGTACGATGTGTGCTGGGTAGAAGCAGGCATTTGGTGACGAAGACACAGCAAGGAATGCTTTGAGCAAGGGTGAATTTTGCAGATGCTACAATGAGTTCTGATTATGATAAGCTGCCCCTGGAAGGGCTGAAGTGCATTCCATTGATTGCCGTAATAGAGCATGCGACCATACACTTGAAGTCATATATGTAGGTAGCAGTTTTGTATCAAGCGGGGTGAAGAACGGCCATCGTTCGAGTGCTCCATTGGATAGAGTTGAGGACATCAATGCCGTGGCGAGCCATGCCTGAGCTAAGCTTGATCAGCACGTCCCAAGGTGGGCCTGATCTTGCGCTCACATTCTTGGCAAGCTCAAGGACGGCGCGAGTTGTGCTCAACTTCTCGTCCGGCGATATGTGAACAACAAACTGAAGAACAGGTGAGGTGATATGCAGGATGTGGAGCTTTGCAAATTTACTAATTGCCTGCTGCTGTGAGCGATAGATGATTCTAGGAGCCGAGTCAAGGCACACGTCGAATACGGTATGTGAATTGGTTGTGAGTGGGGTCGATCTTCCCACCGCGCCTTGCAAACTTGCACAAAAGCCAACAGTTCCTTTTGCAAAATACATGTCTGGTTTGCGCGGATCTTATCGCTTGCCGTCCCTGCGCTTTCGATATTTTCTACCCCCGCCAGATCGGCGACGGTCAAATCGGCAGTGCGCCTTCGACCTTCTGAAGGACAAAAGGCGACAAGGCGCAGGATGCAAACGAGGTGTGATCTTGATGAGTGGTTGTTGCAACAAGTCTTCTCGGTGCGTCGTGTTGCACGCACCTGTGCAAGCACTGCTTCAGCATGTTGACAAGACTTAAGGGCGACTTGCAGAGATGTAAATAGTCATATGTGGGTGATGGCTGCATTTTTCAACGCACCATTCACACAGGCAGGCAGCCCTTTGATGTGAATCAAATCGTCACCATTGTCGGGCGGGAACCCAGCAAGACAGTCCTTGATTTCCCCTTTGTACTATCAAAGATAAGCGTTTCGGTTGCCTAATTCTTGCTGGAGTGACTTACTACCTCGGTGGCCACCATCAACAAGTCGAATTGCCACCCGTCGCTACTTGTTGTTGTCATTTGCTCGAATATCTTGCGTAGGGCATCGTCCAGTATTCGTGCCGAGAGGGTCGACTTGCCTGTTCTGCTCGGTCCGTAATGCAGTATGACCGTGGATTTACCATCGCAGATCATAGAGCGAATGGTCAGCGACAGTCTGCAGCCGCCGAGCTGCTCGAGATTTCCATCTCCAGCATGGATCTGACATATGTGTGTATTACCGAGAACACCATCACACCAGAGATGCCGAGCATCACGTACCTCATCTAGAAGGTATCTTCCCTCGTTTTGCTTGGTTCTCCCAGATCGGCTGTCAGGTTCTTTGCTTTGAAGGGAAAGCAGGATGTGCCCCCCTTGATGGTCTTGAGTCTCAAAATGGCAACGTGCTCCACCTGCTATCAGATGAAAGGACCATCGTGGATACTCATCGTCATGCCTCCGTACCTTGTCTATGACTGGGACAAATGAAACCAATAACTCGCAGCCCAGAGGGGACTTGCTCCCGGCTCTCTTGAAGGAGCAGATCTCTCTCGATGCAGAGGGTGAAGACTTGGTGGGCTAATTCTGCCTCTCTGTTTCGAAGATTGTGGTTTTTGTTCCCCAGGACTTCAAGATCGTAGTCGATTATCGGATTCGGGAAAGGATTCGCACTCTCTGGTGCTGTTTAAACCATTGGTATTGAAGACTCCAATGTCGACCACGGAGCACTTGCAAGCTGCGCCTCCGTATAGCCGACAATGGCTGGGCGAGCTTCAAAGCCGGAACGACTTGGGAGGACGCCATCTGGACCAGATCAGCAATAAAGAGGGCAAAAACAGGAAGAAACCTACATCAGAGGGCTCGGTCCTTAATCCTAGCATGGATTGGGTCGAGTGAGAGTTCCGTCATAGTTGGACGGCTTGAGGTGAGCAGACGCGGTCTCAAACCAAGCAGGACGTTGTGTACATTAATATGTAGGCAAAACATGACCCGACAAGTTCGGTGTATTTATGCAACCTTGGATGATCGGCGAGGTGCACTACGGTGACCCGAAAGTATGGAGCTGTATGGAGAGGGAGCCGATCATTGAAAACATGACATGAGGTTGCTGCGGAAGCTGAGAATGTGGATTCCAAATTTCCGTATTTCACATGCATCATCGGGACAACCAAACCCCCGATTTTCATGTGCAAGCAATTACGTTAATGCTCAGGCTCTACATCAGTCTTCATCATCAAGCGGCTCACAACAACAAGTCAATGAAGAAACCTCACCTAGTGCAATGCCTGATTTTGGTGCGTTCGGATCTGTAACACGTCAAATTCGGTATGATGGATGTCGTCCTGCTTCTGTTTATCTGCGTCCATCTGGTCTTACGCCATCAATACGTGTTCCCAGGCTGTGCTCCACCGCTACCATTGTCGTGGACCAGGCAATGGGCCGAATAGATCGAAAGCCCCGATTATCTCTGTGCCCAATAATGCATGATGGTGGTTGTCTTCCGAAGGCCTGCGATGATTGTTCGTTTCCAATATCACCGGCCGCTTATGTTCAGTGACCCCCAACGTCCGGACACCGAGCAACGACCTAACTCTCTTTGCTGCAACGATGTCATCCTTAACTTCTGGCCTCCCTTTGGACAGCAGACGATCTGTGCCGACACTTATGGTAGATATAGAAACACAAATGGTCGTGAGTATCAGTGTACTGGGAACCATTGCAATAATGCGACTGAGGCTATATGCAGTATCTCGATGTCATTCCTGGCGCCTGTCCCGCCGTCTCCGCGAGGACAGCGATCAACATATGTTGCATGCTCCCTTTCGAAGAGAAGGTGCTTTTGCAGGCAGTAGTCGTTCGTCCCTTGCACTTACTCCTCTTGATCGGTCTGATACGCCGTCATCTAGGCGAAGCTTGCCAGCCCGCTATTGAGAGAGTGTTTGCTAGAGGAGATTTCCTCGCTGGATGAAATTTCAGGACTTCTCTCCATCCGGTCAATGGAGTGTGGGTCTATATTACGAGTGTGAATGAGATTCTATCGGGACAAACCACCCGGCCATGCGTTGAAATGGCGAGCAAGAAGATCGAGCAGGGCACTGTCGCCCGGTCGAGGACCGGGAGGGGGGATGTTGAGGGGTTTATGCCACCGGATTTAACGTCGGGGGTAGCAATGTATGCTCATGCTCCACATGTATGGCTGCATCGCCGCATTCTGCTCTCAATATAAAGGTTTGTGTCACTGCTATTATCCTCAGGGCATATGGTTACATAGCGCGATGGTCCAAAAATCATCATAGCTGTACGTCAGCAGCATGCGTGCGGAAGTTGTAAGCACCACTGTCTCGTCACTGGTCGGCATTATGTGGGCTATGAGTAACAGTGGAAATATATCGCCTGTTGCACATCTCCTTCCAGCCGATTGCCTCAGCCAAGCGTTGACGGTGAGTTCCTTCGGAAAGGCCAACAATTTTTCCCAGCGCACTGCACAAGTATTCTGGTGAGTTGAGTGGGGATGAGTGTGCCGGACTGACCTCCAAACACTTTTGAGCGTACTGAATATCACCACCAATATCACCACCAACCTCTCCCGAATGGCTGCTGTGCCTTGGAACCAGCCGTCTCGCGATGGTATTGTGAATGTTAATTTATCGGCTGTGGATCCGGAACCGGCCATTCAAATCTTATTGGCGAAGCAAGCGAGCAAAACCGACTATTTCGACATAGTTGATGAATCATGTGCCGCTCGACACCACGGTGGCGTGAAGAGAGGGTTCTACTGCCGCGCCTGCCAGGACACCGTCCGCCCAGACCATGCGTGCAAAGCATCCAGCGGGTTTTGCATATTTATCAAGGTATCAACTGCTCACACAGCTCAACTTCAATCGCTGGACACATGCCGCCGGAGCTTCGAGAGATGGCGCGAGCAAGAGCTTCTAAAGCCATACACACATATGGACATCTCAAAACGGTGTCTGATCGAGCTGATCCATGACAAGCTCAATGTCCCACCATACATGGTGGGTACATTCGCTTGCCCGTGATTCTCAAGTTGTCTGAGATGTCTTATAGGCGGTTCTGACTAAACAGAACCTCAACGCCTGTGTTGAGCCTCTTACTTGGCTGGCAAAGAAGAGCGATGGATCGCAGCCCATGCCAAGCCGGACCAGCATCGAGGACAGGAGACATACTTCGATTCGGGTCGCATTTGAACCAGAACTGGCTGGGGGAGAGGGCGATCAGGTGCCATTGTCCTCCGGGAAGTTCGACAATGCTCGCAATCTCCTGAAGACGCACTAACATTCGCATCTGTCAGTCACCACGGCCTGCGAACCAGTGTTATTCCCACCAGGACAGCACGAGCCCGAGGAATTCACGGGCATGATCAATCAGCTTGATCTGCTTCACAAAAACCGGCTTCAAATGGAGACAAGAGCGAATGAGGAGGACATGGAGATGCTCCAAGCCATTCAAGCCAAGACCGAAGCGGAGCTGAGCGACCTTGACAGCGAGGAGCAATCGACGCAGGCGACGATTAAAAGGACAGAACATAATTGATCGTGCCTTGAAGCTGAACTTCGAAAGCTCAATGACCAGGCCGAGTCTGCCCGTGCGAGACTTGTTTCGATCCAAGCAACCAAGGCTCTCAAACAAGCAATGTTAGAGGAGATACTCGTGAGCTTGTGCATTGGAAGTGATACCAGCGCTGCTATCCAAAGCGTTCAGCGATCTTGAAACGATGTCAAAGCGTTAATACTTGAGCGCAGGGTGGGGTTCTGCTGATGAGCATGAATGGATACAAGGAGGGCAAAGAAAATCTGGACACTTTACAAGGTTGACATTGCAGAAATGGTGGCTGTGGGGGCAAGCTGTGGGGGCACCTGGGCAGTATATTCATATAGCTGGTCTGACAGCACCTGGGCAAAGTATTCATATAGCTGGTCTGAAAGACAGACTGCGTGCACGTACAGCCCATGTGCATCTCGGTAAATGCTACTTCATCCTCGAACTGGTAACAGATCTCCTTGACGTTCTTGGCTGCGCACGGGTTAACACATGTGTGAGCAATTGACTTATCTTGTACCTCGTTCTGCACATTGAGCGTGCGGGTGGCCATGGCCATGCCAGTGAGAGTACGGAGGGCCCAATCTCAATCGACTTCTCCGACTTGTACCGATTTGGATTAACCTCTCCGACTTGCACTGGTCTCGATGACGCTCTTCGACTTCCACCGGGCGAAGATGAGTTCCTGGGTCTCGATCCAACGCACAAACAAAGCAAACAGCTCAATGCAGAAACTATAGGCCAGCTTCTGTAGGTTCTCGTAGCGCTCAAGGCTTCTCGTCGCAGTGGTGCAGAGCCTCATATAGCTCGAGGGACATGCTTAAAGTTTCGCTGAAGATCTTCTGCGCATGCTCCCGGGTGACCTCGAACGGCTAAGCAATCAAGTCGGGGATGTACTTCCCGATCAATATGTCGGGTCCAAGCTGGGTAGCATTGATCTTCTTCGTAAGACACGCGCGGAGTGGCGTGACAACAGCCTACGAGGGGAAAGGCACATAATACCAGGGAGAGGGATAGTCGCGAATCTGTGCTCTAACTTGATGTGACCCTCCTTCTCCTTCAATACTGCACTTTGGCCGTCTTGTAACATTCGTCGACGATCTCGTCAAGCATCTCCCTGACCTTCTCGACAGAGAACTTCTTGGTCAGCTGTAAGGCCAGGTCAGCATCTCTCTCCAAATAATAAAACATAACGTGTACCTTTGAAATGTCGACGTTCTCTTTCAGGCGGTTCAACACGTTGGTCAGCCTCTGCAGAAACACCAATGCCCTCATGCAAACACATTGTTGATCTTCAATGTTGAGGTTGACAATCTCCAGCAATGTTTGGGTGCGGTGATCAATGACATCAACAACTTCATGCAATGCAGCATCGCTGAAAGTCTTAGAAAGACGGCAGGGTTAGCAGCACAAATGGCGCAGTTGGACCGGTTCTCCGAATCATGCTCAACTGTGTGCTGCACAGTAAGAACATGGAGGAACACGTCGTCCGTCAGCGCGGAGATTGGCAGAACGCCCGCAATAGAAGCAAGGCAAGCGTAAAGTACTCGCCAAGGGAGTAACCTGCGAATGAACATCCGACTTGGACAAGAACCTTGGACTTGACATCCTCGAATGCAACCTTCTCAGAGCACCATCTGGACAAATGTGTCGCGTACAGCAGGCCGTTGGGCGAGCCGAAGGAGAATCCAACGCTGCGGTCTGTGATCTCCGGGAACAGAGGCAGCATCTTAATATGGCCATCCTTGTTGATTGTATTATACATCATCTATGTGTAGCGCTGATGAATGGCCTGGCCATTGATGTCCACCGAGGTAAATCGTCGTGCCCTTCGGGTTGCTGCGAACAATGTCGATGATGGACAAGCCATACACGTTCGTGAGATGCTCGTCGGCGACATCTCAGTGGAAGGGCCTCGGATAAGGCCCTCACTGATGATCCAAGTCATGAGACGTCGCCCAAGGTTACTGTTAAGACGGTTCTGTATTTCAAGAATGTCTAGATACAGGCCTAGAGTAGTGAGAGGACGAAGGAAGAGGATAAGAAGAGAAGAGGAAGAACGGAGACAGAATATTTGTACCATGAATGCGAGGCCCCACTGGGGCCTCGGTATCTGTTGCCACTTGTGGCTATGCATGGCTATGTGCAAACTAGGGTCCAGGTCCGCGTCAAAGCGAGGGGCTGTGTGTTGGCTAGGGTCCAGGTCTATGTCAGGGTAGCAAGGCCCCTGCGGGGCCTGGCGGATGATATGGTCCGAATAGAGGAAAAGGAAAAGGAATGTTGAGTAATAAAGATAGTAATAGACGAAGGGTAAGGGAACCTTACACTCTCCCCCACTAAGAACAGGCTCAGGATGATTCAAAATCTCTGAGCCTGCGGTAACCTCTGCAGAGGAGAAACCTTGCATGTGGGAAGGGGTATGAGTGGCCAAATGTCAGTGTTTATGGCCCCATAGTGTAATGGTATATGGTGTTGGCTTCTATGCTGGAAGTCATGGGTTCAATTCTCACCAGGGAAATGTTTGTGTCTTTGATGGGGTACTTTCCGTGCCGATCAGGGGTTAAACACGGCAGGAGCGCTGGTGGGTCACCTGTGAGTGACAGTGTGGTGGTTGGTCCGTACCAACGGGGCAGCAGGGCCTGATCAATCCTGCTGTTCTGCAAAGGGGCTGGATGGGGCCCCAGTGGGGCCTCGGCCGGTAGGAGGCGGCTGTGGGCCCCGGTGGGGCCTGGAGTTGTGTAGAGCGGTTTTGCTGGGTTTACGTCGGCGTATCAGAGGGAGAGGAGGGTGTTCTTCTCGCCATGTGTCCAGGTATATACCTTCAAGGTGATTTTCTTCTGGCTCCCAGGTGTCATCGGCAGTGGAATAACCGGTCCATCTGATAAGGAAGTACCGCTGGTTACGAAGCACCTTCTCATCAATGATCTTTTCAACTTTGAATTCTTCTTCATTGTCGATTATAATAGGGCCGGGTCGAGGTGGATCACGGTTTGGGAAGAGTGCAGGATCATTTGCAGCATAAGGGCGGAGGAGGTTCCCATGGAAGACCGGGTGAACATTTGAGTTGGGCAAAGTGAGCTTATATGTTGATGTTTCTGGGTATGCCTTAATAATGGTCCAAGGTCCATCGTACCGTGGTAAGAGTTTGGCAGAGCGTTTCTTGCCTTTGGACTTATATTGTGCCCGTCGGTTCTTAGTGTTGAGCATGACTTTGTCGCCTATCTGATATATGTGCTCTGGGCCTCGGTGCTGGTTGGCATGGTGTGCTTGGCGAGTCTTGGCAACTAGCAAGTTATCACGTGCCTCCTGGATGTCGGACTGTATGCGTGTGACAAAGGCAGTGGCAGCAGGGACATCCAGCCCTACTAGGGCCTCTGGTTGAACCGGAGGCAGGAGACGTGGCCGGTACCCAAGTGTGAGCTCAAAGGGGGTCTTCTCAGTTGAAGAGTTCTTCGTGTCATTAATCGCAAACTCGATCCGGGGAAGGGCCTTGTGCCAGCCTTTCTGATGCCGATCAACATGGTAGCGGAGCAATTGGTTGACAGTCTTATTGGTGCGCTCACTTGCTCCATCGGTCTGTGGGTGATAAGCCGTAGACATCTTAATTGCCATGCCAAGTGTTTTGGTCATGGCTTGCCAGAACTTGGAAACAAACAACTTGTCACGGTCACAGATTACTTCTTGTGGCACACCCATCCCTTGACAGACCCAGTTGTCAAAGAAGATGTGAGCAATGTCTTCAGCAGTGTCTGTGCTATGAGTAGCAAGGACACGGACACGTGATGTGAGACGACATGTAATGGTGAAGATTGTGTTGTAGCCATTTGACATAACAAGAGGACCGATGAAATCCATGGCAATATGGGAGAATGGTTGCTGTGGGACGCTAAGGGTGTGGAGCGGGCCTGCAGGTCTGGTTGTTGAGCTTTTGTAGCGCTGGCAGGCATCGCAGGATTTGCAGTACTTATGTACTGTTTGGCGCATATGTGGCCAGAAGAATGACTTCCGGACAATTTCAAGCACTTTGTCTTCTCCAAAGTGGCCAAGAGCATCATGAGCATCATGGATAACCTTCCGACGTAGCTCAGGGGTGTTGGGAATTCCAAGGCGTTCCTCAACATAAAGGAGGTGGTTCCGCTTTGTGGTATGTGGGACACTTGACATATTCTTCTTGAGCTTAGAAAAGAACTCGTCTTTTCTATAGCCTCGACGAATGGCCTTGGTGAAAGAGGAGGGCAGTGCCAGAAAAGTTGTAGATGTTTTGGCTTCCAAGGTGTTCGAAAGTGTGGTATGTTTCGATGTCAAATGGTAGGCAGGCCCCACTGGGGCCTGGGTAGGGTCCAGCTGAGGTGCGTCAAGGGCAAGTCCCTCCGGGGCCCCAGTGGGGCCTCGTTCATAGGGGTATCGGGAGAGAGCATCGGCAACAGTGTTAATCTTGCCTGAGATGTACTTGATGTCGAAATTATATTCTGCTAGAAATTCCATCCATCGTGACTGCCTGGCTGACATGTCCTTTTGTGAGGGGAGGTGGTGTAGGGACTGATGGTCCGTGAGGATAAGAAATGGGGTGCCAAGGAGATGATATCGCCATTTCTTCAGCGCATAAACAATAGCAAGGAGTTCTTGTTCATGGACCGGATAGTGCTGTTCCGCAGAAGTCATTTGCCGGGACTCATAAGCAATTGGCCATGAGGCTTCCCAGGTAGGTCCTTGGCTGAGAATGGCACCAAGGCCTATTTTGCTGGCATCGGTAGTGACATAAACTGGGGCTCCAGAGTCAAAGTCCAATGGACGGAGCACTGGAAGTGAGGTCATCATGTCCTTGATTGCTTGGAAAGCTTTGCCATGTCGGTTTGTCCAGATGAAGCCCTTTTCCACACTCTTTTTTGTGAGAGGGCTAAGGATGGCAGTCTGCTCCGCCAAGTGAGGGATAAACTTGCGCAGGTATTGAGTGAGTCCCAAGAAGGCCCGGACATCCTTTACCCGTGAGGGGGTTGGCCACTGTTGGATCTTCTCGGTCTTGCCTGGATCAGCCGAGATTCCAGCTTGAGATATGACATGACCGCAGAATTCCAGCTGGGTGGTAAAAAGTTCAGTCTTCTTGGGTGAGCAATATAAGTCTGCATCACGGAGAGCTTGTAGCACCTGGGTGCAGTTATGGCGGTGTTCTTTGATGGAGTTGGACCAGATAATAATGTCATCCATGTAGACGTGGCATGTTTTGCCAATAAGGTGGTTAAGAGCCTTGATCATGCGCCGCTGGTGAATGCTAGGGGCATTGCAGAAACCCATAGGCATAACAAGCCACTCATACATTCCCATGGGTGTGGTAAAGGCAGTATGGGGTATGTCGTCCGGATATACTCGGGTTTGGAAGAAAGAGTTGGTCATGTCGATCTTGCCCCAGATGAGGGCGCCACCGGCCAAGTCGAGGATATCGTCTATCTTTGGCAGTGGAAACTTGTCCTTAACTGTGTTGGCATTGAGTGCGCGATAGTCAATAACCAGCCGCGGCAACACTGTTGGGTCCTTCTTGGGAATGACGAAGGCCGGTGAGGCGCTATCAGCCTTAGACATCCGGATGCGCCCAGCATCAAGATGTTGCTGGATGAGCATCTGAAATGCAGCCAGATAGTGCCGTGGACAGGAATACACCTTTGGTCTGATCTTCTTGGAAGGGTCTTGGAGCTGAATGCGTGCCATGTCCAAGTCTTCTCGTGGCAGGGCCGGAGGAATAGGCCCAAGGTCAGGGATATCGGGAGGGAAACGGTCCGAGTAAGCCTTCAGAAGCCTTTGGGCTTCCCTGTCAAGCTCCATTGGGTCACCCGGGGCCACAATCTGCGGTGTAGTAGTCCCCGTAACCTTTGATAATACTGCGGGTTGGTGGGAGGCCCCACTGGGGCCCTGAATTGTATGCGGGGGTTGTGAGGCCCCACTGGGGCCTCGGGAGTTTTTCTGCGGAGCCGAAGTTGTGTTGGTGTTGCGGGTGACCTGAACCTGAGGTGTTGGGCTCTGTGAGGCCCCCCTAGCGGGACATGTGGGCTTAGTGCGGAAAATGCCCGAGAGGAGATCATATCCGGATTTCTTGAGGATGACGGCAGGTGGGGAGAACTCGAGAACAATGTTGTATTCTGTGAGGAATGGGGTACCAAGAATAAGATGGCGTCCATCTAAGGGAGCCACTTTGAAGCGGAGAAGGCGGGTTTGAAAAGAGGAATTGGGGTGAGAAAGGGCCAACTCGACATATTCCCTCAGCTTGTGCCTCTGTCCCCTCTCGTCTCGCAGTGCCTGCTCGACTGGTTGGGAGTGAGGGAGACGGTGTCGTGTTAAGCCAAGTTTAGTCGTCAGACGATCTGAGATAAGCAGAGCGGAGCAACCAGAGTCAATGAGGGCTTCTTCTAGGCGATGAGAAACACGGAAGGGCACTGTGATAGTAGCCACATCGGTGTTGACATACACATCATCTTCGGCCGAGGCATAATCTTCAGAGCTGATGTCAGCATCAGACTCTTCTGAGTCGCTGAGAGAGGCAGCTGCCTTCTTGGACTTCTTGGATGAGCCCTGCGTGGCCTTGGTCTTCTGAGAGGCATGGCGAGCCTCGACCTTAACCTTGACCTCTGTGTTCTTTCGACCTGCCGCTGGCTGCCCACGAGCATCCCATTCTGTAGCCTTCTTCGATACCTCCTTTGCTTCTGCTGCTGTAGCAAAGTTGCAACTGGGGTGTGTGCCACCTGTCTTGATCTTGCGGCATTTATTGCAGCCATCAAAGGTTGCGAGGTATTTGCGCTCAAGGTCGGTGAGCTTGGGGGCAAAGGCTGGGTTTCCTGGTGCCGAAGGTGCGGAACCACGGGTGGTATTGGACGAGGCCCCACTGGGGCCTCGTGGGGTGTTGGTCACCTGTGTGCGCTTCTGTTCTCTCTTGTAGTGATGAGAGGTAGCAGCTTTGATGCGCTCATTGTCCAGGTCCAGGACTTCTTCAAGTCGGGCAAGACCAGAGGAGAGATCCTTGAGGGTATTGGTGGTTCGAAGGGTGGGATCCAGGCGCATGCGCGCACGCAGGTCTTCCTTCACACCTGCACGAATGATCATGCAGAGTTGGTCATCCTTCAGCCGGTTGGCAGCCTCCAGACGGTTGTTGTCAGACCTGAGCTCGCGGATGTAGGCATCAACATCTTTGCTGGCTGGCTGCTTGCGGGTGCGCAAGTCATCGAGGAGGTCTTCAAGGTAGTTGGTAGGAGTGACGTAGGCGATGAGCTCCTTAGACCAATCTGCGAAGGACATGGCCTGGTAGGTAGCTTTATCCAGGCGATACCAGGCCACAAGCTCAGGCTCCCGGAGCCCGGCCTGCGCCTTCAACATCTCCTTGTCTTCATCCACCTCTCGTGCCTCTAGCCACAGCTCCATGACTCCGACCCACTCCTTGACCTCATCTGGCTCCCTGCTCTCTAGGAGCGGTACATTGTTGGAAGCCATGTCGAGGCTGATGTTGGATGGTGTTGGTGAAGCAGGAGCGTTCAATGGTGTGTTGACTGTCGTGGGTGTTGGAGGAAGTGTCGAGGAGCGGAGGTTGTAGCGAGCCAGGGTGGTTGGTGATGTGAGTGGTGTGTGATTGGTAGCTGCGGTCAGGTGCAGTCCAAGAGTTGTTGCTTGTAGTGGCAGGTCGGTAGCTGCGTGGTAGTTGCAGTTCGAGGGTAGTTGCCAGAACAGAGATAACAGTAAAAAAGTGGAAGGGCCTCGGATAAGGCCCTCACTGATGATCCAAGTCGTGAGACGTCGCCCAAGGTTACTGTTAAGACGGTTCTGTATTTCAAGAATGTCTAGATACAGGCCTAGAGTAGTGAGAGGACGAAGGAAGAGGATAAGAAGAGAAGAGGAAGAACGGAGACAGAATATTTGTACCATGAATGCGAGGCCCCACTGGGGCCTCGGTATCTGTTGCCACTTGTGGCTATGCATGGCTATGTGCAAACTAGGGTCCAGGTCCGCGTCAAAGCGAGGGGCTGTGTGTTGGCTAGGGTCCAGGTCTATGTCAGGGTAGCAAGGCCCCTGCGGGGCCTGGCGGATGATATGGTCCGAATAGAGGAAAAGGAAAAGGAATGTTGAGTAATAAAGATAGTAATAGACGAAGGGTAAGGGAACCTTACACTCAGATTGGATAGCCGTCGTAGTAGCCAAGCTACGTACAACTCCATACCAATGTTGGGCTCTGGCGAACCTGGCCTGTAAAGAGGTAGGCAGTTGGAGGCTGAGCAATTAGCCATACCCTCAATGATCTTGTCACCGGCAATGTCGGTAGTAAGGACCTTCACCGGCATATTGTCGTTCTCTATGCCGACATGACTCCGCTTGACGTTGAGTGCATCGCCAGGCAGAACCATGCCAACAAATGTGACATTGTAGCTCAGCAAACAGTCACACTCTCCACATACCTGCGGGTAGCAGCACTGGACCATATGCCATGGCTGATCCATGGCTGATGGTGCCAGGCAGAGCACCGTAGCACGAGAAGTAGGGGTAGATGGGGATGGCATTGAAGTCACCAGAAACCTTTGATTACCGTCCATTTGTGAAAGGCGCTGTGAAAACTGAGGGGGTGTCGGCAGATGTGAGAGTGACCCACTTTCTCGAACGTGACCTCATTGCGATCTGCTTGCCATGGCGGTTGAGGTAGGCAGTGACTAGGCCACACTAGGTCGGGCCCCTCTCGTAGTTGATCGTGCCCACCTTGACAAGGTTGTATGTATGGTGGCAAATGCACACCACGCCCAAAACGTGCACGCCAAAGTAGGAAGCCTTCTCCTTGTAGAAAACTTCAGGTTCAGTCTTGAACACGAGCATGTCACCAGACTGGAGCCGCGGCGGTGTCATCCGCTCACTGAAGCCATTTCCTGGACTGCAGCACGCCAACCTGGGCGGCTGTCTGCAGCACAACTTAAAAGTCAGGCTCTATCATCGTCTCAAACGCGTCCTGGAAGTCGCTGAAACGGCCGCGTATAAGAATGAGGATGGAATCTCCAGCCCCTTAACTGTAACGGACTTGCTGCTATCAGTGTTGGTCAGCAAGGCAATGTTGATCTTGGAGGAGCAGACATTGCCGACCTTGAGTGGTGCCTCACCATCCATCTGGTGGAGGCCGTGGAGAGATGGACGAGCTTGAGGAGATCACCATCAATGGAAGGCGCGAAATGGCCTTCATAAGCTAAATGCCTGCCAGCTAGTAACAATAACGAAGTCTATTGACACTTGAACCACCTCGATTCCGACGTTCTTGGATGGCTCAGCTTGGTTTTCCGATGGCTGTGCAGAAGCGCTCAACAGCCTCGGCATCAATCTTGACCTCGGGTCTAGCGAGGACATCACGCAGCCCAATGGGGGGAAGCGGCCCGGTTTCGCCGAGCCAGAGGTGCCAGTAGAGCTCTTCGATCTGCCAGTTGCGCTTCTCCATGACCTCATGAGTGGGAGTGTGACCCATGTCTGGGGGTAGGTGAAGTCAAGGGCAGGGGGATGGAGACTCCAGTGCAACTTTCGTTTATCGTCACCAAGATGACTTCTTCCGACTCATCGTACGTGACCTCGATTGCCTTAAATGAATGTGACATTGGGCCGTAGCTGTGGATCGCTCCATAGAGGGCGACAGGCGACAGACGATCGTGCCATCCTTGTTGATGGCCCCGACACGCTGCTCAGGCGGAGGAAAGAACAGGCGACACAACGAGTTGTCAGTGCATCCTTTATAAGGGGCAATGTTGATCGACTGTAGGAGGGCAGAGAACCAGTTGACTCTGGGACCTGCAAGGAAGTCGACAGGCGGGAGTATCTCGCGAATCGGTTAGGTTGTCTTCTCACCCTCGTAGTTGACAGCGATGCCGTACTGTGCAGGAAGCTTGGCGTTGTATGCATCAGGCCATGCGCCAATGTAGTTCACGGAAGGAGTCTTGCTCTCGTAACCAGTGTAGTAACACTCGAATTGCTTGCTGAGGAGGCTGCTCTCGATACCACCGAGCATCTCCTTGATAGGCACATTGGTCTGCATTGCGTACTTGGCAGCCATGGGGCCCTGGAGAATACACACGCGCTGCAGGTCCTGGTCGACGGCAGCGTCGATGTCCTCTGTCTGCCAAAGCAAGTCCTTGAACTAGACCTCAAACAAAGCGTTGAGCACAGGGATGAATGGTACCGGCTTATGGTGGGCCTTTGGGAGCTGGGGAGGAACCATGCCTTGTCCTCGGAAGCGACAAGCAGCTTCTCGGACGTGGGTTACATCTCGGAGAACTTGGTCAGGAACGCCACGGGACTGTCCAGCGAGGTGAAGCTCTGAAGGACGGTGGCCTCGGTGCCGTGGGCGCTGACACCGGCAAAGCACTCCTCAACACAGTGCACCAGTCGCCAACCATATTGCGCAAGGAGAGATCCACCCAGTGCTTCTACGTGCGACTAACATGGGCTTGCCCATGCGGCGGACTAACTCCTCACAGATCATGTCACTGAGGTCGCCCACAGCGCACCTGTCGGCTTTGGCAGGGAACCACGGCTTCTGGAAGTTGATGCTGACATGGTTGATGACCTTGTCTTCGTTTTGCGCCATCCACTAGGTACGGTTCTCCTTTGGGGGAGCGACGAACGGACTGTGAGGGCAACCCTATGATCCCGCCGCAAGTGCGATCACAACCAGGGGGCCGAGCAGTCCAAAGAACCCAGCATCGGATGTCGATGCAACTGCCGGAGGGGTAGTATGATACTGGCCGCAGGTCGGCGGCCACGATGTCGTACATGCCGTGTAGCTGGCAAGGACCAGCCGCAAGGGGCAAGGTCAGGGGTGCTAAGTCGCACGGGTTGGTTGTTGCAGTGGGGGACGTCACCGAAGGAGTACACTGCCAAACATAGGTCTCAATGCCCATCGAGGTCTTGTCGAAGCCAAGGCGGTAGTAAGGCAGGTGTAGGCCGGATGTGCTGCAAGCACACTAGCGGAAGGGCGACGGCAGATGGGCATGGTGCTGCTGCCTCTTGGTCGCCTCGACGGCTTCGTGCCGCAAGGGGTTACTGGAGTCGGAGTATCGCAGTGACGATGCGGATGTATACGGAGTGCCGCATGTGCTGACCCAATCACCTGGTCGTTGTTGCATCTGCCTTCTATGGCTGCGGCGGTCATGCCAGGTTGCGTCGCGATGTAGCAGGGCGGCAACAGCCACCAGGCCGTGCAGTGCCTCAATTGGCGAGTCTCTGCCGGTGGTGCCGCACCTAGCCTTGCCATGTCGGCGTTTGTCGCACTAAGATGTCACTAGGCTGTCGAGGCTGTCAGACCCTTGTGGGTAACTGTGAGGGCCTTGCCGGGTGTGGAGTCCCTGCTGCACCTGCCGAGGTGTGTCAGGCCTCAGAAGTTGCTGCGACAGCCAAAAGCGAAAATGAGTGAGATTCCCAGGACCATAGGGGGATTCCTGTGAGATCGAATCTAAGGTACAAAGAGGCTGCTGCAGAGGTATATATACTATGGGAGCAGCAGAAGCAAATGGAGGCAAATGGAAGCAGACCTGTGGCTTGGACCTGTACAGGACCAAGGTCACTGGGCCGCGCTCTGTGCCGCATCGTGCTGTAGTTGTCGCACTCCTCCCCATACTTCTACCTCGCTGCCATGGCCGCTGCAGATCTGCAGCGACCTGCGGCAGTGTTGCTACACCCTCCTTGTCTTGTCGATCGTGGCACTACGTCTGTCTCCGGCGTTGTTGCAGGTGCCTGGGGTCTGGTCAGGGTGTCAGTTGGGCCTGTTGCAGGGCTGTCGGGTGCCTTGTGGCCTTTCCAGGGTATGCCGCACGTGACCTAGGGGGTTTTGCGCTGCGACGAGGGTACGTCCCCTGACACCTTGGCTGAGCACACATCGATGCGGGATGGTCAGGGAGAAGCCCACCATGTGCCTGGGCCAAGCCAGCAGCGAGCACGATGGAATTCGGATGACTGGCAAGCCGCGGACGAGAGGGTCCTTGACAACGATATGGTCGAGGACCACCAGCTACCACCCCCAACGACCCTGCCCTCTGCGTCCCCTCTCCCTTTCCCCCTCCCGCCCTCTCCACCACCACCATCTGAACCACCCAGAGCTCCTCGGTCTCCTCCAGTGCTGGTCGACCCACCTGCTGAGGTGTTGGCCAACACTACTACACTACCTGAGGTAGCCCCTCCTCTCCCTCTCCCTCTCCTTCTCCTTCTCTCCTTCTCTCCTTCTCTCCTTCTCTCCTTCTCTCCCCCTCCAGGATGCCTATTGACGTGAACGAATTCGACCTGGACGATCCCGAGCCCGATGCAGGCATCTCTGTGGACGAGCTCGGGATTCTGCTGTTGGCTGTGCCTACTTCTGGGCATCTGGCACGGGCTATGCAAGAGCCGTTAGACTCTTATCTGGGAGTGCATGCTAATGTAGCAGTGCAGGTTATATGCCTGCTACTGCTGCATATGCATGCACGATACCAGCTCCCTCATCTGGCATGCGCATTCCTGGCGACTGCACTCTGTCAGGGGATGTCCCTTTTGCGACGTGCCACATCCCCCAAGTCATGCTGCGACTGGCCCTAAACTAGGCCAGTGGCGCAGTCGACAACCTTGCGACAGGCATACTGCTGGGGTCAAGGCATGTGCACCGCACACCATGTGCCCGGCAAGAGAACCACAGGGACGACATGCTCCAGCAGGGCCCTGCTGACCACTGCGACAGGACCCCATGGCACGACAGGGTGACAGCAACCCTCGACAAAGACTGTCGCAGGTCCGACAGACCGACAGCAAGATGCGGCAACATACACCAGGACTTGGTGCATGCAGCCGCGGTTGGCAGACAAGCAGCACCAGTGCTTGTCATGCGACATCATCGACGATGGGCACAGGGAGTCGTCGGGTACAAGAGGAGGCTGTGGCAACAGCGACAGCAGGGTATAGGTGTGAGGTGAGATGTGAGGGCATACGACAGGGGTCCTGTCGGGACCCCAAGTATGCAGCAACTACGACATGATGCAGCACGGAGAGCAGCCCTTGGACCTCGGGTACTGTACAGGTCCAAGCCACAGGTCTGCTTCCATTTGCCTCCATTTGCTTCTGCTTCTCCCATAGTATTTATACCTGTGCGGCAGCCTCTTTGTACCTTAGATTCGATCTCACAGGAATCCCCCTATGGTCCTGGGAATCTCACTCATTTTCGCTTTTGGCTGTCGCAGCAACTTCTGAGGCCTGACACACCTCGGCAGGTGCAGCAGGGACTCCACACCCGGCAAGGCCCTCACAGTTACCCACGAGGGTCTGACAGCCTCGACAGCCTAGTGACATCTTAGTGCGACAAACGCCGACATGGCAAGGCTAGGTGCGGCACCACCGGCAGAGACTCGCCAATTGAGGCACTGCACGGCCTGGTGGCTGTTGCCGCCCTGCTACATCGCGACGCAACCTGGCATGACCGCCGCAGCCATAGAAGGCAGATGCGACAACGACCAGGTGATTGGGTCAGCACACGCAGCACTCTGTATATGTCCGCATCGTCACTGCGATACTCCGACTCCGGTAACCCCTTGCGGCACGAAGCCGTCGAGGCGACCAAGAGGCAGCAGCACCATGCCCATCTGCCGTCGCCCTTCTGCTAGTGTGCTTGCAGCACATCCGGCCTACACCTGCCTTACTACTGCCTTGGCTTCGACAAGACCTCGACGGGCATTGAGACCTATGTTTGGCAGTGTACTCCTTCGGTGACGTCCCCCACTGCAACAACCAACCCGTGCGACTTAGCACCCCTGACCTTGCCCCTTGCGGCTGGTCCTTGCCAGCTACACGGCATGTACGACATCGTGGCCGCCGACCTGCGGCCAGTATCATACTACCCCTCCGGCAGTTGCATCGACATCCGATGCTGGGTTCTTTGGACTGCTCGGCCCCCTGGTTGTGATCGCACTTGCGGCGGGATCATAGGGTTGCCTTCACACGCTCTACAAAGTTCTACGATTCTTCTGGCTTCTTTCTCCAGCCGCGGCATACTCTAAGGCGACTGCTCCGCCTAGGACTCTCAACACGATCTACAAACACCTTGGACTTTGGGATCGTTTTGAGGTCAAGACCCTGTGTCCCGTCTGCTGGGAATTCGAGTGTTTCGATGATGACCAGCTGGATGTCGACCTCATTGATGAGCTGGGCCTCGAGGACGACGTTGAGCAGAGCGGCACCAGGGATGACTGCCAGTGCTATTGTCCCCGGTGCAAAGAATCATTGTATGCTGAAGCTGCAAAGTCTGGTCTCCCTCGAGCTCGTCGGCAGGCCCCAGATGATCTTCTATCGTTGCAGCTTGCAGAATTCCTCGGTCAGCCTGGTTTTGAAGAAGACGCCTGCGAGAGCTATCTCGATCGCCTGACATCCCCTGGGGTGTTCTCAGGCATTCAAGATGGCTCTGTATGGAAGGATTTGAAAGACCCCGACAGCTACCGGATCGACGGATCGACGGAGTGTTCGCTTCCCCCCTCGGGCTCCACCGCTGAGACCAGTCAATCCTCACAATGCCTGCCTCACTTTCCTCTTGTTTTAAGACATCAAGAACTGTCAATTGACATGTTCGAGAGATTCGCGTTTATCGTTGAGGCTTTAGACTCCTGTGGATGCATTCCTACAGCGGCACAGAGATGATGCCCCACAGTGGACACTTTCACGTGACTGCACAGCCACTTCTCATCACCCTTTTCAGCTTGGGCCGCCGCGGAAGGCGCTCATCCATTACGCCGACTCCTTCTCTCCCAGTTCTGTTTCCTTTCGTGTACCTATAGACCAAAAGCGGCTTCATCCAACATGGAAGAAACGGCGGCCTCACCCACGCATACGGGGCTCAGTGGGCTCAACGGCTTCCCCGCACTTGGCAGCTCGGAGCCGCCCCAGACGGACCAGTCATCAAAATCCTTCGCCGCCACTACGCCTGCAAGCCTCGGCATCTCCGTCCCGCGCCAGCGACCGCACTATGAGATCAAGTGCCGGCTTGCGGGGCATACGATGAGCATTAGTAGCGTCAAATTCAGCCCGGATGGGAAGGTGCTCGCGTCCGCTTGTGAGTCAGGGATCGTAAGGATGGGGATCGATGGGTGCTGATATGTGTGTGGATGGGCAGCCGCGGACTCGACGGTGAAGCTGTGGACGCTTGAGGGCGAGCTGATCGCTACGCTGAAGGGGCACATGGGGGGGATAAGCGACCTGGCGTGGTCCGGCGACAGCAGGTACATCGCGACAGCCAGCGATGACCACACCGTGAAGATCTGGAATGTGGAAAAGGTTCGTGCTTTGATTTGCGACACGAGGAGAGGATGCTGATGTACAGAGCAGAAGAAGGTGGCGAAAACGCTCAAGGGGCATACGAATTACGTGTTCTCTGTCAACTACAACCCGCAGAGCAATCTGCTGGTCAGCGGGAGCTTTGATGAGAGTCTGCGGATATGGGATGTTGCAAGAGGTGCGTTCTCTGCCAACGGAAGAGACACAATGGAGTTTGATACGCTCTGCAGGGAAGTGCTTGAAGACGCTGCAGGCGCATTCGGACCCAGTCACGGCGGCGCACTTCAACCGGGACGGGAGTATGATCGTGTCGTGCGGGTATGACGGCTTAATGTGCGTCTGCCTGTACCATCCACATTCATCCTCATTCTCATCCCCCGCAGCCGAATATGGGACACTGCCTCTGGCCAATGTCTGAAAACGCTGGTGGACGACGACAACCCCTCCGTGACCTCCGTCAAGTTCTCCCCGAACGGAAAGTACATCCTCTCATCCACGCTTGACTCTACGATCCGCCTGTGGGACTACCACTCTGCGCGGTGCCTCAAGACGTACGTGGGGCACAGGAACCAGATATACTGCATCTTCTCGTGCTTCTCGGTCACGGGCGGTAAGTGGATCGTGAGCGGGAGCGAGGACGGGAAGGCGTATGTGTGGGATCTGCAGAGTCGGGAGGTCGTTCAGGTGCTGGAGGGACATAATGGTGTGTTTCTTAATGCCGCATATGCGTGCTTCACTAAGCTTACCATGCCAGACGTGGTGCTCGCGACTGCTACGCACCCGACACGGAACATGATCGCGACAGGGTCGATCGACACCGATCTGACGGTGATAATATGGGAGGACGAGACGATGCCATAGCCATCTTCATACGTGCATCTGGGCGTCTCCCTTACCATGGTGTCTCTCTGGTTGTAATCCATTGTAGTTGTATCTACGTACCGAACTCCGAGTCCATTACGAACTCTTTGCGCCGAAATTTGCCCTGAGAACACAGCCACCCAAGCTGCACCTTGCCCGTATTTCAACTTGAATCCACTTTCGCTCGTTATCCCCCACAACATCAAGTCTACGGCCTAGCTTTCTTCCCTCCCTCCCGACTCGGCGTTGTTAGAGGAGGGAGCACGTCGATGTGGACAAGATGCGAGCGCGCAAAGCTTTTCCTGGATTTCTTGGTGCCCCGACTGCACGCGATACCCGCATCACCACCATTCGGCCAGGCAAGGGTCGTGCGAAGTTCTCACATATGCACCGGAGCACCGAGACGTGCACCGCGGAGCGGAACGAGGGCGTCGAGCTCATCTGCACCAGCGCATCCCCAGGGCGAGGGGGACGGGCGGCCGACTGCCCGCTCCGAGCTGCGCCAGCCCAGCACACAGGACGCCAACGCCCGCCGAAAGGCGAAGCGCTCCGATTTCACGGCTCCCACGCGGCTCGCCGAGATCCATGGCGAGTACGAGTACAACGTGCCCCTTCGCATGCCGTACGCGGGGGACGTATTGGCGAGGCAGACGACTGCTACCCAGGAGGTGTTCGAGGGCAAGTGGCGGGCTCGCAAAGCGAGGGGAAGGGCGAGCGGGTTCGATGCGTGGCATACTGCGGCCCCCAAGGATCGTCCGGCAGAACAAACTACTCCAGAAGACACCGCTACTCCAGAGCCTCCAGAAGCCCAGCAAGGCGACTCGCAGGCACTCACCGATCTCCGACTGCAGCTCCTCCAGCCAACGCTCCCGCCCGACTTTCTACTCCGCCTCCGCCCGCTCGCACACGCTATCACACCCCGCGACGTGGGGGACATCACGCGCTTCCTTTGTACGCCCGCCAAGCTCGTCGGTTCATTCCCCACACCTTCGGGCATCCCCTGGCCCGCCTCGGTGGGCAAGGAAGGCGACATGCCTGGGGCGGAGGTGGAGCTCGAGCTCGCGCTGCTGTGCATGCGCCGGTCTCCCGCACACCACGCGCAGGCACTCCGGGCTGTCATGCTCCGGCATCTAGGGCAAGGGCCCGAGGGGCATCACATGCTCCAGCGGTGCTGGGACGAGCTCGTGCGCACGCGCTCGCGGCGCGGGTACGTGGACCGGCTGACGGGACATAACATCGGCGAGCTGGTGACGATCTACCTTGCGCTGCTGGCGGGGCGGGCGGTGGGGACGTATCAGACGCGCGACGGGCAGGAGCGCCCGCTGCCCGCCTCGCTCGAGATCCCCTTCTTCCGCGATGCGCTCGAGCTCGGCGTCAGGATCGGTCGCGGCAGCCGAGCGGGCCACCTCGAGGTCCGTGCGCGCCCCGGTCAACCCCTCACCCCTTCTCTGGGCAAAGCGCTGCTCCTGCCGTACCTCACCACTCCCGTGCTCGGAACGCTGCTCAACTGGCTCGCGGCGATCCAGTTCGCGCGCATGGCGCACGACAGCAAGAAGCTCTACATGTACATTAGCGTCTTGACGCGGAACAAGAATGCGGCGGAGGTGTGGGAGCTCTGGGAGAGGGTCGAGGAGGGTGTTCGGGGCGGTTGGGCCATGTTTGTTGGCGGGCAGAAGGGCGAGGCGCCCGGCATCCGATACTGGGATAAGGAGCAGACGGAAGAGGTTGGTTTTGGCGAACACCGATACGAGGAGGAGGAACACGATGAGAAAGAGGAAGACGAGGAAGAAAATCTCGACGAAGGGGATGACGAGCTTCAGAAGCTTGAGAGCGAGGTTCGCGCGCTCGAAGGCGAGCTGCAAAGCCTTGAGGCGGACACGGCGACTCCGGCGCCTGTCGAGGAGAAACGCGCACCGAGCTCTGTCATCCCTATTCGCATTGTGACGCCCGTACAAACCGCCTTCCTTTCCTCCTTCCTGATGCTCCACCGGCCCGACCTCACGACGATGATCCTCACGTACCTCATATCTGCCAAGATCAAGCTCACCACACACCACTTTTCTGCACTCCTGTCCGGATTCGCCAAGCGCGGCAGCTTGAACGAGGCTCAGCAAACGTGGAAAATGATGGGAGAGCAGAATGTGGAGCGGGACAGGGCGAGCTGGAACGCCTATCTGCAAGCCCTCTTTGGGGGCAAGCAGTGGAGAGACGGTATGATGGAGTTTGCCAAGATGCGGGAAGCGTTTCCTGAACCCGAGAAGCGTCCTGAGCCTGTGAAGGACCAGGACAAGTCTGGAGTCAAGCAGCATGACAAGCGGGAACAAGGAGTCGGTACGCAAGTGTGGAACACGGTGCTGCACGGTCTGTTCTTGAACGATCGAACGGAGGAGGCGCGTCTTCTCTGGAGAGAGATGCACCGGCTCGGCATGGTCGACGTCGTCTCGTACAATACGGCGCTGAAATTCCAAGCCCGCAAAGATGACTGGGTGGGGATCGCCCGGTCCCTTCGGGCACTCGAGCAGGACGGTATCAGGCCCGACGCATACACGTTCACGACCATCCTCGAGGTCACAGCCTCCAGGACAACGAAGGGCCAGGATCGCATTGACAGCGTGCGCAACGCCGTGCACCTTGTCTGGGGTGTGATGAAGAAGCATGGCGTTAGGGCGAACGGCGTCATGATTGGCAAGATCGTCGATTCGATGGTCAACGGCGGGCGCGAAGAGAATGTGCGAGCGGCGATTGCTCTTCTGCAGGAGATTGAGCAGTCCGAGTCGGGTGAAATCCTGTTCCCAGGGAGCGGCCCAAGCGATCAGAATCCTTCACCGTTGATGAAGGACATCCCGATCGAAGAGTCTGCCAGCCGGTTGAACGAGATCACCTATACCGCATGCATCGTCGGCATCATGCGGTCAACACTGGACGGTCCCGTGAAACGTACTCTTGCGGCGCAACTGCTGCAGCGGATGCGCGCTCGGAATATTGGAGCCAATCGCGTTACCTACCACGTCCTCCTCCGAGCATGCTTCGACACCGGCGCTGCGGCGGAAGGCATGAGCCTCTGGCGAGAGCAGCGCGCCATGGGATTCGCAAACCGTGACACATGGTACCTCGTCCTGCGCGGTCTCATCGACCTCGATCCCAATTTCGATTCATCCCGTGTGCCACAGGCCGTGTCTGTTGATCAATACTTCCCCGATCAGGCCTCGTTGCTCCCATCTGGTGAGCTACGCGTACCCGATGGCAATAGGGAGGATTGGATCAAGGAAGTCGCCACTGCACTGGAAGACGAGGGCGTGTGGTTAGATGGCAGTTTGAGAACAATGTGGAACAGATTAATGGCCTCGAGGGGTCATTACAATGCAATTCAGGCAGCCTTTAATTGATAGCACGTTCGCCGCAATAATCCAAATGCGTTCTATCCTTCGCCGCACACGCCTGTGAACCGGAATTGGAAACAGGATACGACCTCATAGGGCAAGGGATGCAGGATGAACAATAGTGATATATGCTACAACTACGCAACAATCGCATCTCCATCCTCAAATAGCCAATCATCCATCTGTCCAAGCACATGGTCCACGACATAGCTATCCTGCACTAACCTCTCAGCTCTTGCATAATGCCGTTCCGTGTAGGGCAGCAGCCCATCGATGAGCTCTCTCAGGGACACCTCTGGCCTCCGCCGCGGCCGGTCCTCCTCGTCCTCGTCAGCCAGCTCAGGCTCGTCCTGCGTCTGGGACGAGAACGCAGCAGCAATATCGTCCGCTGTACGGAACTTTAGCACAGCATGCAGGATGAGCTGTGCGATCGGGCTCGTGCGCGCTGTGGCGTTCCACTGGCGGACATGCTTCAGCAGGCGCACCAGGTCCGCCGAACCGAGGGTCTTGATCACATGATCCACCTCTGGGCTGCCAGTGATGCTCTTATTCCCAGCGGCGCGAGCAGCGTTCATCGTCGTGAAGAGCGTGAGCAGCCGTTTTGGTTGGTCCATCGCCAGTGCGAGCACGATCGCCGAGCGGTAGTCCTTGAGCGAGACGTAGTTGAGGAAATCTTGCTCGTGCGCGACGTCCTCGATACGCTTCTGCTCCCGGTCGAGCTCTTGCTCCTCGGTGCAGTCTTCCCAGAAGGTGATGACGCTGTCCGCGCCGGCTGAGACGATCGTCGACTCGTCTTGCGAGATTGCGAGTGCCCAGACCTGCAGGATGTTAGCAGTTGAATGTCAGCAGCAGGGTTGGAATGACCCACCCGATCGTCGTGGTTGTCCAAGCTCGCCACGCACTCTTCTTCCTTTACGTTCCACAGCTTGACGAGCCCATCACTGGCCGTGCTCACGAGCTGCATGCCCGCACTCAAGAAGTCGACGCGCAGCACCGAGTTAGTGTGCCCTTCAAACGTCTAGCACAAGCTCCATCAGCTCCTCCTCTCACACGACGGCAGAGCACGCACCTTCAAGCACGAAAAATCGTCCAAGCTCCAAAGCCGAACCGTCTTATCCCCGCTCCCGCTCGCGAGCACCCTATCGTTCCTTCCGAACCTGACCGTCCAGACACCGCGCTTATGGCCCCTGCACGTGCCCAGGAGCCGGAGCTCCCCGCTCGCCCCGCCCTTCTTCCCGGCACTGTACTCCACCTCGTACACGTTCACCGTCTTGTCCTGACTGGCGGAGGCGACGAGCCGGTCGTGAGGCGCTATGTCGAGCGCGTTGATGTCCTTTTCGTGCGCTTTGAGCGTGGCGAGGCTTTTTGGCCTGAGCGGCTGGTCCGGCCACCCGGCGCCCTCGGCCCCAGGGGCGAGGGAGGAGAGGTCCCAGAGTTTGATCGTGCGGTCCTGACTGCCGGTGAGCATGAACCCCTTCCCCGCAGCCGGGGGGTTGCGGGAGAGGGCGACAGCCCCGACGGACTCTGTGTGCCCCTCGCACAGCGCAACGCAGGTCCATTCCTCCCCCGCGAGGGCCCAGAGACGCACAGCCCTGTCCTTCCCGCCCGAGGCGAGGAGGGATCCGTCCGCCGAGCGCGCGAGGGTGAGGACCATATCCCCGTGCCCAGGGAGGAGGCGCGCGTCGTTCGTGGCCGTGCTGTAGACGCGGATTAGAGAGCTGTTGGTCGCTATTGCCAGGTGCGAGTCGGCGGGGAGCGGGGAGGAGGTGCTGGAGCTGGGGGAGAGGAAGACGGCGTCTACGATCGAGTCGTTGTACCCCACCAACTGGCGGATTGGGAGGCCCGATGAGAGGGAGTGGAAGACGATATTCTGGTCTGCGTGGACTGAGACGAGCGTGCCCGTCGCGGGGTTATATCTACATGACCTTGCGCATCAGCACCCTCCCATCCCATATCCTGAGCGGGCAATGGACATACATAGCATCGACGACCTCCCTATCCTCGCCCTTCCCACCCCCCATCCGGAGCAACACCTTCCCCTCACTCGCGTCCCACACTCTGACCTCCGCGCCGCCCGCCGCCCACAGCCTCAATCGCCCCTCATGTTCCCTCCCCGTCCCTGCGCCTTGCACCACCTGATCACTCAACAGCACCCCGCACGCCTCGCACGCCGCGCCCAGAGGGAGCGTCTTGATCAGCTCTGCCCCGCGCGCGCGTTTCTTCCCTCCCTTCCCCTTCTCCTGCTCGGCAGAGGGGACAGGGTGCGTGCCAGAGATGTCCCAGATGAGGACCACCGCGTCCCTTCCACCCGAGACGAGCCAGCGGCCATCGGCGCTCACGTCCAACCCGCGAACGGCACTGACGTGTCCCTCCAGCAGCTCGTGCGCACGCTTGTTGCCCCTCTCCTCCGCCCGGGCCTGCAGGTCGAATATCCTCACCCGGGTATCGACGCTCCCAGTGATAAGCTGCATCACCCGCTCGTCCTCCCCCCTCGCCGCGCCGGAGAGGGTGAGCGAGGGGAAGTTGAACCGCAGAGCAGAGACGACACCGCCGTGCCCGCGCAAGTTGTGCGTCACGTACCCCTGCAGGATATCCCACACTTTCACCACGCCGTCCGCGGAGCCCGAGGCGAGCAGAGTCGACGAAGGGTCGGTAGTGCAGACGTGCACGGGCGCGTCGTGCGCGCGCGCGATGTGCCGCACGGGGTTGACCGCCTGCGCCGAAGAGGAGGCGGCGGGCGGAGCAGTGGTCGAGGGGAGCTCGTAGATCCTCAGCGCGAGGGAGGTGTAGAACACGCACAAATGCCGGCCCGAGCCAGAGACACACAAGCCAGTGACCCCGCTCGTGTCCCCCCGAAACGTACATATCACCTCGCCCGTGCGCACGCTCGTCAGCCGCGCTTCTTCCCCCACGACGGTGACGATGCGCGATCCGTCTGCGGTGAGCGCGACTGGCCCGCCCGTGTGCAGGGGCCCGAGCACCCGGGATTTCTTGAATCTGCGAGCGGGTCAGTATCATGCCGGGATGGGAAGAGAGGGGCGTACGCTGTTTTGAGCTTTGTGGGACGCTGCATCGTCGATGAGGGCGCCATGGTGTGTTGTGCACGGAGCCCTCGGTGCAGACGACGCAAACTGCACTCGAAGCGGACCCAATCCCAAATCTGGCTTACCTAATCTCCGTATTACATAATATGGCCAGGGCCCAAGGGTTCCCTTGGCGCAGCGGACTGCTCGTAGTTTCCCCGCAGCTTCATCAAACTGCGCCTGCGGAGAATGCATCCCATATCACCATTGCCATAAAGTGCTCCTTATGCCTCTCCTCTCCTCCCCCCAACAACACTCCGCGTCCGTCCCTCCAAAATGGCCACCAGCGCAACACCCCCCAGCTCAGTCCTCATAATCGGCGCCGGCCCCGGCGGCCTCTGTCTCGCCCTCTCCCTCTCCCTTCTCCCCCAGCACATCCCTTGCACGGTATATGACCTGCACCCCTCCACGCCCTCCATCGGCGGGGCAGTAGCGCTCACCCCCTCCAGCCTGCGCATCCTAGACCGCCTAGGCGTCTACGAGCGCATCAAGCACCGGGGCTTCCAGTACCGCGCTCTGAGGTTCGCCACTTCCAAGGGAGGCACGATCGGGGACTGTATATTCGGAACGGAGCAGTATCCTGCGCTCAGGATCAGCCGTACAATCCTCCTCCAGGCACTGCACGATGTCGCGGCCGAGCAGGGCATCCACGTGCAATGGGGGAAGAAGGCGCTCAGCCTGCAGGAGACAGAGGAGCACGCAACGGTCACGTTCGAAGACGGCACCTCCGCAACGGGAGACATGGTAGTGGGGTTCGACGGGGTGCACTCGCGCGTGCGCGCGCATGTCGTGCGCTCTGCCCTCTCCGCTAAGTCTACGTCCAACCCCGATGCGTACGCCGCCCAGTTCGCGGGCCTCGCAGGCGTGCAGTTCCTCACCCCTCTTCCGCTTATCCGTTTCCCGCCCCCCCCGGGCCACGCAGAAGGCACCCCCCCGCCCCTGCCGATGCTCATCCTAGCGCAAGAAGGGAGCTTCCTGCTCTTCCCCTCTGACCCGGAGGGGCAGGAGGTGGCCTGCTTCTCCGTTTGGAATACGGAGGTAGACCTGGGGCGGGAGGGATGGGAGAGGTGGGGCCGGGAGGAGGCTGTAAGGTGGGTCAGGGAGCTGCATAAGGGCTGGCCGGAGGTACGTTTCCTGCCTGTTCTCCGTGCATCTGAGTGATGCAAAATGCTCATTGTTGTTCATTGTTGCTGGTACGGCACAGCCGGTCAAATCCGCACTAGAATCGCTCGACCCCTCCCAAGTGCACGTCTGGCCCGCGTACTCCGTTCCCCCCCTACCGGCATGGCACTCCCCCCGCGTGATAATAGCCGGCGACGCTGCGCACGCTTTCTCCCCCAAGGGGGGGCAGGGCGCCGGGCAGGCATTGGAAGATGCTGCCCTTCTCTCCCGCTCGCTTTTTCTCGTCTCGCCGCAATACCCGCTGGCGCAGGCGCTGAGAGTGTGGGAGGCGAGACGGAGGGAGCGGGTCAAGTTCGTGCTTGACTGGGCGAGCAGGGCGGATCGTGGTCGTAGAGAGGGGAAGAGCGGGTGGGTGCAGCAGAAGATCAAGGAGTACGTCCTGTGGGCCGTGTTTGCCCTCAAGGGGGAGGGGGCGACGCGCGCTCTGATTGGGTATGATACGGAGCTTGTCGACCTTGGCGCTTGAGCGGGATTAGGTTATGTACTACCGTAGGGGTATAAGAATGTACAACATAACTCGTGATACCTACAGTCCTAGCAAGGTCCGGATCAGTGGGAAGGGCTACATCCTCCTCTGGCGCTCGCTCCCGATCGCCTGCTCGCGCCGATACGCCCTCAGCTCCTTGGTCAGGTCCTCGCCCTGCACCTTCCCCCACCCCGGCAGGGGAACCACAACCGCAGTGGCATTATCGTCCCCCCCGAGCTCCTCTACGTAGCTCACGATCGCGCGCGCGGCGCGGTTTGGATCCGACTGCGCGCGTGCGAGGTCGACGATCTCCTGGTCGGACGCTACGCTCCCCACTCCGTCGGAGACGAGCACCATGTGGGACCATTCGGGCCCCGAGAGGATCTCCCACTTCATGTCAGGCTCGGGAGTCACTCCGAACGCTTTGTACCGCCCGTCGCCGAGCCTGTGTGAGGTATAAGACGAGAACCGCGGAAAAGTGGGCGAGAGACGCACCCTCTGGTGTTGGCCAGCGCGCCCATCCAGCGCGCCTCGCCGAACGAGTCTGTGACCAGCCCGCTTCCCATCCGACGCAATCGCGCAGACTCGCGGTGCGTCTCCGCGTGATGGTGCTCGGTCATCGGTTTGACGGTTCCTTTGTCTGTGGAAGCGAGCATAACACGTGTGTCGCTAGCGTTGCCATCAGCTACGCTCGCAGGATGTGAACAAAGAAGGGCACACCCGCAATGAGCAACCGTCAAGCTGAGCTTGTCCGCATTCCAGAAAGCCGCACCGTGCGGCTCCAAGCTGTGCAGCAACGCGACGCTAACAGTGCTCCCGGACGTTTCCGCCTCCTCGTTAAAGCTCAGCTTACGATCCGCCTCGATGAACGCGAGCTCCGCGCGCTGCTCGACGCTCATGGTGTTGGACTGCGCCCACTCGGGATGGGTGATGTACGGCTGGAGCAGGCCACCTCGCCAGCGGCCAAAGTAACCGCCTGAAGGTGGTCAGTGGGTGCGTCGTGATATTCAGTTGCAGACGCACCATGCGACTTCAACCAGGATACGGCTTGCGGGATGTCCGAAGGCTGGACATCTTCAAATATCTGATGCAGGTGCTCTTGCAGAAATTGCGAAACGAGAGATCCTCCATGGCTGTCCATTCACATCAAAATCAGACGCTGCTCCGTGTTACAAGATTGAACGTACCCATCATATATGCCCACCCACAACAGCTGCCCATTGATCCCATTCCCATTCTTTGCAGGTGTGCCCGGATCCCACACCATCCCATAATTCTTCTCCAAACTAGCTCGGATCTCCTCCGAGGGTATCTGAATAGCGTATGTCGCGTACATGTCTTCCTGCTTTCTGCGAAAACTGTTAGATGGATGGTCGTCCTGTGCGGATCAACCTTACGATCGGGTGCCGCGGGAGGAGTAGGCACCGATCACTTTTGTCGGCGACTTGATGGGTACACGGACATACGGTCCTGTATGCGCTCTCAGATGCGCTCCATACAGTATGAAAGCCGCTTACCCGCACCAGTCGCAACTTTCAGATAGTCATGATATGCTCGTCCGACCCGCGGACGCCCAGGAGGTGCCGACGCGCCATTCGCGGGGGCTCGTGTACATCGCCTCGCACCTCGTAACAAGGCATATACGGCGACAGAGGGACGCATCGTACCCTCATGTCCTCCCGACGGCGACCATTTTGGTGGGAGGAAGGGGTAAGGGAAGGGAGATGATGACTGACAGCCGGAGTATTGCGGCGTTTGGGTAGTCAGATGGCTGCGTCAGGGTGCACCGTCCCTGAATTAGGCGCTAGACGTTGACGTAACAACAACATTCATTGCTGTGTTCCGAAACCGTGCGCTACATTGGATACCAAAGTTACACAGGGAGACAGAACGACACGAAAACGGGGAATGAGAACATATCCTGAACATCATGAAGTTCTTCTCCCTGTCGTCGAAGTGTGATCCGGATCCAGCACTGCCAACCTGCCCGTGGAAGGCGAAATGCTGACCAACCGGCCGCTGAATGCACATATGCGGTGTAGTCTAGCGTATCCCTCAGGCTCAGGACCGACCACGTGCTTCAATGGATCATAAAACCTCCGCAGTTGGAGTTTGCGCTCCTGCACTCCCCTGTGTTGTTGCTCTTGATTCACTGAGGACAAGGGAATGGCGAGTAGGCGTTCTTCCGCATACCACATCAACACAACATGATTCGGTAAATGTAGTTGTCGCGACCAGCGTTGCTCACCCCCGAGATGAAGCACAGATGTGTTCAGAATGGTTGAAGTCGGCAAAGAGTAAGGCGGCGAGGAGTCGGAGGCCGGAGAGCCTTCAAGCAGAACTCGCTCCAGTGTGACGTGTAGCCGACAGCCGTCAGCCACAGTCCGGTCCATGGTTTTCGATAAAAGATACATCGCAAAGTCATCGTCAAGTGTGGAATCGGGCCCAAGTGGAAGGCGTAAGAATGCGGCGACAAGGTCACCAGAAGACGATAAAACCGCCACAGGAAAGTTTTCGACTTGATACCGATCGACGAAGGTACCAGGTTGCCACGCAGATCTTTGCACAGGGTGCGGAAGATTCGGCATGTTATAAAGCGTTATTGTTCGGGAAGTACGACTCGAATCAAAACTGAAGCGATCAGGGAAAGACCACAGCAGATGATCACGCGGGACTCTGTGCAACTAGAGTTCCCGGATCAATCGTCACCGAATAAAGTCTATCGAAGGTACATAGACTTACCCCAGTGGGAGTGAACGGGCCATGGGAAGCAATAGACTCGACGTATACACCAATCCTGTCTTCTTTCCAATCCCACATGCACACCCAAGTGTTCACGTAGCGGGACGTGTAGCGGATCACAACAACGTCACCACGTAGGGCGATGACCCTTTCGTCGTGCGGGAACAGCAAGTGATTGTGCAAGATAAGCGTGGTTCCGTCGTCCGTGGCATGAAACCGTACGACGCATACAAAGCTAGCAGACACATTCTCTCTGACAATTCCATTCAGCATTTTTGCCGGTGATGAGTAATGGTTGCGTACCCCTCCATAGAACATTGGCCTTCAACTAAGATCGTGGCGATCGCCTCCCCTTGAACCGCATCGTCCATCTGCCAATGTAAAGGAAAGGCGCTGTTGGTCCTGCTGCGCTGCATGGGAGTGCCCTGATAAAAGTTGACGTCGGCAACAGCACATGCAGAGGCCCATGGGGCAAGAGGGCTTCCAAGGTCAAAACAGACCAGTGTGCTTTGAGTCAAACCAAGCAACCATCGACCTCCAGGGAGTAATTCGAAGGTTTGGTACTCGTTAGGGGATGGCAGCGCTCCATGTGTTTCATAGTCTGCGGTGGTTGGAAATTGGTAGATTCGAGGTGAGCTCGCCCAAACCCCTTCACCGTCAGAGGACGGCACTTCGTTGTCGGTATTCGTAAGGAAACGTTCCACGGCAAATGGTTGGGCGATTATCCATTCCAGTTGAGTATCAGTAAGGTCCTGTAGCGCGCCCAATCCCAGAGATCTGAGATGCACATGGTAGCTCATCAACACACGTCGCGCCCACCGCAAGAGCATCGTCCTGCTCATTGCAGCAGTGTACAAAGTGCGACACACCCGACGCGCCGCAATGTAGTCACGCAGAGGGAGGAGTCGGAGAATCTTGACCCATACATCGAAAGGTAGCAGCTTCATTGAGGAGGACTGTTTTTCCGTTATCCGTCTTTTTTGTCGTCGTAGATTATAGCCCATACACATCTGGAATGCGGCGGGCAAAGAGCGGAATGGTGACGGCCGCTAGTCCATCCTTAAGTTGATGGAGGCCCATTTACGGAAGCAAATCGAAGCGCGGGTGCTGACACTGTTACGGTTCACACGACGTACGTGCCGACACCACGACCATCCCGCAGCGACACACCGTGCGTCTGTCCATGCATCATCGGGCTTTTCCTCCTCGTCCTCCCTGATTAACCCCCCTGAGCTGGCGACCAACAGTCATTTCTGTGCTGCACGATGTCCTTAGAAGACGGAGAGGAGTCGCCGATACGCATCAGCGAGACCAAGTCGCGTATCGTGGGCGACCCTCTACTGTATCTTATAACATGTTTCGCTAGTCTAGGTATGCGAATATCCGAATGTTAGGGACCCCACTCTAACATGTTGTCAAGGTGTATTCCTGTTCGGGTATGACCAGGGGTAGGTTGTAGCTCCATATTCTAGTTGCTCAGCTCACGATGTCCCAGGGTCATGTCCGGCATCATTACCGGCCCCTACTTTAAGGCGTACTTCAATCAGCCCACAAGCGCCCAAATCGGCACGATGGTCGCTATCTTGGAGGTTGGCGCATTCGGTATACACGTTCGATCCACTTCCATGAGCTTTTCAACTGACGCGTTGCAGTCACCTCTATCATGGCAGGAAGAGTCGGGGACATAATCGGGCGCCGAAGAACGCTCTTCTGGGGTGCGAGCATCTTTGTAGTCGGCGGTGCGATTCAGTCCTTTACGCCTGGATATGGTGTGATGGTGCTTGGGCGCATTGTCAGTGGTGCTGGTGTTGGATTACTCTCGTACGTGTGCCACCCTCCACCCACGAGATTGCGCTCATGGAGTCCGCAGCACGATTGTACCCATCTACCAGAGCGAGATCTCGCCTGCTGAGCATCGAGGCAAGCTTGCATGCATTGAATTTACGATGAACGTCGGCGGCTATGCGTTCTCTGTTGTACGTCATCTCTAGACCTTCTCTCTTCGGCGACTCAGTATATGCGCAGTGGACCGACTACTTCTGCTCTTACATCCCGTCACATTACTCTTGGAGGATTCCGTTGCTGATGCAATGCGTCATTGGGCTCATCCTCTCTATTGGATCGCTCATTATCCCCGAAAGCCCCCGGTGGCTGATCGACACGGACCAGGATGTTGCGGGGATGGAGGTTCTCGTTGACCTGCATGGCGGAGACGTGGACAACGAAGTTGCCCAGATGGAGTTCCAGGAGATCAAGGAGCGTGTTCTTGAGGACAGGCAGAACCCTGAGAGGAGTTACACGATTATGTGGAGGAAATACAAGGGGCGCGTCTTGATCGCTTGTAGTAGTCAAGCGTTCGCCCAGCTGGTGCGTATCAAACGGTGACGTGTATAATCACGGTCTGACCTAATCTCAGAACGGCATCAACGTCATTTCATACTACGCACGTGAGTGCCATGCCATTCCAATATCGAACCTCTGGTGACAGCTTGCATTTAGCACTTGTATTTGAAGGTACGGCAGTTCCCGGAAGCGCTATCATACGTTATTGACGTCTGTTCAGAGGCCGGCTGGATCGGCAGACAGGCAATTCTCATGACAGGCATCAATGCGATCATCTACATTCTTGCCACGGTTCCAACCTGGTATCTCGTTGACCGGTGGGGCCGAAGGGCGATTCTGATATCTGGCGGCACTATCGTGCGTCTTCCGTACACGTAGCGCTAGATGCAAATCTCACACGCTTGATTCAGATGGGCATAGCGCTGGCTATGACCGGATGGTTTATGTACATCGACCAAGCCATCACGCCGGACGCGGTTGTCGTCTGCGTCGTCGTCTTCAATGCCTTCTTCGGCTATAGTTGGGGACCCATTCCCTGGCTCTACCCACCCGAAATCATGCCTCTTCCGCTCCGGGCGAAGGCCGTGTCGCTATCAACAGCCACCAACTGGGCCTTCAACTGGATTGTGGGTGAGATGACGCCGGTGCTGCAAGAATGGATCGAGTGGCGGTTATACCCCATGCACGCGTTCTTCTGCGCATGCAGCGTCATTCTCGTTTATTTCTGTAAGTATAATCCACAGAGTTCGGGACCTGGGCTCAATGGCCGGCAGTGTACCCCGAAACGAAGGGCGTCCCACTCGAAGAGATGGATGCTGTCTTTGGCGAAGGCAAGCACTACTCACATGAACTATCCGCACTATCTCAACGCCGAACAGAGAGTGCACAAAACGCCTCCGACCCCAACTCAGAGACATCTTCACTCGTCTCCCACAATCGTACCGACCGTGCCACCCGTGCGCCGTCACCCGACCCCGAGGAGGAACCCATTTACAAGGCGCCGGAAACGGCTAAGCCGACTTCACTCTGGGATCGAATATTAGGGCGTGGCGGGCAATACCAGGCAGTAGGCGATGATTCATAATCCATCAAACTGTAGATTCCAATCCCTCTAGAAATGGAGGCGACATAATGGGCAATGTCCATATTTATCGTCAATAGGTTGTATCATTAGGGCCATTAGACGCTTTCTACAATGTAGTCCATCGTAGCTATTCTTCTACGCGAAACACTGGTCCCAGTGACCACCCTCTTTGGCGAAGGTCATAGCGCCGACGAATTTGCTGAGTGGGCAGCGGCCGAGCTTGTCACCGCCGCACACAATATCGAGCGGGATGACGCGCTCATTGATGAGAATACGGACGAGCTCTTCACTCTCGCCCGAGCACTGCATCTTCTCGAAGTACGCCCTGCTTGCGAAGGTGACCGTCCATGCGGCCGAGTAGCCCTTGGTCGCAGTAACATCCATGACGGAAGTCGTGCTAAGAGTCGGGGTCGAGTTAAACAGCCCCATTGCGTAGAAGATGCCCGTCATGTCGTTATCGTGGCTGAAGTCGGCGTACAGCTTGACCCAAGGTCCGATGGGGAATGTGGCGGGGTTGGAATCGAGAGTGCTGTTGGTGCTGGTGTGGTCCACCACCGCGCTGTTGGTTAGCCGAGCAATGAGCTCGTTGGTGAAGCCGACACCCTGAGTCGGGCCAAGGGGATTGCCAGCGCCGTAGCCGTAGTACTTGCCGAGCGTTTCGTAGTAGTCGTAGTTCTTCCATTCGTCCAGGCTGAACAGCCAACAGAAGGCAGAGAGCTGGCCGGTGGGAGAGGCGATCGTGTTGAACGGGCAGAGGTCCATCATGTTTATCGTGTCGGTACTGCTGAGGTTCGCGCCCGGGAGAGCGGTGTTCAAGCGCGCCTGGATGGCTGGGATGAACGTAGCGGCAAACTTGCTCTGCGCGTCGCTCGCGATGTTCGAGTACGTCGCGTTGTTCTCGAACAGGTCGCACAGGTCGTGGTTCAGCGTGTTGTTCACACCATCCGCCTCGGGGATCGAAACAAGGGTGTACGGATAATCGCTGTCCGCACCGACTTCCGCGAGCTTTGTGAAGTGATAACCTTCTGTCCAGTTCGTCGCGCTCTCGACGACGCGCGCCTCGCCTGAGGAGCGCACGAACGGCGTGACGTTCTTGGCAAGGTCAGAGTAGCGCTCGAAGAACGCCACGCCCGAGTTAATCATCTCCTGCTGGCCGAAGAGCGTGAGGTCGTCCGCGCCGAGCGTGTAATTGTAGCTCTTGAGGAAGGCGTACGGACCAGTGTATGCGCTGGCAGGCACCTTGCTCTTGATCTTGGCGATTGTCGCGTTGTACAGAGTCGTCTTGCTCGCCGTGGGATCGCGCGAGCCATGGCGAGACAGCAACTGGACAAAGGTGATGTTGCACGATTGGGGCACCTCAATCGGGATCTCAGACAGCACGGCGTAGTAGGGCGAGTACTGGCCCCAGAAGTGCGTGATGTCCGTCTGGCTTTGATACCCCTCCTGCGGGTAGTCGCACAGCGCTTGTCGAGAAGAGAGGGAGGGAAGGGCAATGACCCTGCAGCAATAGGTCAGCAAGTTGGTGTATTGGGATCCAGACTATGCTCAGTGCGCACCCGGAGAAGAGAACAGTCGCGCAGAGGACGTTGACGATCATCATGACAACAATGCACAGAGTTCTCGAGAAGCCAAGAGCTTTCGCAGACTTGAAGCTGACTCCTGTCTTCACCGCATCCGCCCGTGTACCGTCATCATAAACGCCTCTGCTCCATTGCTTCTCTTCGTCCCAGTCCGCACGGTCCTGCTGTTCGTTGGCAGCCTACGCGCCAAGAGATTGTTAGAAGCTTGGCAGAACAATGCTACGCGTATGCTCACCAACAGTGCGTTCACTTCGGACGGCCGCAGAGGCATTCATCAATGTGTGTGATGGTCGGGAACGAGCAGCAGCATGTTGCGGTCGGAGCACGTTGCCGCGGTATGAATACGATTGGCCTGGAATGGAAGGCGCTGTCCACCTCGCGGCGACGAACACGTGCGTACTGTAACGAATACACAATGCGGCCGAAGCCATCAGCAGAATCTTTCAACCGATGTTTGTGTCTAGTTCGAAATATGTAATCACAAAACGAAGGATGGAAACAGTATGAGTGTAGGAATGATGTGTATCCGGGCCTCCTACAGAACCAGCCTCCGAATCTGCAACACTAGGAAAGGTTTCAAGAGTGATTCACGTTGGGCATCCTCACGCCGTGCAAAATTTCAAGTCCGTAAGCAACTGCAGCTCCGGTATGTCGAGCACCCACGGTTGGGTTCAGGGAAACCTTTACGTACAACTAAGTTCACTTCAGTGCTACTGCTACAATTTAACCACTGCATATCACAAGGTACAGATGGTCGCTCGCCCGGCATGCTCGACAGAGACCTGTGGTATGAAAGCTTGATTCGTTGGGTTATCAACATCCAGTTGAGGGTCTTCGACCTGGTAAGGTCCTCGATCGCGTAGGGACTGTGCAGTTCGAGTTTCTTGATGCGGTGCTCAGAGCGTAGTCTTGAGGCGATAAGTGTTTCGATCCTCTCGAGTTCGGGCTTTGATAGCACTCGGACGAGGCGTGGCTTGTCCGTGCCAGGCTCGGACTGGGACGAAACTTGTTCCAGAAGCTTCTGCACGTCATGAACGTCGCGAGCGGCCTCAATTCCAATGCGTACACGTGCAATCAGAAACTCCGAGGCTTGCGATGGGATGCAAACGTGAAGCCGGTTGCTCGACAGGAGGAGACGCAGCTCGCTAACTTTGGGCACCAAGAGAGGTCCCGAGCGACCCGCGTGCGCCAAGACATCGGCGGTCGGTCCGCGAAGTATGATGGTGAGGCTTGTGATATTCGGAGTGAGCTGAAGAAACACTTGCTCGTCCTCGCGGTGTGACAAAACAAGAACCAGCTTCTGCAGCACAAGGAAAGGTTCCATACAGATGAACATGGGACACAGAGATTCGCCTGGGCTATTCTCGTGCTGTTGAAGGTTAAGCGATTGCAGCTTTGGCATGTCGAGCATGTGCAACCAGAGTAGCGCAGACGTATGTATCTTGCAGATCTTGAGATGCGATAGACAGATTCGAGGTTCGGGATGAGAAAGTGGTGGAGGTGTGAATGCCTCCCGGAAGGCAAGACCGCTAAAGTCAAGCTCTTGGAGACCTGTGCATTCTCTCAATAAGTCGAGGAGAGAAAAGGACGTGCCGTGTGCGGCATTTGTGCCGAGTTTGGAGGAGATATGGAGAAATAAGAGCTCGGAAGGACTCTGCAGTTGTACAAAGTTCGTGGTGTAGGTCGAGAGGTGCAATGTATGCAGGGTGAGGCTCGACAACTGAATGGATGGAATGTTCTTGTCTGGAGTGGACCCGCAACGACATTTCGGAGCTCTCCAGAGCTCAAAGCATTGGAGATGTCGCATCTCAGAACCATCAAAGAACCAGGGAATTTGGAGTAGGAAGTGAGAGCACGAGTTGGTGATGGATAAACGGCGCAGTCGCACGAGAACTGCAGTTGGAGTAGGCTCGGTGGGCCAGAGCTTGCGCTGACATGGTACATCGCGCACCTCAACATCAAGCAACGCTCCTTTCGTCCGTTCAAAGAGCCAATTCACCCATGGTAAAGGTGGGAGATAGCTTTGAGGTGGGAATGTCAGCGAGGTCCACAGTGCAGCAGTATCAAATGCGACTGTACGCCATCGGGCGGAAACGCGACTGATGCAGAATTGCGGCGCCCTGAAGAAGACATGACGATCCAGATTGATACGTGAGGAAGCCATCTCGAATATGATGGAGAGGATTTCATCGGGAATGCGATTGATGGGTGCGAAGTGGGCGCGAAGCGCAAAGAGCTCGCATCCCAGTCGATGGGTTGGCGAGTCTCGACCGCCGATACTAGACCAATCCAGCGCATATTGAAGGCGAGATATGGCAGGCGAGGCGGCCTGTTTCAGGATCAGAGGGTCGAGCGAGTTCACTCCCAGATAACCGGGGAGGTTCTGGAACACATCTCCAGTGCGACAGAACGATCCCGAGAAGCTGTCGTTCCAGGGCAGACCGTGACACTGGCAGTGTCGATGATTGGTGGGTGTGCAGATGTGAGAGGGATGCTGGAGTTCCATCTCTCACTCGACGAGGTTGGAGGACACAGCTACAACCGCACCATGGTCGAGGACGAAGGAGAGTTATGGGATGACGAGAGTGAAGCGCGAGTCACAAACGAGGACAATGATGTGTATCACACTGCCACATCAGTATCTTTATCGATGATTCGGGACACGAACTGGTTGGAGATCTCTGATATGATGAACTTTACACTGTCATATGCGCAGTCATCGACTCATCCCTTTCAAGACTGTGTTTCATCCTTACCATTCGATGACTCACTCCAAGTTCTGATGATTACTGTCTGTGTTGCACGTCATCTTCTCTAGGATCGAGCAGAATCTCACACCATCCCCCTTTGGCCAACTCAGCATCAACAAGGGACCTCATGGATGCATGATATCACTGGTATTAAGAATGATGCTCCCTGAACCAGTATCTACGTATACACGAACCCTCATGCAGCCGTCGCGCCCGCCTTGGCCGCATACATCTTGACCATACTCGCGCCGGTGACGTCCTCGAGGGTTTTTGCGTACCCATCCAGCTGTCCGAGGAGAAGCATGCTCTCGAACCTGCTCGGCTCGGGGGGGATCTTGAACAGCCTGCTTACGTCCTCCTCCGGCAGCGGGGGAAGACCGTCCCGCACGCGCTGTGCGTTCTCCTCCTTGCGCTTGGCGGTGTAGGCGTCTGCGCGGGTCTTTTCGCGCGCGATCTGCCGCTGATGGTACGCGTAGTTGGACGACTCTTGGTTGTAGTCGTCTAGCGTGTCGAGGACGAGGGAGAGGTTGTGCGTCAGCGCTGGCGTCGAGGCCGTGTTGAGGATCGGGAAGGTGGGCGTGAGCGGCTGGTTGGTCGGCGGGAGGTCGGACAGAGAGGCGGTCGGGAAGAGGGTGGTAGGGGTAGGGGAGACGGTGGGCTGGGAGAGCGTGAGGAGGAAGGCGTCCAGCAGAGGTGTGTTGTGTATTTGGAGAGGAAGCTCTTCCAGGATATTGCTGAACGTGAGCCCGCGCTCGATCAGCCTGCAGCCACATCAGTCCCTTCCCTCCCACAAACCACGAAGCGCTCACCCCTGAACATTAAACTTCTTCGCCTTATGCGCCTGCAAGAACGCCTGCGTGAGCCGGAACGCCTTGAGGCTCGTGTTCCCCCTGGCCGTGCGCGAGACGTCGTGCACGAGTGCGATGCCTCCGTGCCTGAGCGACTTCTGGTGTGAGGCTTGGAGGTCAAGGAAGGACTGGCTGAGGAAGGCCCCCATCGCTGTGGACTGGTAGAAACCGACCACGTTGTCGTCCCCGTGCACTTCCTTCAGGGAGCGCAGCATGGACGCTTGATACTTGCTTGCAGCTGGCCGGTCGGGTCAGCTTTCGGGATAATCGTAGACGGAGGAAAGGAGCTCACAGGGTCGCGCAGTACTCTCCTCCTCGCCCTCCCGGCCCTGCGGCAGGGGGAAGCAGTTGGACACCTCCATGACGCCGTCCAGGTCCAATCCCAGGAGTATCCCATTCACAGCGGAGGGATACGCGTCCCTGCTATGCTTCATAATCTTCATGACTGCCTGCGCGCACTGTCAGCCTCACAACAGTGCAAGAGGGGAGGAGTACGCACCAGCCCATCGAGCTGTACGACCCGCAGCGGGATCTCCGCCTCCGAGTCGACGAGCTTCGCCCAGCTCGCGGGGATGACCTCCGCGGGCGGCTGGACGGGCGCGGCGGGCGCGGGGGCTGCCGCGGCTTGGGAGGCGGCAAGCGCCGCTGCCATTGATGATGCCATGATTGTTGGCTTTTGGGTGGTGCTACAGAGGACTGACTGAGCCGATTATTGCAGTATTGCAATATTGCAGTCACTGGACGTGTGCGCGAAAAGAAAATTTGGTCCCGGGAATTATCACTGCCACTCGGAGAAGCGGTACAGCGGTGCTGCTTCTGTTATTCCGGAGTGAAAGAAGCGCTTGTGTATGAGACGGCCCTTCCCACGCCTGACAACCACGGTGATGATCGTAAGGAAACCACCGCCGGTTCATACCTCACGAAGCGCGAAGTTGCCGTTATTTGCCGCTGGTAGTCGACTTCTTCTTGCCGATTCCTGTACAGTGCCATGCATCATCACCATCCAGGTCTTATTTCCCCGTGTATCATAACCATGCAGACGCCGATACCCTCTGGCACGTCGGGCGCGGCATTGATCAGCAACAAGCACTGCGATCGCCCGCCTTCTGAAACGAGAAGGTTTATTGCCTGATTTGTCAGCAATACACTTGCATGCGATGCCGGGCGAATAATGCCTCCTTTGTCTTCGCGGTGCATAGGGGCATGCTGCGAACCCGGCTTGCTCACAAAGGTCGACAAGGAGCCCGGTCCCCTTCCAACACACCATATCAGGGGATGCGCGCTAATGTCCCCGTGCCTTATGAGGGTCTTTTGGATGTCAAGATCCCTCGAGACACAGCGATTATCCGTGCCCAATTGCGGGCGTGGAGCGAGGAAAAGAGGCGCTTGTCAGGGACTGGCGCCCTGCGCCACGGCCAGCGCCGCCGGTGCAGTCACGTTCGAGCTAGAGGCGCCGCCGTGGTATGGGGTCTCGCATGAATTTCTGTGAGAGGGCTGAGTTGAGGTCACGACCTTGACTCATCGGGCAAGTACATAAGCACTGCCCGGGCAGAAGAATCTGATGAATAGATTTCGATGTGTGCTAATTACGCAGGCGGCGGAAGATGATATTGTGATACAGTCGCGTTTCAATCAGACTCGGGATGGGCGCAGGGCGATGAATGGGACGTGGTGGACCCCGTTGCAAAGGTGAGATCCCGGTGAGGAGAGGGGGCGATGCCCGTCGCTTCGTGGCTGTTGCACGTCGGCGCGACAACCACCAGGACTTGTGGACCCTCTTGGCGTGACAGGGTCCGGCAGCCCATTTCGGCTCCCATCATGGCCTGAACCGCCCCTGCTTCACCCCACCCCCGGTCAGGGCGAATAAAAGGCCCGCAGACTGATTCACTATCCTTTTGCACTGTTTGTTCCCTCCATCCTCCCCTTCTCGACACCCACCATGTCCCGCTCAATGAGCTACGCCGCTCTGGCCCTCCTCGCCACAGAGCTCCTCGCTCCCGCAGCGGCAATCACATTCCCCGTCCACGCACGCTACAACCCGCGCAACGGGGACGCGGCGCTAAGGCGGCGCGACACCAGCCAGACGGGCCAGATTAACGTCCAGGACCTGACGAATGTCGAGTATACCGCCAACGTCACCGTCAACGGGGGTACATACCTCGTCACCCTCGACACGGGCAGGTGCGTCCAGTGGCGCTGAGCAGCTCGCGTCCCAAACTGACGGGTTTGCCCACTTGCACAGCTCTGACCTTAACATCGAGGGCACGGTCGCGAATGCCGATGACCAGCCGAATATCCCCATAGACGTCGATTTTGCAGCGGGGTCAGAGGACGGTGTACTCTCCTTTGCGACCGTGACATTCGCGGGGCACACCGTGCAGAGTCAAGCCTTCAGTGCGTGCCCTCCTGTCACGCTCATTCACCCGTTGACCCCTCCCAGACCACGTTCCTACGGTATCCGATCCGCCGGCGCAGGGCCTGCTCGGCCTGGGACCGTCCGTAGGATCCGAGATCTGGATCCAGATACAGCAGTTCATCTCTGCCGGCCAATTCGCGCACAACGCCGGCGACTCCCTGCTCGACCGTATCTTCCAGGAGAACACGTCCACGCCAAACTTCATCTCGTTCACCCTGAGCCGGGATGACAACGCGAACGACCCGCAGAGCGCGGGCACGGGCACGTTCACCGTCGGCGATCTCATCTCCGAGTTCCAGAACATCACGTCGATGCCGCAGCTGGACGTGCTGTCCGCCCCGAACGCGCTCCTCTCCGGGCAGCACTTCACCATCCAAGTGGATGGCGCGAACGGGCCGAATGGCAAGGCCATCTCGTTCCCCACGTCGGCCGTCTCGAGCGTCGGGAGCGGCAAGCTCGTCGCCGTCCTCGATTCGGGGTTCACCATCCCCCAAGTGCCCGCGGCGATCGCTAGCGGGATCTACTCTGGCATCGCCGGCGCCAAACTGCAGAACATCCAGGGCCAAGGCGAGTTCTGGACGATGCCGTGCAGCACAGAGGTGGACGCATCGTTCACCTTCTCGGGCATCAAGTACCCTATCCACCCACTGGACCTCAACTTTGATCCCAACTTCGTCTCAGGGTTCAACCTCCCCTCGGGCACTTGTATTGGCGGCTTCCAGCCGATCCAGGACGATGCGACGCAGGCGCTGGCCGGGCTCGCTGATATGATCCTCGGCATGGCCTTCCGTGAGTGTCCTTCTTCCACATACTCGCGCGACGCTAACCAGCTGCAGTGCGTAACACGTACACACTCATGAACTACGGCGACTTCATCGACTCGAACGCGGACGCGCGCCTGCCTCCTTTCGTGCAGCTTCTCTCAGTCACAAACCCGAACCAGGCGTCAATCGAGTTCCACGACGTGCGGGGTGGCCAGCCACAGACGTTCAACTCGGACGGCTCTGTCAGCAGCAACGGCAGCGGCTCCTCCGGCAGCTCGAACAACAACAGCGTCAGCTCGACGATCCACAAGTACCTCGCGGTAATCATCGCCGTGCCCGCAGCCATCATCGCAATCATCATCGGCATAATCATCTGCTGCTGCGTGCGCAGGCGGCGCCAGGCGCGTGTGTACCAGACGCTTGCCGCCCCCGCGCCCGTGCCCTACCAGGGCGCGGGGCAGATGGGCTATGCCCCGTACCAGTCCCGCAACCTCTCGGTGCCGTACGGCGTTGGTGCCGCCGCCAGCGGCCGCTCGAGCCCGTACGAGGACCCGTTCAGGGACACCACAGGGCCGAACGACCAGATCCCGCTAACGGAGCGGAACGCCGATGGGAGGTTCGGACACTCGCCTCAGCCGAGCAGGGACTTCTCCCCCTCCCCCCAGCCGAGCAGGTCTGCGACTCCCCAGCCACCAAGGGTGTACGACTCCCATTCCCCCCAGCCCAGCTACAGCGCTCCCTACAACGCGCCGTACGACCCGCCACAGGGCCCGCCGTACACCGCCCCGCCCGGCGCTTACAACCCGCCCGCGGGCCCGCCGCCAGGCGCAGATCCCTACCGCTGAACGGCGCTTAACGCTCGATGCCAGGCACTCCGGAGCGCCCAGGTCCCAAAAGAGAGCTTGTTGACGAGCTGCGATGGTTTGTTATCGATTTGGATAATTGTTTCGAGGAGCAGCAGCTGCAAGGACACTACATTCATTCATTCGGAAGCACGCGTTTTTGCACATGGATGCGGATGATGATGCATTTTTTCAGTTCTCGTTTCATCCTTTCATACACTTCTGTACAATCATGCAAAAATACATCTCTTGTTATACCAGAAGCTGTGTGACGGTGCTACTGTATCGTGGAGCCCGGGCTGCTGTAGAAGGGATAGTGGGGGCCTAGTAGCCCGTGTTGTCCTTGATGTCCTTCCTGCCTTCCTCCTTCAGGGTTTCGTCCCCCGTCACGTGGCCGTAGGCGAACTTGCCCGCACCAGCAGCGGCGTTGGCAGCGGTCTGGGCAAAGCCGGTGACCTGCTCCGTGCTCGGGATGTAGGAGGCGGCGGCCTCCGTGAAAGAAGAAGCGTTGGCGCCGTTCGTTCCAGGTTGGGAGGTGGCGTTCGCCCATCCGTCATCTGTCCCCAGTCCGAGTCAGCATATATGCGCTTCAGCTTAGAGCGGGTATACCCTTATTGGAGAACTCGTTCAGCGGGTCGATATTGGTCGACTCGATTATCCCGGGACGGCCCTCGACGACGCCCGCGGTCTGCTTAAACCCGCGGTTGGCGACTTTGCCATAGTCGATGTTCGGGTCCGCGCCCGCGCCGACGTCGCTCGTCGTTGGGTCGGTCACGAAGTTGTCAGCGAGAGGATCGGTGTGGGTGGATGAGGAGGTGGGGTTGCGCACGCCCGCGTACACGTCGGCGCCCTGCGAGGGGTTGATCGTGGTGTCGTTCTGGGACATTTTCAATTGGGTTTGGTTAGGTGATTGCGGTGATGGTGCGGGGGTTGAAGAGGGCGAAGTTGGCAGAGAAGCGAGAGTTGGGCGCCCTTCTGGGCCATTTTATATGCACGCGACCCCACTTGTGAGGAGTACTGGCAGGAGCAGCATGATGTCATGCGCGCCGCCGCTCCAGGTGGACGTCATGTCACGTGCGGACACAAGGTCGGGGGCGAGGGCTCGGCTTTACGGTTGTCGGCGTTACAGAGATCGGCGCTGAGGTCGGTATTAGGGAAATCGGCGTTACCATTATCGGCCTTATGTGTTCGGGGTTAGAGTAGTTGGCGTTGGGATTGTCGGTGTTAGTACCGTCGGCATTACGCACTTTGCGCCTCCGGGGAAATTTCCTGCCCGCGGTCCCTGGACAATTCAAGTTGGCCTGCTCGTTCCCTCCTCCACTGCCAAAAGGCACGATGCACCTCACCCGATTCATATTCCCGAACGCCATCGCCGGTCCCTCAAGACCGATAGTATGCGCAAAACGGTACGCCTCTGCACGTGCGGCTAGGATTCGCCACTCGCCGTACGTTGAAGATCCTGCTACTTCTGCTGTGCGGGAGCTGCCGAGGGGGAGGAACGTGCGGCCGCAGCAGCCTGTGGAAAGTTATTTACAGGATTTCGAGGTGCGCTATTCTTTGACGGGAAGAGGGAGGGTGCTGAGGGAGAACAGGCGCTCGGCGTTAAACCGAGCATTGCAAAGGCGCTCAGGGAGGCGTTCCCGGAGGTTGTGAGGCCGACAGAGTGCCAGGCGCAGCTCATTCCCGCCGTGCTGCAGAAGAAGGATGTTTTCCTGAGCGACATCACCGGGTCTGGAAAGTGAGACTCCTCCCTTTTTATAATCGATGATGTGCTTAACATTTCTCAGATCGTTCGGGCTCCTGGTCGCACTGCTATCCAGGCTACGAAGAGGCACTCCCGCGCACCGGCGCACGCCGGGCACTCCCCCGCCCCCCGACATGCCCATCGAGACCGCCCTCCTCATCGTGCCGCACCACAACCTCGCGCTGCAAATGCAGCACTGGGCGCGGCAGCTGATCCCCGCCTCGGTCTTCCCCGACCTCTCCCCCGTTCTCTCCGTCGTCCTGCGCGGCCCGCACATGCCCATGGTCGCCCAAGCCCGGCTCCTGCGCAAAACCCCACCGCACATCCTCGTCGGCACGCCGACCGCGCTCGCCGAGCTGGCAGAGACGGACTGGCTCGCGCTCGGCGTGCCCCGCCTCCGCACAGTCGCGGTGGACGAAGCGGACCTGCTGCTCGGTGTGCCGGGCAAGTTCGCCACCCCAAAGGAAGAGCGCAACTTCCTTGCGCACCCACCTCCAACGCTCTCCCTCCTCCGGGCGCTGTTCGACGAGCGGCCCAAGACGCCCAACGCCCAGCACCCGCGCGCAAAGCTCGACCCGCTCCAAGTCGTCTTCATGTCCGCCACGCTGAACGCTATCGTCAGGGACTACGTCAAGATGCAGCTGAACTGCCTGAGCCGGGAGCCCGGCGGGCTCGTCAAGCTGGATATTGTGAACACGCGCAAGGAGTTTGGGAGGCAGATGCAGGGCAAGGTGGAACATTATTGTCTTGTCGTTGGGGAGGAGAGCGAGATGAGGGATATTAGGAGTGCGAGGAATGCAGAGGAGCTCGAGAGGGAGAGGGAGGAGAGGGAGAGGGCAAAGGCGGAGGCCGCGCAGGGGAGGGTGTTTAGCGCTCCGGACAAAGAGGGCTCGCCCGCCGCCGCTGCGGAGAGCGAGACGAGCGCAGAAGAGCGCGCGTTCGATGATGACCTCGAGTCGGAGGAGGACGCGGAGGAGGATGACGACGACGACGACGACGAAGGCAAAGGGACGGTCATCTACGAGCGTGAGCTGTACTCCACCGAACTCGACGCGAACGAGAAGCCGCTCCACCCCCCTCCCACGCCCGAGCCAGGCACGCCCTCCCCGCTCTACCCCGCCTCGCTCTTCGAGACGATCGCGCAAGCGTTCGCGTTGGACGTGCCGAGGCTCGCGTTGCTCTTCATCCCCCCCGAGCTGAGCCTCGTAAAGGTTGTGAGGACGTTTGAGGGGCTTGGGGTGGTTGCGCGGGGGCTGGATCTGGCTGATGTGAGGGAGCTGGCTGGGGCTGGGGCGGGGGCGGGGGAGCTGAGGAAGCTCGGGGAAGGGGAGGGGAGGGCGGACGAGCCGGAATTGTTGATCACCAGTTTTCCCCAGGCGCGGGGGCTGGACCTGCCACATCTTACGCACGTGTTCATCCTCGGCGCTGCGGGAGGGATGATCCCGTACCTTCATATGGCTGGCCGGCTGGGGCGCGCGGGAAGGGAAGGGACCGGGAAGGTTATTACGGTTGTGAAGGAGGTGCAGAGGCCTGATTGGGCTGATGGGCTGCAGTGGGGAGGGGGGAAGGACCAGCTCTGGGGGGAGGAGAGGAAGGTCGCGAGGATGTATAAGATGCTGAAGGTCGTCCCTGGCCGGTGGAGCGCTGATACGGAGTAGAAGGCTGGGTTGAGGGTTGCACGCGTAGAAGCAGGGATGGGAGAGGGCAAGGCAGGGAGCGGAAGGGCAGGCAAGTGTCTAATGACTTTGCATTTGAGAGTATTGCACAGGAGAATTCCGTTTGGGGTAATATAAAAAGAAAAGCAGTTTCACTCCTCGTCCTTCTTGTTCATGTCCCTCTGGGTCTATCTCTTCGTCAGCGCTTGCTCCCAAAGTACAGCGTAAAGCGAAAGAAGACTGGGACGGGACGCACGTGGGGGTTAAAGAAGAGGCTGTTGTTGCCCCAAGGAAACGCCTTCTTGCGGATGTTCAGGTACTCGTAGCGCGGCTTCTCGGGCAGGTGCCCGCCCGCCTCCTCCTCGAGATGCTTCTTGTGCGCTTCGTGCTCCCCTTCGACGCGTTGGACCCAGAAGTAGCCGCCGACGACTGGGCGGGGTGGGGGTGGACGCGAACATGAGAGCGAGGGCGAACGCAGACCGGAGTAGGAGCAGAAGCAGGGAGAAGGGTAGGAACAGGGAGGGAGAGAGAGAAGGGGCAGGTCAGCGCCTGTGTTCTCGCAAGACGGGAAAAGGGCACGCACTAACGGGCAGACAAACAAAGTAGGAGATGTTCCTCCACAGCGTGGTCGTTTCTGTGCAGCGATCAGCACCAGCACCAGCTTACTCCCTCCTTCTCTCTCTCCCACGCCAAGCAAAGGACAGGATAGAAGGGAGAGGGAAGGGAGAGGGAAGGAAAGACGTACGCTCCGCATGATGTCTAACCGCCTCCCTATCCTTCAAGAACTGGCTTTCCGGCTCCGCATGGTGCACGGGGTCGACGTCAGCGGTTGCCATCCCGCGCCTGCCTGCCTTGGAGAGGGCGCGCAGGGAGGTGGGGGTGGTGCGGACGAGCTGGCGGGCGAGCATCCTGCGTGTGACGGTGCTGGGAGATGGTACTGGGAGATGGTGAGGAGGAGGAGGAGCGGCGGGAGGAAGCGGAGTGAGAGGGAAATGCTCCCGGTACAGCCACTTGTCGCGAATGGAAGTCGGCCCGCCGCAAGGGTCCATCAGCCTAACAATACACTGGCAGAGTGACAATACTGTACTGGTACACTAACACCTGCTTTACTATACTGCACTGTGCTCATCGCTGGTGGATACCTGAAGCAGCCGGGACTGGCAGGATAGGAAGGATGTCAGCCGCGGACGTCACGCGCGCTGCCTTCGCGAGCGGCCTCTCACCGGGCATGGTGCGCTCTCCTCTCGCCCACTCCCACTCTGCCACCCGCGTGCTAACCTCGAACAGTGGGCAAAGCTCGTCAGGACCGCAACGGGCGGGGCGCCCTACCATGGCGCGCTGTACGGGCCCGAGATATGCGGTGCGTCCCCCATTTGTATGAGGAAGTGAATGAAGTGACTAACGCCAACGCAGAGACGCTGCTGGACCTTCTCTCTCTGTACACTTCCTCCCCCTCCCTGCTCGCCTACCTCGCCCTCTCCCTCGGCCTCCCCGCCCTCACCGCGTCCGACCTCTCCCAAACCTACGCGCGCGTAACCGACTCCCCCCTAATCCCCCTGTACGTCTACGTGCGCACATTGATCGACACCCTGGGCCAGTTCCCCGCGCGGATCCCCATCTCCCTCGCAGAACCGCTGTGCAAGCTCGCGCTCCTAGCGAACCAAGCGTTCTCCAGCCCCATGCTCGGCCCCCTCCCCGCGGTTCCCAACCCCCTCCTAGCGCCCGCAGCATCCCCACTCCCACTAATCCAGCCATTCGTCATCCTCCTCACGTCCCTCTCCGCGCAGCCCGGCCCCGGCCCAGCGCCCACAGCCGCCCCCGAGCTCCTGCTCCACACCCTCTCCCTCCTCCAGGCAGACCACCAGATCCCCGCCCTCTCCCAAAGCGAGAAATCCCAGATCCTGCAAGCGGTAGAAGCCTCCTCCGTCTTCGCACAGCGGTTCTCCATCGCGCATAAGGGGCTGGTGAGGGTGCAGCAGCTGATCAGGATGCAGGAGGCGGGGGAAGGCGGGCTCTGGGGAGGGATGGGCGTGGGAGTGGGAGACGTAATGGGCGCGATGGTCTTCGCTGGTGCGGCGGGTGCGGGGCAGGTACAGACGCCGGGAGCGGAGAGGGACAAGCTCGCTCCAAGCCTCCCGCTCATGTCCCTCCTTCTCTCCAGCATGGTGCGCCCCGCCCCACTCCCTGTTCTACGGTGCTGAATAATGTGCAGGTAGAGCACCGCGCGACACCTTTCGGTGCTGGCTCGCAAACTGCCTCCCTCTCCCTCCTCCAGCTGCTGCAGCCCGACCCCTCCTCCGCCCTCGCCGAACAGCCCCAATCCTCCTACTCTTCCCTGCTGCAAGCGTCCATCTCCCTCATCTCCCTGCACCCCTACCCCACCCCCACCACCTCCTCCGCAGGCGGCTCAGGCCCAAGCGCAGACGACCCCCCAACGCACGCCTCCGCCGTCCTCTGGCGCGGGTTCATCCTCGGCCGTCTTCCCTCCCTTCTCTCCTCCCTCCCCCTGACCCCGGAGGGGAAAGAAGCGCTCGAGCAGGCTCTGGAAGGCGTGTTCAAGGACTGGAGAAGGGAGTTGGATTCGTGTAACCCCCCCTCTGGCCCGGGGCAGGGGTTCGGGAGCTCGGATTCGGTTGATGAGGAGTCCAAGTGCGCCCCTTCCCCTCCTTTCCATATCTAGGTGAAACGCCAGAGCTGATCCTGATTGTTCCGTGTTGCAGACCCCCGTCATTCCGGATCGACCTCCTCCGCTCGCTCGTCTCCGCCGAGCTGCTGTCAGAGGAAGCAGCCACGCGCCTCTGCCCCTCCTTCAGCAAGCAAGACTCGCCCCTCTCAATCGAAGCAGCCGAGAACATGTGCACCCCAGAGGAGTACATCGAGGACCGCCTATCTGGCGCATCGGCCGAGGACGCACTGGCGTTCCTAACGCGCATGGAGGGCGACTGGCGCGCGCACAAGCTCCTCGCCCAATGGTTCCTGGACCGGTTCTCCGGGAGAGGGGGCGAGGTAGAGCTGGACCAGCTAAGCGCCGCCTGCAGGCTGCTGTACAGTCATCCGCTCGCGCTGGAGCTGTTCAGCCTGTGGAACCCCGTGCACGCGCTCGTGCACACCGCGAGCGAGTTCTTGGCTAGTTTTGATTTTGATGCGGTGAATGATCCGCAGAGCGCGCTGGGGTTGTATGGCGAGGTCGTGCTTTTCTGCCAGTTTGCGTTGATGAAGTATAAGGTACCCTCCCTCCCCCGGCCTGCGGCGCTGATGCTAACGACGGCCTACACAGTTGACCTTCCCCGACGACCCGGACGCCCCCGACCCTCCCTGGGCAGCGCTACTCACCACCTCCCGGCCGCACCCCCTCCGCGACCTCAGCTCGGAAGAGAAATCCCTCCTCGCTCGCTGGCTCAAAGCCCTCTTCAGCCCCAACGAAGGGATCGACGACCCCATGCTGCGCGCTACAGACCCTGCGATGCTCCTCAGGCTCACGACGACCTTCTTCGACCAGGCCATCCTGGCTAGGAGCTTGGACGTAATCGATAGCGAGACGCTGCATAATGGCGTTGGGTACTTTCTCAGTGGGCTGCTCAGCTGGACGCTCGTGGGAATCGTACAGTACCTCGCGGCGGAGGCGGAGCGGCAGGGGTGAGTTGCCGCCTACATGGCTGCTGGCGGCATGGCTGATAATGTGCAGGCCGTACTCGTCGCTGCACTTTGAGATATTGCAGATGATCCTCGTCTCCGAATCATGTCCGAAACCCGTGCTTGCGGTCACGGGTGCGAGCGTGCTCCGGCTGCTTACGAACACCCGGCTGGTGAATGCGATGCAAGCGGGTGGGGTGAATGTGCAAGGGATGCGGGACGTTGTCAACAAGGCTTTGTGCACAACAGAGGATCGTCAGTCGGTTCCTTCTGTCTTGTGGCATAAAGTGCTAATCCTGGACTAGCGTTCACCGACCATAACTACCGCCATACACTCCCCGCCTGGTCGGACAACTGCCAGTCCGCCGTGCGAGAAGCCTTCACCCAAGCGCAGATGAACAAAGTCACAACGCTCGAGGTAGACCGGTACCTCGACATCCTCCGCCCGCGCGAATTTGTCGATATCCTCTGGGACGCCTGCCTCTCCGGCGCCTCGATGGGCGCGATGGACGGGTGCAGGATTGTCACTGCCTTCTTGCTTAGCGGCCTGCGGTCGCCCACCTCTCCGCCGCTCCTCCCATACTTCTTGTTGGTCTTCGTACCAAGCCTCTTGTCCGACCTGGATCGCCAGAGCCCGCAGCAGTCGAATGCAACAATGGATACCCTCGTTACCATCATCGTCTCCGCCTGTCACCTTTCCTTCCAGCTGGAGCGCTCATTTCTCAAAATCGCGGACGGCGCGCCGCTCTCGATTGAACTCCGAAGTCGGCTGCAGCCACGAATATGGCTGAACGCCCTGCTGGATCGCTTGGAACTGTCTTTGGGCTCAGCGAGCCGCCTCCTATCTAAACGCTTACATGTAGTCCTGAATGACTAGTCTTGCCTTACTATTGCATTGTAAAATTACACGGGTCATCACAACAGAGGAACAGAAAACACATAAACACAAGGTCATCGAAATTATAATGCTTCTACACGACCCTTCACTCGGGCGGCTCTTGGCCCGTTAGCGCTTCTTCGCCAGTGGCAGCTGCCGTGGGCGGAGTGATAGATATAGGCGCGATGGGAGCTATAGCACATTAGCGCCGGTAAAATCAAACGGTGAAAAGGGACATACGACAGCACAAGTTCTCGTCGCACATTTCGCCATCGCACGCAATCAAACAAGACGTATCCTCATCCGTCCTAATCTGTCCCTCATCAGGTGCCTCGATCTCCGGGTGGAACTCGGGCTGGATCGTGCAGCTGTGGATGCCGTGGTCGTGGAACACTTTCCTGATCTTGGAAGCCACGTTCATGTATTGCTTCGCCTTGGACACCCAGACATGGACGGAAGCCACTACCCTCGTCTCCGACAGCTGCCAGACGTGCAGCTCGTGGATCGCCAGAACGCCGGGCACCTTGAGCACAGCGTCGCGTACATCGTCGAGGTCGATGTCCTGAGGCACGGCCTGGAGAAGGATGATAGAAGCGCTTCGGCATAGCGGCATGGCGGAAGAAAAGATGATGCATGTGATAATCAGAGAGATGATCGGATCCGCAAAGAATTTGTGCGGTATATCGGTAAGCCAGATGATAAGGCCAGCTGCAATGACGCCGATATTGCCGAGTGCATCGCCCATGACATGCAAAAGCAGAGCACGCATGTTCATGTTGCCATGCGAGTGCCCATGCCCGCCCTTCTTCTTCTCCTTGTGGAACGCAGAGTGGTCATGCGCACCGCGCTCGATGTCAAACTCGGGTTCGCCGTCGTGCGAATGCCGGTGAGAGTGACCGTCGCCGTGCTTGTGGGGGTGGTCATGAGGGTGGTCGTGGGCATGGGCATGCTCGTGATCGGCCTTGTGTGGGTGTGCATGGTCGTGAGGATGCGAGCCGCCGTTTGTCTTAGCGAGAGTGGGGACAGTTTCGATGATCACGGGCTCAGCCGTGATGTCCTCTTCCTCGCCAGCTGTACTCTCTTCACCCTCCTCACCCTCATGCACGGTATCGTGTCGCTTCTGTGTACCGACACTCGCAGCGCTGGGGCTCATAAGGCTTTGACGCCTTGAGGCCAGAGCAGGGCTGATGTAGTTCTCCCGACGTTCAGGGGACTTGGCGCGTTCGATCTCCTCGGCTTCCTCCATTACTGCTGCACGCTGGGCAATGGCCGGATGAGCGTAGATGGTGGATGACATCGAGCTGGTGCGATGGCGGACTGGCGTGGCCTGAGGTAGGCCCTCGTAGCGGATAAGCGGAGATCGCTCGGTTGGTTTCGGAACATGCTCGTGTGCATGTTCATGTTCCTCATGCTCATGATCGTGATCGTCATGACCTTGCTCCGCGCCATGCGAGTGACCATGCTCTGTTAACGCGATAATCAGATTAGATGTCTTGGCGCCCACCCAACGGACTCCGACGCACCATTGAACAGGAACAGGCCGACAAAGTTGCTCAGCAAGCCCAGACAGCCCACAATAACGACAAGCTTCGGGTTGGTGATCTCCGGTTGACTGAAGAACCGCTCGATCGCCTCCAGGAAGATCGAAAAGCAAAGCGCCAGTAAGAAGACGCCGTTGACAAGCGCAGCCAAGACTTCGGCGCGGTGCCATCCGTACGAATACTTGTTGGATGCCTTGTTCTTCATCAACTACAGACGCATATAGTTAGTTTAAATGCATATAAGCGCCCTGAGAGTTGCGGACCTTGATCGCGTAAAGCGCGACAACCAAGCTGATTATGTCACTGATAACGACGTCAATACGTAGACGATACAATGCGGATACGTGGTACTCACTTGAGCATATGGAACGAGTCCGCAACGAGCGCTAGAGATCCGATTGCATAACCTGTGACGTATCCTCTTAGTCCTATCCAGCTCCGATGCTCCGGGCTTATGCGTACCGATGATGAGCTCTATGAAGAAGAAGATCGTGTCGATCACAAGAAGGGTGATGATCCTCGCCCCTCTTGAGAACTGCATCTTCGGTGACCAAGCCAGAGTGAAAGATGGGGAATGAGAGGAGGAAAGCCGCTGTGTGCGGTTTGATGAGTGGTGGTGGAGGACAAGTGACCAGGTAGTCGGCGTTCCCGCCGCAGAGCCGAAGGAGCTGCGACTGCAAAGCGAGGAGGGACCAAATATTTGAGGTCATCTGCTTCCGCGCTTCTGCACCGCCCCCAAAGACTGCACCTTCACCGCAAAAGCTTCTGTGGTTTGACATTCTCATCACATCCATCCTTTGATGGATTCTGCACTTCTTGGTGTTTCCGGTCCGTGTTGCAGGAAATCAAAATCCTACCTCAATTGCTGTTACGACTATGCACAGAGATTTGGCGCGCCTCGGCGAGATGCCCCCACTTGTGACAGCGTTGCCCCTTGTCCTTGCTTCTGCGAGAACGCGGAAAAAGATTACAGCGCGCTGCATCTTTTTTCAATATCCACAATCGAACGCATCGGACTGCCTGCAACTTGCGCATGCGAATAATTTCTCCCCCGGTGTCTATATCCATCATCAGAATCGCTGTGGAGGTACGTCTAACCCATCAATCCCTCAACCCTCCCTGATGGTTTCGTAACGAAACCACGTCGGTTACAGTCCGGACCAAGCTCGTAAATGCTAGTTCCATGCTGCAGGGTAATATGTGATCCTGGAAATCGAGAACAGCCTGATCGGAAGATCCGCCCGACTCCTTCGACGCTGGCTCTCCCAGGCGATATGAAAGAGCACTTGTGGAGATACTGCAAAAACCCCGGATGTTGTGTGCGGAGTGTGGTTTTTCTGGCAACCTTATCGATATTACGCTATGGATCGCGACATGTCCGCAAGATGATAGCGGATTATATTGCACAATGATGTACTTGTCCTCAGGCTGCGCCCGTCCTCACCAATGAGGAATTCGGCTGTCCTGAGTGCAGCTTCAACAGCTTCATTCAAGGCTGTGGGGACGGATTACCACGACAGCCAACTGTACCCGCAGCGATATCGAGGGCTAACGAAGTCGAGCTGAAAGACCTCAGCTTTACCACAAGGGACGCTGCCAAGTTCGTTCTTCACGTTGTCTACGCCGTGGAGAGCCTCAAAGAGTCCCACTAAAGTCAGCATGTCCTTCGCTGCGGTCCAAGTACCTTGTAGCAATGCTGTTCAAGTGGGATTTATCAGCAGTGCTGGGATCGTGGTTCCCGTGCATGAGGCTCTCGTTGTCAGGACCCTCTTTGCGCAGTCGTTGCCCAGCGGTCGGCACAAGCACAGGTCCAAGATAGCAATGTTCGATGATTTGGGTGTCTTTATTGGTCATATCGTGTTAGGTAAACGATGGGGATGGCACAGATCCACGCTCCCCACGCGCCTTAAAGAGGACAGTATCAGAAGCCTCATTCTTGAAATTCGTGTGACAACACGTGACCGGTGCTGGTAAAATTTTGAAGCGCAGCGCCAGCACGTGACTTTCCCCAGGTCCCGTCATCCATCATCAGATTTGCTGTGCAGGCACATTAATTAACACCTCATCGCATCCTCATGGATTTCATGATGAAACCACGTTGGATTGAGCCCAGACTAAGCTCAAGCTCGTTATCTCTCATCAAGCGCTGCAGGACATCTGTGGTCCTGGCAATACAGAACAACCACATCGAAGGCTCTGCCCGCTCCGTCGACGACCGTTCTCACCAATGATCTGAAACCCCACTTCGGGAGATACTGCAAGCGGGATGTCGTGTGCCGCCTCTGCATCCAATCGGAGCGTGGCATTTCTGGCAAGCTCGTCGATATTATGCCATGGGTATTGACAAGTGATCACAGCAACTCGGGCCGCGGTGGGGTTGTAGAAGGGTATAATGGGCAAGGACATTTGACCCGAAGAGAGCAGGCTGGTCCTTCTCGACATCCACTACTCATCACACTCGTGCTGGTCACGACATTCCTTTCGCATTACATCCAACTACACCTATATCTACGCCATACAACATGAAGCTCTGCTACTCTACGCTGCTCGTTTCAACACTTGCCTCGGTGCTCGTCGCGGCGGCACCAATCCCAGACACGACTGAGCTCCAACTCGAGGCCCGGCACGTCCTCGACGATCCCGGTCACGGGCCAGTCATTAGGCCCATCGACCTCATCCACGGCGCCTCTGGCCACGGTACACGCGACCTCGGCATCGATGAAGATTTCGACCTGGCCGCGCGCCGTTTCGGGCCAGCTCCTAAACCCATCTTCCACGGCGCCTCTGGCCACGGTACACGCGATCTCGGCATCGATGCGGATGTCGACCTGTCGGCGCGCCGTTTCGGGCCAGCTCCTAAGCCCATCTTCCACGGCGCCTCTGGCCACGGCACACGAGACGTCGGCATCGATGCGGAATTCGACCTCGACTAGGTGCCGTGTCCGGAAAGGTATCAACTGTCCGTAGGAAGATACCACGTGAGGAGGAGGAGCGGACGCTGAAACAAGTATCATGAAAGGCAAGGAGCTCGGTAAAGGCTCAATCCACCCCAATGAATTGACATTAACGAGTCCTCTGGCGGCGTGCGGGATGCCGTCCATGGGTCCACTTGTCTTTTGTATGTAGTAGGAAATATTGTATTGACTCGTGAGAATGACCGCGCACAAGAAGATTTGAAAGCCGTTTGCCTGCCTTCATACTGTACGGCATGTTGCAGTATATTCATCAACTTACCGGCTCCGGCAAACATTACTGTAGCTAACAACCTGAAAAGCAGACAGAAGAGTTGGCAGATCCACAGACACGTGGCGCACCGGAGGAAGCCTCCCCGAACCGTCTCATAATCCACAACCAGCAGCATTCAATTCAAAAGTGTGTATCGTAGCCATTCACGGGGTATCCATGTTGAGTATACGTGTTAAATGATCAATAAAAGAGAAAGGAACTCTGAAGAAAAAAGGCGCGTGACAGAGGGCGTCCGAATCATGCATGTGCAGTGTGCGTCACAGAATGAGCGTAAGTAGAGGATGCGAGGATGATGCGAGGATGCGAGAGTTGAAATAAAGAGGGTAATAAAACAGTGTCCGAGAACAAAGTCCGTCTTCAAAGAGCGACCCAGTGGCTAGCGCCGCGCCCTCGTCTTGTCCCTATCGCCAGCTTGCCTCTGGCTAGGGAACGGCACTTCGCCCGTGCCCGTCCCGCGTCTCTTGTGCTCGCCCGCGCCCGCCGTCGGCGAGCGCTCAGCCAACCGGTCAATATCATTCGTGCTCCTCCTCCTCTCCTTCCCCTGCCTCTCCCTAGCCTGCCTCCGGCGCTGCTGCTCCTCTTCGCTCCTCCCCTGCCCCTGCCCGGACCCAGAGCTAGAGCTCGCCTCGCTCTTGTGCCCCTTCGGGCTGCCCGCCTGCGTCGCAAGCAGCATCTGGCTAACAGGGCGCTGCATCCCGCTCAACGCCGCCCGATGGCGCGCCTCCAGCTGGCCAGTGGTGAGGATCCTTGCGTGCGCAGGCGGGTGCACAGGCCGCGGGGAGAGCACGTTCGTATCCGGGCCTATGGCTGGCGATCCCAGCGGAGGGGCGGGGGAGGCGATGCGCGGGGATCGGTCGGGGAGGACGGTGAACGGCGCGCTGGGCTGGGACGGCGGGGAGACAGTCGCGCTCGTCTCGCTGATCGCCGGAGGGGGGGAGACGATCCTGTGCGGGAGCCTCTGCTGGGCCTGGGCCTGGGACTCGGCCCGCTGCTGGGGCTCGGGGACGTGCGGCCCAGCAGCGACGGGCATGTCGTACGCGCTCTGCCTGCGCGGCGCCTGCAGCCCTGGGACAGAGTCGTAGTAGCTGGACCCTCTTCCCATCTGGCCCTGCGTCTGTGCCTGTGCGGGCGCGGGGGAAGAGGCAGGCACAACACCGAGCTCGAGCATGCTTTCCCTCCTCCGGCGGCCCTCGATCGCTTGCGTAACATGGTCGCTCTGCTTGATGCGCTCTGCACGCTGCTGCTGCTGGGGGAAAGGCGGGGGAACGTACAGCTTGCGTTGCTTGAGGTAGGCGTCCCATTCCGCCCCCAGGCCTGCAGTGGGGCTGCTAGGCCCCGCGACAGCAGGGGTGGGCGAGCTGCTCCTGCGAACATCACCGCGCGGGACGTCGAGTGTGATCCCGCTCACGCTCCTGGTGTGTGAAGCGTCCGAGATGTGCGTTCCCCTGCTCTCCTCGCGCGCGAGGTTGATAGACCCAGTCTCGCTCTTGAGCTTGCCGATAGACGCTTTGATCGTCCGGATCTCGTCTAGGAGCGCCATCTTCTCCTTTAGGTCTTGCACGGCAGCTTCAGTGTCAGGGTCGCGGTAGCTCAGCGGCTTGGGGGAGGGCGTGGGCGTGGGAGAGGGGAGAGAGGGCGTAGACGTCGCGGTCGCTGTGGCGAGGGGAATACCGAGGGAACCGGAAGGCTCCGTGAGCCCGCCAAGGTTGAGCGCGGGCAGAGCGCCGAGCGAGGTGCTCCTCCTATCCCCAGCTTTGGAAGTGTCAAAGTAGTCCGGGCCATTCTGGAGCTTGGAGATGCTCAGGCTGCGCGAGTGCCTCGCGTCCTCTCCCGGGGAAGTAGCGTTCCCCGAGTAAGGGAGGAATGACGGCAAGAGTGAGAACTGGCTGCTCGGCCTCCCATCCTTCTTGTCGTCCAGCAGCGGGCTGCTCGCAGCGCTCGTCCCCGTCCCCGTCCCCCCCGTGCGCCCATGTCGTCCCTCCCACTCCTCCCTCTCCGCGCGAAGAAACTCGCCCTCGAGCCCCTGGCGCGCCTTCTCCTCCTCGGCATCGCGCGCCGCGGCCGCGCGCTGCTCTGCCTGACGCTCCTTGGCGGCCTTGAGCAGGGGGACGACGCGGAGCTGGATCGCGAGGGAGATGAGGACGAGGGCTGCGATGAGGGATAGCTCGACCACGACTGGCTGGAGGAGGGGGATAGGGCCTGCCGGCAGCTGCGGGAAGAGGTCTGTGAAACCCAGGTTGGCGACGTAGAACTACAGTAGAGCGCATGCCATCAGCGTATATGCGCGTGCTAGTCAAGCGGGGACGCACCTCTTTCAGCCCCACAGCAGTGAAACAGTCGATCCCTAGCATCACCCCGCTCGCCCCGACGATAGCGGTCGCGCCGACCAGACAAGCCATCTTGATTACCTTTACAGTGGTGAGAACGAACCCGCCTACAGCCAGGCCAGCAAACAGCAGCCAGCGCCAATCGCCCTGCACGACGCCTCCGCTCCTGAGCGCCTCTATCCAGCACGCGAGCGCGAACCCAGCAACGGCACCGCACCCCCACTCTGCATATTCCCGCCAGAGGGCTGCGAGCCCCGCCCCCACTCCGCCGGCTACGAGGCACGCGAGGAGGTACAGCCCGCGCAGCATCTGGTCTGGAGGGTGGAGGGAGAGGTTTGGCTCGACCCCGAAGTGCAGGATCAGGATTAGGGTGGTTATGCTGAGGATGTGGGAGGTGAGGAGGAGGGGCGTGTACAGCCTTAGCTTGGGGCCGAGCAGGAGCAGCGGGAGGTGGGAGAGGATCAGCAAAGCGCCGAGGATACCTGTGGACTGGTTAGCAGGCATCTTCATGCTGTGAGTGAGTGGGCAAGACGCACCATACGCAGGGTCGATGCCGATTGGGTTGAGTACGGGCCCTGAATCCGCCGCTGTGCCGTTGTTCGTTACGTTGTACCCAGTGCCATTGGATGTCCCATTCCCCGCCGAGAGGGTAGGGAAGACGGTGAAGATTATGGTTGTTGGCGTGCCTGTTGGCGTAGCAGTGAGGCTTGCGGAGGATGCGGAGGGGAGCGGGGAGGGCGGGATTGTGCTGATGACGGCGGTGAGGGCGTAGGAGGTCTTGTTCTGTGCGAGGGTGGGTGCGAGGAGAGACAGGAGGAGGAGGGCGTAGGTAGGGAGCGTTGGTGGGCGCATGGTGTGCGATGAGGAGGGAAAGGATCGTCGATGGTCGTTGGGCGTTGCGTGCAGAGATCAGGTCAGCTTGCGAGGCAAGTGTCGACCCAGATCCAGATCCAGCGTGAGAGTCGAGAGTCTAGAGCAGGGCACGTTGCAGTGGTTGTTGTTGGCTGCTCACCCGCGCCTGCCGCAGAAGGTGGGGTGCGTTCGTCCTGGTGTTGGGTGGTGTGGTGTGTGAATCGAGGGTGCGTGTCCTGTGCGTGTGGGGCGTAAATGATTTGCTGTTTGCTGGGGGGGAGGGTGAACTGACTGCCGGTGAGGAGGGAAATGAGTGACGGTGTACTGGGACCGGGCGGGGCGGGGGAGCGTCGCCCAGCTGGGAGCTGGCAGGGAGCGAGTTTGGGAGAAACCGTGACAGACGGAAGAGGAAGGCACGCTCAGTCTCTCGAAGCTCGATCGGCACGCTTACCGGTTCGGCCGGATGGGGCAGCACCGCATCACCCTCACGTCCTTCTGCCTGCGTGGCATTTACACTTTACACTTTCACCGCGGGCAGCGGCCGCGCTCAGCAGCGTCACCTTCCGCGGACCTGATCGGCGCGCCAAGCAGACAGCTCACATTATTCCGTCCAGTCCGATTCTGGTCTAGCGTTTCCACCTGTCCCCCTCGTCCCTCACTAGTACTGTCTTTCCGCTCGCCCAACCGCCAGGCATGTGTTACGTCCCGAGCGCGTAGTAGCCCAATTTGTTCGCCCCCCGACGTGCGTGACGTGCCACGCTGGACGACCCTGACGCTGACCCTTTTGGCCGCTTACAAATCCCTTCCGCCGGCTTCCTAGCTCGTGAAAAAGTCGCCGAGGAATGTCGAATCCTCTGTTTATTTGCAGAACCGGGGAAGCGTTCCATCCCCCTCTGAACTTCGCATCTCGCATCTATCTCCCGTTTCGCGTTTCGGATTTCAATTTCGCAGCCCGATCCCGCTCGATTGTGGAAATTGACTCTGAGGCTTCAGCAACCCATTTCCGCATTTCTCATTCTCGTAGAAGCACCGTGACCGTCACACCTGGACCTGCCAGCAGGCAGAAGACGTCCCACCCCTCCCCGGCGCGCGCGGACGTCATCAGCATCATCAAGCATTGACTGCATCATCACACCCCGCGCGCACCGGCCTATATATAAATACACAATACCGCCATGGCGTGTGCTGGCATTTTCACGCGTCCGTTTCTCAACCTGACGACGCTCCTTTCTGACTTCTGCTCCAAGCAACTGCATCAGACCGCACCACCCTCTCATCGCTCTCAAGTCCTGATTGTCTCAGTGGGACATTCTCACGCGCCGCTTCCTCTTTCCTGGCAGAACCGCTTCTGTGGTAACCATGCCGAAGGTTGGAGCCGGCGGTTCCGGTGTTGCTCTCCGTCATGGCACTGATGGGTTACGTAATCTCCTCCCCGTACAGCTACTATGTACTGCTGTAGTTGCCCGTCGACAGTGCTCTTACGTCCCCTTTAGCCCAATGTCAATGTCCTTTCATGCACGTCCCAACCGCGCCACTGCTGTTACTCGACGGCTACGTACGCTGTAGTATATTGCCCTGTCATGTCAACTTGTACGTCTCCCCACTATCCTGTACACGTCCTGCCCTACTCCTGGTCAATCCAAGCCTTGTCTTCCCTCCCCTGGCTGTCCCCTGGCTCAACGTGACCGACCCTTGCCAGTACCTGAACCCCACTCTCTTGTACCTAACTTCCTCCGCTTGCGATTCCTTTCACAGTGTTGATGTGGCCGGCGGCGCCGTGGATGACCTTGATGGCCGCACTGTGTTTCCCGCCGCCACCGGAACCGCGCTTGCCCAGGTCGAATTCCTCATCCATGCCGAGGTCGCGCCGCCTTGATCCGTGGGCGTGTGCTGCCACAGCGGCGGCGTGGCCGGCGGCGCTGTTGGCGATCTTGATGGCCGCACCGTGTTTCCCGCTACCGCCACCGCCACCGCGCTTGACCAGGTCGAATTCCTCATCCATGCCGAGGTCGCGCCGCCTTCCTCCGGTTGCGATTCCTGCCACAGAGTCGGCGTGTTTCACGGCGCTGGAGATGACCTTGATGGCCCCACCTCGTTTCCCGCCACTGTTACCGCGCTTGCCCAGGTCGAATTCCTCATCCATGCCGAGGTCGCGCCGCCTTCCTCCACCTGACACAGAGTCGTCGTGTTTGATGCTGTGGTGTTTCCCCTCGCCGTCACCGCGCTTGTCCAGGTCGATTTCCTCATCCATGCCGAGGTCGCGCATGTCAAGTTCATCGCTGTCCTCCAATTCGAAGGAGACACCATCACGCAGTACGAGCTCGTACTCCACGGGCTCTTCATCACGCAATACAACTTTTGCAACCTTGCCAAGGCCGTGCTCAACCTTCTTGATGAAGCTCTTGAAGCTGCGGCCATCCAGATCGCGTTCCTCGCCCGTGATCAGGTCGCGCATGACAAGAGTGTCCTCATCGCGGAGGGCGAGTTCGAACTCATCGGTTTCGGCATCACGCGCGCAAAGCATTTTGCCGAGTTTCATCATGCACTTCTTGGCGGCGTGGCCAGCCTTCTCTGAGCCGTGTTTGATGGCCTGGCCGGTGTTCTGTAAACCATGTTTGATCGCCTTGCCTGCGTCGCGCTCCTGGATGCCAAAGTCATCCTCATCGTCGAGGCCCCGATAGGCAAAGTCGTTATCGAAAGCGACTTCGTCTATGGCGTACCGCGCGTTGAGTTCGAGCGCCTTTGTGTCTCGGATTGGTGCCGCGGTGACGAGGACCGAGGTAAGTGCCGAAACGAGGAGCGTGGAGTAGAACAGCTTCATGTTGTATGGCGCAGATATAGGTGTAGTTGGGTGTAAATGCGGAAGGAACGTCGTGACCAGCACGAGGTTGATGAGCAGTGGATGTGGGGAAGGACCAGCTTGCTCTCTTCGGGTCGAATGTCCTTGCATTTTATACCCTGCCAGCAACGCACCGGGGCCCGAGTTGCTGTGATCAGTTGTCAATATCCATGGCATAACACCGATGAGCTTGCCAGAAATGCCAGGTTCCGATTGGAGGCAGAGACGGAACACGACATTCTGCGTTTTGTATCTCCCGAAATGGAGTTTCATATCGTTGGTGAGAACGGTCGTCGACGGAGCGGGCAGAGCCTTCGATTTGGTTGTTCTGTATTGCCAGGACCACAGATGTCCTGCAGCGCTTGAGGAGCGTTAACGAGCTTAGAGCTTAGTCTGGGCTCAAGCCAACGCGGTTTCATTATGAAATCCATCAGGATGCGATGAAGGGGTTGATGTGCCTGCACAGCAAATCTGATGATGGGTGACGGAACCTGGGGGCAGGGTCACGTGTTAGTGTCGCGTTTCAAAGTTTGAGCAGCAACGGTCACGTGCTGTAGCATAAGCTCCAGAATGAGGCTTCTGATAATGTACTGTTTGATGCGGGTGGGGAGCGTGCATCTGTGCCATTCCCATCCGTTTCCAAGCATTGTATGACACCTGCAATCAACTCATGGAACATTGCTGTCTTGCTCCTATGGTTGTGCTTGTGCCTACCGTGGACAACGACTCTGCAAAGAGGGTCCGGACAACGAGACTCTCATGCACCGGAACCACGATCCCACTGCTGCTAAATCCCGCTCGAACCGGATTGCCACAAGCTATTTGGACACTAGAAGAGGACATATTGACTGTAGTCGGGCTCCATGAAGGCGGGAAGAACGAACTTGGCAGCGTCCCTTGTGGTGAAGCTGCGGTCCTAAAGCTCGACTTCGGTGCGCCCCCACATCGCCGACGGCATACTTGACCCTCGTACTCCTTTCCCCCAGCTTTGAATGAAATTGTTGAAACTGCGCTCATCGAGGTCGAACTCCTCAGGGTGGGGAGAGCGCGCCGGACAAATACTTCGTCGTGCACCATCATCCACTGTCCTCCTGTGTGGCTACGCAGCACGAAGTAAGAGATATCTCGCATACTCATACCCAGCACAAACGAGCTTCGCTTCCAGTTTGTCAAGTCCACGTTGCGAATAGAAGGTGGTCGTGTCAAGGAGTCGCTGTGAAGTGCTATACTCGTACATGTCTGAGCATACAAATCAGCCACACGTTGCGATGAGGCACAGAACGCAATGTATTGAAACATAAACTGCGTATCACATCCAGGAAAATACTCTCGCTAGGTAATATTGAGCTCAGTCAAGCTCCTCGAGGTTCTCCGAGTAGTCTCTAGCCCAGTACATCTCATCATCATCAAAGTCCCTCGGCTCAAAGCTGCGACCGCGGGCGCTGCCGCTGCGGCGAGCGCTGAGCTCAGACTGCAGAACACGCTCCTCACCCAGCAACCTGTTCTCAGTAGCGAGAATACGGTCGTCAGTCTGCTCGATGCGACGGTCCTCGCGCTCCAGACGGCCAAGCGCGCTCTGGCGATGAGAGCCCTCGCGCCCATGGGAGCCAACGCGCTCCCGACCCAGGCCGTGACGGGAACCAGCGCGCTCCTTCTCGCGCAGGCGCTCGTGGGACAGCTTGCTGTGAGCGGAACCCTTGACGGGCTTGGTGGCAGCCTTCTTGACTGCGGCCTTCGGCTTCGCAGCAGTCTTGACAGCCGCCTTCTTCGCTGCGGGCTTGCTGGTGGTCTTCTTCACAGGCGTCTTTGGAGTCTTCGGCGTCGTGGGAGTCTTCGGCGTCGAGGGAGTCTTGGGAGCAGCCTTCTTGGGAGCAGGCTTGACTGCCGCCTTCTTAGCAGCGGGCTTAGTGACGACCTTCTTAGCGGCAGGCTTGGAGACCTTGTGCGCGGCAGGCTTAGTCACCGCCTTCTTGGCAGCAGGCTTAGCCGCGGCCTTCTTGACAGGAGTCTTCGGAGTCTTGGGCGTTGTGGGCGTCTTAGGAGCAGCTTTCTTCACTGCGGCCTTAACAGCGGGCTTGGCCGCGGCCTTCTTGACAGGGGTCTTCGGCGTTTTGGGCGTAGTCGGCGTCTTCGGGGTCTTAGCCGCAGCCTTCTTCGCGGCAGCCTTGACCGCAGCCTTCTTAGGGGGAGTCTTCTTCGCTGCGGCCGCAAGCTTCTTAAGGACGGAGGACGTCGGCTTGGAGGCCGTCTTGGGGGTCTTGACGCTCGGGGTCTTAGGAGTCTTTGCGGTCTTGGGCGTCTTTGCGGTCTTGGGGGTGGATACCTTGGAGCCCGTCTTGGGAGTCTTGAGGCTCGGGGTCTTAGGCGTCTTTGCGGTCTTGAGGCTGGAAGACTTGGGGGTCTTGAGGCTAGACGTCTTGGGAGTCTTCAGGCTCGAGGTCTTGGGGGTCTTCAGGCTGCCAGATTTGGGCGTCGACGGGGTGCGCCTGCCAGAGCTGAGCGCACTTTTGCCGGTCTTGGGAGTGCGGCCAGTGGAGAGCGCGCTCTTTGAGCCAGAGGTCTGTTTCCCGGTCTTGATGGAGAGCGAAGGGCGCTTGCGCTCAACCCCCTTCACTTTGTTCTCCAGGCGCTTGACATCATGGAGCTCGTGCTTGACCTCGTGCTTGAGGGCCTTGAGCTCGGCCTTCTCAGCCTTGAGGGCCTTGATCTCGCTCTTGAGGGGGTCCTTAACGCGAGGAACGGCCTTGTCTGCGACACGGGCAGCCGGGGCGCGCTCGCTCGTTGCGACGCGGGGCGAGGTAGCGGGCTTATCAGTCTTGGTGTTGGAAACCGGCTTGGTGTCCGCCTTGGGGACGGGGGCAACAACCTTGGCTGGAGAGAATCAATGAGCTTCAGATGACGATGATTATGATAGGGTACCACGAACAGGAAGTGGAGGAGGTCACAGGAGCGGCGAAGGCGGCGGTGGCGCCGAGGGCAAGGAGCAGGACAGCGCGGGTGGAAGGCATGATGATCGTGTAAGGGGTTCGTGAAGAAGCGTGCGTAGGGACTAGAGAGTGTTGGCTTGGGGAGAAGGGTAGAGGAGTTGAGTGACCGGCACGAGTGTAAGGAGTGAATGTGTAAGAGGACCAGCCTGAGGAGTATAATGCCCAGCGAGTCAAGACTTTATAGGTCCCTGAAAGTAGCCAAGAGAAGGGGTCCGAACGGATCGCAGATGCAAGGGGTCGGATAGCCAAGCAGTGTAAGACGTCGAGGGACTGCTTCCATCGAGGAGGGAGGCGTTGGGATCGTGTTTTGCTGTCAACAAGTTTCATGCCGTATTCATCAAGACAGGAGCCAAAATGGGCAGCGACCAAGCTGTGCAAGGATGAAAGCGGACAAGCGATGTTCGAGCGCAGCGCGATTGGAACGGACGACGCCGAATCAGAGACGGATTTCGACCAGGGTCGCGACGAGACGCGACATCGGCCCGACTCTGCGAAGGCAAGGTCCCGTAAACATGAACTAAGACCAAATTATCATCGGCCCTCTTCCTTGTCCATTGTCGAGAGGAGAGAACTACTTCATCTGAAGGCGCCAAGGAAGACGGGTGCTCCGTTCGCATCGTGGGAATGGTTCTACCGTTCGTCGGGACACCGCCATCCGGGGATGTCGTCAACGACATGAAACGCGCCGGGCGATTCTTAACTCCGATGGGCGCATCGCTCCTCGCGCTGCCGCTTCTGAGTCACGTACATCCTGCGATGAGCCGTCGCTTCTGCCCGAGGCGAGTCTGACAGAAGCAAGCGATGACTTCCTTCTTAGATCGAGGCTTCTTGTTCGGATGAAGACGTTGCGATCCATGGGGGTCGGAGATAAACACGGAGCTCACACGTCGCCGCGTCCGATGAGGTGGCGGTGTCAGGGTCACACGGAGGCATTATTTTGCCCTTTACTTGCAACAGCAACAATAACCCGAGGGACTACACATTCATCAACTTTCTAGTATTGCCTCTGTTGCCAATACCCGAAAAACAAAATGGCAGCCACCTGGATCCGCCCTCCTACACGGCCTGCGGAGATTGACACACTAGTTGAGGGTGTCGGTACGAGCGCTTCTTAGCGTTGTATCCGATGAAGGCGGCTAATGCGGCGCAGACCGATACAATCCTTCGAACGTGCAATATCTGGAAGATTACCTGTACCAACAGACGCGGGAACGCCAGTATGATTGCCTGGCAAACCTGGCGATCCTCAAACTGTAAGTACTTCGCATCTACCATCTATGTTTCGCCGCCTCTTGTGTCTTGGCTGACTCTGATCACGTAGGTACCAATTCAACCAGGACCTTTACAACTCGGACGTGGTGATCAACATCTTGCTAAAAGCCCTGACGGCTGCACCGGGGCCAGACTTTAGCCTCTGTCTCGCGCTGATCGGGGACCGCTCTGTGCGCGCCGTTACCCGCCCGGTCTCCAACATGGCCACTGACTACTTCTCCGTTCATCAGCCATACCAGACCACGGACGAGCCCGACCCCCTCTTGCCCCTCCTGCCTGAGCTCACTAAGCTCAGCGAACTCCTGATGACGTGTCGGTTCCCCCAGTTCTGGAGCATATACCGGAGCCCAGAACTGGCCCCGCTGAGGGACAACTACACGGTCGAGTGTGTCGGGTTCGAGGATGCCGTCCGGGAGGTCGCCATACGAGCTGTGAGGCAGACGTTCCGGAGGATAGGGACGAAGCGGTTGGGGACCTACTTGGACTTGGAAGGTGCGGAATCTGCCTCATCCGTTCGAGCAGCTATTGAGCACTGTATTAGGGAGTGAGCTGGAGGAGTACGTGCACGAGCAAGGCTGGGTACTGGACGGTAGCAACGTCGTGGTGCCACCGAACGCAGACAATGTGGTCCGTTCGACTGTGCAAAATGAGGAGCTGAAGCTGCCGCGTATGTCCACTGCAATTGATTGTCCATGCAACAAACTGATCATGAGAACAGAGCTCGCCAAAATTATTGCCCACGCGCAGATGGCATGAGGGATGCTGTAGCCGTTATGATAATGGATGTGGTCCAGCAAGCTTCTGACTTGCCAATATCGTACGCATGCCCTGTGTGCTGTCATCCACATCGTAGAATAGGACCGATCTGGGAAAGCTTCCACCCTGATTTGGAATGTGAACGCGATGGTCCCTGACATAATAAGCCTGACCGACCAGCACCGCCCTACAGTAGTTGAGGGTCAACGACGACCGCCAGCAGAACGTCATAGAGCCAGTTCTCCTTTAGACGCGTTCTGCTTGACTTGCTGCATAGTATCGCCTTAGCTGCAGGTGCAATACCCAGTAGAGCTCACCATGGCTGCTCCCCGAGACTACCACTCCGTGCCCATCACCGCCGTCGACGTGTCCACAAACCAGATCGTCGATGCGCACGGCCGCCAGCGCTTCTTCCGCGGTCTGAACGTCGTGTACAAGGTCGCACCCTTCATCCCCCTCATCGACCGATTCGACCCCCATCTGTCTTTCAACATCGACGACCTGCGCGTGTGGAACTCGCTCAACCTCAACGTGGTGAGGCTCAACATCCCCTGGGCGGGCGTGGAGCCAGAGAGGGACAAGTACGATGAGGAGTACATCCTGAAAGTGAGGGAGCTTGTGAGGTTGTGCGCGAAGGAGGGTGTTTGGGTCGTGCTCGATGCTCATCAGGACATCTACTCTGAGCGGTTCTGCGGAAATGGCGTGCGCTCTGCTCTCTCCTTCACTAGGCGTGACAGTCATTGACCCGACACCCAGATGCCGGACTGGAGCATCACGAGGGACGAAGGATACTTCGGCACTTGGGCTTTCCCTCGCCCCATAAAGCCATGGCCGGCCCAGTACAGCCCTGACTGTATGCAGCCTCCCAGTCCCATTTACTTCCCCAACTGAGCAGACGGATATACAGCCAAGTTTCCCTTGATCGGGACCCCAGCAATCAAGGAATACGATCTGACTGGAGAGAACTGGGGCCCGGTGAGTTGTTCGGTGCAGAACAAGTCCCAGAGATTCTAACGCGCACAACAGTTCTACGCGAGCGATGCATGCACCAGGGCGTTCTGGGGGTTGTACACGGTATGCTTGTTCTGCATGAGAGTCAATGCGCATACTGATGTGCATACAGAACCAGCAAGGCATCCGCGATCACTTCGTCGAGTCATGGAGACGGGTTGCGGTAGCAATGAAGGACGAACCCAACCTGCTCGGCTACAGTATGCCCCGCTCCCACACATGACTGGCCCAGGCTGACACGAATCACAGCTATCATGAACGAACCCGCTGTCTCCGCCCGCACCTTCTTCCGCTGGCCATACAACTTCTTCCTCAGCAAAATCTCGACCGAGCGCGGCCACCTGCTCGACCTGTACGACGCCGTCACCAACGCGATCCGCTCCGCCGACCCGACGCACCTGATCTTCTTCGAGCCTGCGTGCGGTAATTCGGGCGGCCATTTCCCGCGTGTGCCTGGCTGTGTGCCGGTGAAGGGTGAGAGTAAGGAGGAGCGGGCGAAGAAGGAAGAGGCGGCGAAGGCGAAGAGTGTGTTGAGCTGGCACTATTACCCTACGCCGTTGGAACCGGATACATGGGTCGCGGTATTCAAGAGGCGAGATGGGCAGGTGAGAAGGCTGGGCTGCGGGGCCATGGTGCGTGTTTGTGTCAATCTTCAAAGTGTTCACTTAGTGACTGGATGCTGTAGCTGACGGAGTTCGATACTGGTTTCGATGGAGGGAGTAAGTGGTGGACCTTGACATCATCGACGCTATACTCATAACGCCGCAGAGAAACATGACCACGTCCTTGGGACGTTCGAGGCATGTGACCGGCACCTCATCTCTTGGATAGGATGGCAATATAAGAGTAAGTTCCCTCACTGCACACCTGAGGGAGCCCGTAAACGTGGCTGACCAAGGCATGCCTGCACATGTAGAGTATTTCCATGGTAAGTGCACATTTATGTCTCCAATGTCTTCCTCCCTCTGACATAGCTCTCAGTATCTGGTTGCCCCACGGACGGAAGTCTCGTAGACCACGAAGCTCCTACTGCTGTGGTCCGCCCCCTCTACGCCAAGCTCTTCTCCCGAACGTACGCCTCAGCGGTAGCTGGCGAGCTGAAGTACCTGCACCACGACTACGCTACATCCTCATTCTCCATGCATTATGTCCCCAAAGGGACAGGAGATGACGCGATTACTGAGATCAAGTTCAGCACCGAATGGCACTACCCGCACGGATTCGAGGTCAAGCTGGAAGGGGAGGGCACGCGTTGGGAAAAGTTAGATGAGCAGACGATTGGGGTTTGGGCCAAGGAGGGACAGGAGGTTGTCAAGGTATCGATTGATGCAAAACCAGCTCTGGATGTGCAGGAAGCGGAGGCTACAACTGAGGTGCGCTAAGCGCGGTGCATTGAAAAGGACTTGCGGCGACCATTGTTCGCCATTATAATCATACAATCGCAAAATGCCCCCTATCAAGTAATGAGCATGCATATTGGACACTAGAGACCAGAGCAGAGTGACACACCTCTTCATGTCCCTAACTCTCTACCGCACTTCTCCCGCCGGCGGCTCCCATACTCTCACCTCACAAACTTCCTGCAAGCGCGCCACGTCGTCCTGCGAATAAAACAGGATCGTCCGCTCGCTCAGCTCCACGCACTGCATAGGCAGGACGCGCTGCCTTTTGCCTTCCACGGTGCTCAAGCTCGTCCTACTCCTACTCAGCCTCGCCCTCGCGAACCCCAGAATCGCTGCCATCCGTATCGGCCACTCGTGCAAGCTGAGTATCCGTAGACGCGGCGCGAGCACGGTCGCCGCACTCGGGTTGGCGAGATGTTCGAGCAGTTCGTTGAAGACTATTTGGAAGCGCCAACTGTGTGCCAGTCGGAGGACCTCCACGTTTGGCGTGTGCCGTAGCAGGGCGAGCACGTCCCCGGTCATGACCGCGAACTGGAACGTGATTTCCTTGACAGCATCGAACAAATCCATGTCGTCTAGCGTCATGGGGCGACTACGCTGTCCATATCGGTGTTCGTCATTCACGGCGATGTGCAGCGTTTCGAGGGCTGGTGCAGAAAAGGAGGAGAGCACAGACTGTGTCTCCTGCGCCCAGTCGGTGATCTTCAGCTTCTTCAGGCTTGGCAGAGCTGGATGAGCGCGTGATGACGTCGGTACGAGTGGCTGGTGAAAGAATCGGGTGATCTCGAGCTCTCGTAGGTTCTTGTTGCGAGCAAGGAGTGTTAGGGGTTCTTCCCATGAGGAGCAGAGCGAGTTCAACGATAGGCGCTCGAGCCCGTTGATCGGCAGCGCCAGAAGTATCGTCATCCAATCCCGATATGCCTCCTTATCCTCTACCTCCAGTGTGCGTATCCTTCTCGCCTGATCCTCTTTTATCGCGTCCCAAAACGCGCCGCTCAGGCTGGCCTGCACGTTGAGCCCCTGACCGCCGGAGTGTGCGAGGCAGAACTTGGCGTAGTAGACGAAACCTCGGTGAAGCGGGATGTTTCGCCAGATGGAGGAAGTGTGCAAGGCTGTCGTGTTCCACGTTCGATCGACCAGGCGGATATTGGCATGAAAAGTCATGAGCGAGGACCAGCGCCTGCCTGGCTGTTCCTCCCAGGCGTCGACGATGGCATCGAATATGTGCTGCAGAAGCTCGGGTGGAAGGGAGCTGATCGTTGTCATCGTTCTTCGGGGTGCTGCGCCTGCTCGTGTCCTCTTCTTGTGAATAACGGGTCGACGGTGTGCATAAGCCAGAGATGATGATAAACAGGCATCCAGGAGAGATATCGCTACAGTACCACTGGACTCGGACTCGGATGTGCCAGCGCATGTACAGTAAGGGTCGTGCGCGCATAAATCTCGGAACCGAGAACATAGAGCTTCCCACCTACATCATAGCACGCTTTCTGGATGAAATACGCAGCATATCTCAGACGTGCAGTCTCTCTGTCCAGCTCAAAATGTAGTGGTATTAAATTCTGTCAGTCAGACACAATCACTCCAGGTTGCAGTTTGCAGCGCGTCATTCCGTGCCCTCAGCCTGCTAGCTTTCAGGTTTGTCAGCTCCCGGGTAAGGCTCGCCCAGTCTCGCTCTGGCCTTCCTTGCCTTGAAAGCAGCTTTAGTAGCATATACTGAACCCACCGATAGCCAGTATTCCGGCGGACTTCCACTGTCGCTTCGAGTTGTTCAATCCGAGCTTCCTTGAGGGCGTCGAGTGTCACGATGCCCGGTCTGGCCACACAAAGCGCGGTGCGAGGTCTGAAAGCACTGGTCACATTCCAAAACTGAGGTCCCAGCCGCCTCCCCGGCAGCTGAGGCAGGCGTATGCCGATTAACTCCGAAGATGTGTGCTGCGGCTCTTTGAAACCTATCCACAGATAGTCAGAAGCTGTGGCAAGTGCCACACCGGTCAATTGCGTCGTGGTCACAACGTATAGAGCGCCCGCTATGATATCGGTTGGAATGGAAAGCCTTGCGCTCCGCGTGTATGGGCGCCTCACTATTGATTTTTCTGTCCTTTCATAGCAGCTTTGCTTTCAGGTTAAGACTGACAGCTTACCATTTGGCGCTCGGGGGCTGGAGTCTCTTATCGTAGATGAGATGGCCGTCTTGTTCTTCTTGGCGGCATCCTTCGCAGTTGTTTTCCCTTTCTCGGGGGGTGGCTCATCATCCTCGCTATCCAGGAGGATGTGCTTAGATCGCCCAGTCTTGGAGGAATGCTTTGCGGAGCCTGCCATCTCCACTTCTGATTCCAGCTCGGTCAGCGGACTGGATCCTCTTGCCAGGATTCCCGTCATGCTACTGTTGTCTGGTCCGTTCTCCAGCATCGTCTCTGACATGGTGAAGGGCCTGGATGCAGTGGTTACAGCGAGATTAACACCTGGAGTAGCACGTTCATTAGCATGGGCCTGCCCTACTGTAGTGGTGGGGATTGAATGGTGCCCTGCTTCTTGATGGGTGCTTGTGCTCGCTCGTTTGTCGTCAAAAGTTGCGTTGGTGTGATCAAGTCTATTTCCGCTTGGCGGTGTTAATTCGAAGCGCAGGTGTGTGTTGTTAGGTAGATACTGCTGATATTCGGGCTGATTCTGGATGCTGAGGCCACCAGACTCGGTATTACTTGGACGCGTTGCCCATGGAGGATTCTGTGCATAATGGATGACGGGAGGACGCACTGCAACATGTTGCACATCCCTCATAGCCTGGGTGGGAGGATGAGAGAATTCTGCACGTGGGGCAAGCACAGCTGTTATCGCATTGGATTGCTGCCCAGGAGTTTCTCCTTGCGGCTGTCCAGACTTGGGCGGCGAGTTAGATTGTTCGGCCGACCACTTGAAATATGCCTCTCGATCCTCATTAGAGTAAGTTCGCTGCGGAGGATTGTTTATTTCCCACAGCCATCTGAAGGCGTCGTTGGTGGGCGGAAACTCTCCGGGGATGATAGCACTGTGGTACATGTGATGGATCCAGGGTTGCTGAATGTCGTCCGCTTGATATTTCCATGGCAGGGTGTAAGTGGGAGTATGCTGAGGGCTCCCTGGGTTTGCCAACAGCTCCTGAGTGACGTACGGGTGGTACACGTAGAATGCGTGAGAAGTATATTGGTGGGGATCGCTGGTGGGATATGAAGACATGCCGGAGAGGCTGGGTTGCGAGAAGCTCCTTGTCAGGATGGGGTGTAGAGTCGATGCCATGGCGGCTACTTAAGCCATCCAAAGAAGTGTACGTATACTGCTCCAGGACTTTCGAGCTCCGACTGCATTCATACGTCCTTCGGCCATAGCAGTGTAATCCCGAACTCGCAGGAACATGAGGCATGGACCCCACGCCACCTTGTCGGAAAGATAGGGGCCGTGTGCAAGATCCCGGGATGCTGTCATAGGTCGCTCCACGTATGGGAACAAAGGGACACAATCTGGAGGAAAAACATCTTCAGAACACCTTCTTGAACAAGCAGAGTCGCTCCGGTGTCCCGACTCGCCAGGTCATCACCTCACGGCCGACTCGTGCCCTGTCGAAGGAACGAAGGTGACCCGCCGCTTGAAGGGCCGCTGCCTCCTTAGATCCGCAGATAAGACCGTGACGCCGCGATGCCTGGCGTTTGTTGTCAGATGCTTCCATGGCCCATCTGGCCCTTGCTTCGTCCTCTCATAGCAGGATACTGCGTGGTCCTTCCACGCCATGTCGATAAAGCACGATAAACACAAGATCTCAGGTACGCAACAAGCCTCAACTGATGGTGGCTGTCCGCTCGAAAGGTTGGTTTGTGCGAAAAGCATCCGCAGGGGACGCGTCAGACTGAGGCGGAGGCACTTGGTTACTGGAGTAACAAGGGCTGAACCAAGAGCGCATACACCTACGGCCGCGTATACACCATCGCACACGACCATCTCGCCTTCAAGCCATGGTCGCCCAGATGCAGACCTCAGCCGGTACGTACAGATCTGACGCTGGGAAAGATGGTTATTGACGCGAAAACTGCAGCTGGCGCGCTTGCTCTCCTGTCCGAGCCGGAACCCGAAATCCAGGAGTATGCGCTGCAGAGTCTGAATGATCTGGTCGACCAATTTTGGGCAGAAGTGTCAGAGGAGGTGACCAAAATGTGCGTGTATCACTTATCTAGTGCACGAGCTGTTTTTGACTTTCGCGCAGAGAGACCTTATACGAATCATCCTCACTTTCACCATCCTCGCGATCACTGGCAGCACTCATCGCCAGCAAGGTCTACTACAACTTGCAGGAGTACGATGACGCGCTCGCCTTTGCTCTGGGTGCTGGGGACCTGTTTGAGGTGGAGCGGAAAACGGGACGGAGCCCGGAGTATATCGAGACCATCATTTGTGCGCATCTCCGGCTTATATCGTTCGGCCAAGATTCTAATGCCTGCCATAGCCAAATGCATAGACACTTATATTGCAGAACGGACAGCCTTACCGGACCCCGACGATGAGAACAGCGATCCCAAGTCTATTGCTTCAATAGACGCCCGCCTTCAAGGGATCATCGAGGGCATTTTCCGAGCAGACATAGATGACGGGGAGTACAAGCAGGTACGTAACCCTGTAACCACGTTTCGAGTATGTTCTGATGTACTGTGACAGGCCCTGGGTGTAGCCCTCGAATCTTCAAGGTTCGACGTTATCCAGCGGGTGCTGTCCCGCTCGCCAGACGCCGACCTGCTCTCTTACGTGCTCTCCGCCCTCACCGAGCACACCGTCTCCAATCCGCATGTTCACTTTCGTGAGAAGGTGCTGCGGTACCTTCTCGGCCTGTTCCCCTCCCTTCCCACTCCCGACTATTTCTCCACCACCCGTATTCTGCTTCTGCTGAACGACGCTGCCCTCGCTTCCTCTTTTCTCAAGGATCTCAGCGAGAGTAAATTGGAGGAGAAGCAGCTAGTTGCTCTGCAAATGGCCTTTGACTTGGTCGACTCTGGGACTCAAGAGTTCCTGGACTTGGTCAAGTCTCAGATACCGGGGCCTTCAGAAGAGGGAGCGCATGATGCATTTGCGAAGCTGCGCCGAATCCTGACCGGAGAGGAGAGCGTCGCACTATACCTCGAGTTCCTCAAGCAGAACAATCATGTCGACATGCTCATCCTGAAGAACACGAAAGATGCTCTTGAAGCGCGTTCCAGCGTTTATCACTCCGCGCTCAGCTTCGCCAACGCGTACATGCACACAGGTACCACCAGTGATACCTTCTTGCGGGATAACCTGGAATGGCTGGGACGCGCCACCAACTGGTCGAAGTTCACCGCTACCGCCGCACTTGGTCTTCTTCACAAGGGCAACCTCGGGCGAAGCTTGCAGCTACTTGGTCCTTACCTACCTCCTGACAACGGACCGAGCCAGAGCGCATACAGCGAGGGTGGTGCTCTTTTCGCTCTGGGTCTCATCCATGCGAACCGAGGGGAAGCCGTTTTGGGGTACCTGAAAAATATTCTAAGCAGCGCGGGTCGGGATGAGGTTGTGCAGCATGGCGCGGCTCTGGGTATCGGTGTGTCAGGCATGGCCAGCGGCAACGAGGGTAAGCAACTCAGCCAAACGAGACGATGCATTGTTGACATAGTATTGCAGACGTGTACGAGGAGCTGAAGGCCATCTTGTTCAGCGACTCGGCTGTCGCAGGCGAGGCGTGTGGCTATGCGATGGGTCTTGTGATGCTGGGCACCGGTCAACGTAAGGCGTTCGATGAGATGCTGCAGTATGCGCACGAGACGCAGCACGAGAAGATCATCCGAGGAATGGCTATGGGCATGGCGTTCCTGTACTATGGAAAGCAGGGGACTGCAGATGAGGTCATTGATCTGTTGATCAAAGAAAAGGTGCGTCTCGTCAAACGGTAGGATGAATATCGAGTTGATTTGGTCGAAGGATCCCATTTTGCGTTACGGCGGTGTCTACACTATCGCCCTTGCCTATGCTGGCACCTCCGACAACAACGCTGTCCGCCGAGTTCTCCATCTTGCGGTCTCCGATACGAGTGACGATGTCCGAAGAGCTGCTGTCACCTCCCTCGCTTTCCTCTTGTTCAAGAACCCGACCCAAGTGCCTCGTGTCGTCCAACTACTGAGCGAGAGCTATAACCCGCATGTGCGATACGGTGCCACCCTCGCGCTCGGCATCAGCTGCGCCGGCACCGGGCTGCAGGATGCTGTCGAGTTGCTCGAGCCGATGACGAAGGACCCAGTCGACTTTGTCCGGCAAGGCGCGATGATCTCGCTCGCCATGATCCTCGTGCAGCGGACGGCCGCCCACTCGCCCGCCGTCACCTCAACCCGTGCACTCTATGCCAAGGTCATCGCCGACAAGCATGAAGACCCTATGGCGCGGTTCGGTGCGACGCTCGCACAAGGGCTGATCGACGCCGGCGGGCGGAACGTCACCATCTCCCTGCAGAGCCGGGCGGGAGGGGCGAACATGAGCGCGATCGTGGGCATGGCGCTGTTCACGCAGTTCTGGTACTGGTACCCCCTCGCCCACTGCGCGTCGCTCGCCTTCTCCCCGACGGCCATTATTGGCGTCACGGGCGATCTCAAGGTGCCCAAGTTCGAGCTTGTGTCCCAGGGCAAGCCGAGCCTGTTCGCCTACCCCGCACCGACAAAGCCGCCGACAAAGGAGACGGTGGAGAAGGTTGCGACGGCTGTGCTGTCGACTACCGCAAAGGCAAAGGCGAGGGCGAAGACAAAGGAGCAAGAGAAGGGCGCGGCGGATGGGGATGCTATGGATATGGTACGTCGCACTCAACCTCCCACCTGACCATAGCTGACATGTATGCAGGACGAGAAGCCCGTTGTCCCCGAGCAGAAGGAAGCGGACGGTGTAAAGCCGGACGGGGAAACACCTTCCCACCCAAAGAAGCGCGAGCCGACATCGGAAAAGCTGCCCAACATGTCTCGCGTCGTCCCCGCCCAGCTACCGCACATCGTCTTTCCCCCCGAAGGGCGCTTCTTCCCCATCCGGCCCGTGACTGGCACACTGCGACCCCCTCCGCGCAAAGCTGCCAAAGCGCGCGCGCCCTCGGCAACAGCGGGCGCGTTCGTCAACTCGGCCCAGTACGCCGGCGGAGGAGGCATCGTCGTACTGCTCGATAAGCGGCCGGGCGAGCCCGTGGAGTATATCGAGCCTGAGCCCGTGGCGGAGGCTGCGGCCGCGCCCGCGTCGGGGATGGATCTGGACGTGCCGCCGCAGCCGATCGAGATGGAGGGCGAGGAGGCGGCTTTGCCCACACCGTTCGAGTATCCGTTTGGGGAGGATACGTAGATAGGAGGGGAGAGTGTACAAAGAATACAGCCTTTTTATTGCGCGAGGCGAGGCGTGTCATCAAAGTGTGCGCGTGTACAGCGCCATTATTTCTCGATTTCCAAAACCAGGCCGTGAGAAAGTTGAGCCCCTCCTACCCACTCGCGGTCATGCGAATGCAGTCACGATTGCGGTGATCATTTCATTTCGGAGCGCTTTGACAGTTTGATCATCAAAAATGAGGCCCTGTCCCTGAAAGCGAGCTTCGGGCTTTCGCTCCACGTGTTAGGAAGCATCGAGAAGATGCGTGGTATGAAAGTCGCAGCGCTCTCTCGAGGCGCTTGCTTTGTCGCTGTTGTCCAGACATTTACTCAACACCTGTCTATCGCTCCCTCCAATAACCGGCTCCGGCCCTGCCCGCCAGAAATGAATGCCCTTCCTACGGACGCCGGACGCGTGACATCATCCACTGGGCGACGCGCAAAGGGTCCCGATAACGTTTGAGACCGACGCCCCGCTAGTGCCTTATCCACAAAGTAAGAAATGTAACGGGTGAAAGGGGAAAGGGTCGCCACTTGGGCTTTCAATTGGTGTGCTCTACAGGTGCTGCGTGTTACCCCGCTCTAGGCTGCTAGACTCTTGAGCTTCGCACCGATGGCCACCCCGTCCACTCCCCGCGAAACGCTCAGCGCGTCCTTCCACGTCGCAGCAGATGCGCTCTCTTCCTGTGCGCCTCTCCCTTCTTCTCATGCACAAGCTGGCTGACCCGAAGCAGACTCGAGAGCACAAGCGTTCTACGCGTCCAATTTTGCCGAGGCTGCGAGTGACGCGGACGCGGATGACGAGGGCGCGGGGGACGTCGAGGAGGGGTCGATCCCCGAAGAGGAGGAGGAGGACGGGGAGGGGCAGGGCGACTACCCCGGCTGGCGGGACGAGGTCGACGAGGGAGAAGGCGAGCCCGGCCAGGGGCGGGAATACGACACTTTGCCCTGGGAGCGGCCGCACCTTGGGCTTGGGTTGACGAGGGAGACGATCGAGGAGGACTCGGTGTTTGTCCCTTCGACTTATACGTCTTTGTCCGGCGGCGTGGGACTCAAGGCAGGCCTGGGGATGACAAGTTCCAGCGGGGAAGAGGTGTCCCCTACCACCCCGCGGCCAGGACCGTCCACCCGCCCGCTGTCGGACGACGAGCTCCCTACGCCTACCCTCCCCCACGCTCCGGCAAGCGAAACCACCCCTCTAGTAATCAAGAAAGCGCGCGCTGCGTCTGCCGCGCTCCCCCGCCTTCCCGGGGCGCTCGGCGCGCCCAACACCCCCGCACGGCGACGCGCTTCCCAGCCTGTCCCGCGCATCCGCTCCCAGCGCCTCTCCTCCGCCTCCTACTCCATCCTCCGCCGCCCGAGCATGCGCCAACGCCGCAGCTGGGGCCTGCTGAAGAGCCAGCAGGAGGCGCCGATCCTCGAGGCTCCTGGCGGGGGGACGAGCACCTTTGGCCAGAGCTTGTTCAACTGCATCGCCATCTTGCTCGGGATCGGCGTCCTCAGCGAGAGCATGGCGTTCGCTTATGCTGGCTGGGTGGGCGGGTTCGTCCTCCTGGTACTGTACGGGATCCTCACTTGCTACACGTGCGTCGTCTCCCTGCGCTGAGAGAAGACATGGTTGACAGTGGGGGAAAGCGCAAAGATCCTCGTCCGCATCATGGCCCTCGACGCACGCATCATGTCCTACGCAGACATCGCCCGTGTAGCCTTCGGCCCGCGCAGCATTTGGCTAACAGTGTCCATGTTCTGCCTCGAGTTGTTCACCCTCTCGTGCGTTCTTTCTTTTTATGTGCGCTGGGTGGTGCTGATGATGGGTCGGTAGGGTGATTTTGGTGTTGTTATTTTCAGACACGCTTCACGAGCTGTTCCCAGCCATATCGAGCGATTTGTGGAAGATCATCGGCCTGGCCTTGTGCGTTCCATTCACCCAAGCTCGGAGACCGTAACTGATATGTTGATAGTGTGCTCCCGACATGTTTCCTCCCGCTCAACCTGCTCGCCTTCACCTCCATCCTCGGCATCCTCAGCATCGTCCTCCTAGTCGCCACGGTGCTAATCGACGGGTTCTCGATCCGGACCACTCCGGGGTCGCTGCTCAACCCGGCGCCGACTTCCCTCCTCCCCGACTGGCCGCGTCTCCCAGTCGCATTCGGCCTCCTCATGTCCTCCTTCTCGGGGCACACGATCATCCCCTCCCTCGCGCGGGACATGCGCGAGCCAGAGCGATTCGACAGCATGATCACTTGGGCGTATGCGATCGCCACCGTCCTGTACGGGGTCATCGCCAGCGCCGGTTATCTGATGTTTGGCAATGCGGTCAGTGACGAGGTCAGCAAGGATCTCGTCAACACGCCCGGGTACCCGAAATGGCTCAATGTTGTCATGGCCGTCGGGCTCGTCATAAACCCATTGTCAAAGTACGCGCTGTGCACCCGCCCGGTACGCGCCCCTCTCCTGCCCCTGCCCGTGGGTAGTAACTAATGCCACCCCTAGCTAAGCACGACAATCGAGTCTCTACTAGGGCTGCACGACACGCCTGTCGGGGGCGACCCGCACGGCCACCCAGCCCCGTCCTCCGAGGTGAAGCCCACCTCAGGCCACCGGCGCCTCACCCGGAAAACAGCGTACATCGTCCTCTCCCGCCTCGTCCTCTCCCTCCTCATCGTCCTCACCGCCATCCTCATCCCCTCCTTCTCGATCGCAATGTCTTTCCTGGGCGCGTTCAGCGCGTTCTTGCTGTGCGTCATTGGCCCCGTGTGCGCCAAGTGCGCCGTGGAAGGCAGGTGGAAGTGGTACGACGTCGGTATTTTGGTAATGGGCTGCCTCATGGCGCTTACGGGCACCGTCGCGGGGTTCATGCAGGATGATCCGCCGGTGTAGCGCCGCGGAAATGGGCGCGTGGACAGTTCTGAAAGAGTGGACTTGTTCCACATGAAAGGTTGCATGTACATAAACTGCATCTTTAGCCGCATCTTTACCAATGATACTATCTCGGACGGTCCATGCGATGCCAAGTATAGGAGCTTGCTCACGACGTTGCTGATCTACATGCGCACGGCGCTGGAAGAAGGGAACCTCGGAGCTGCTCCGCAGGTTGGCCTGCATGTACCTCAACCGCCCCTATAGGATGCCAATGCGCCAGATAGAAGCTTGTGCTGCCTTTCATGGAAACGCGTTCCCTGAAATGCTGCATCACGGTCCAATAGCCGAGACAGTGAGCCTGGAATGACAGGATGGCCGACCGAGCATACCAATTTCCTTACATGGTCCCCGGTGACTGGCTTCAAGAGGCAGCACAAACATCGCCAAACTCTCCAAGCATGTAGCGCTCGTGCTAGCGGTTCCAAGCGCGCGATGCTGGACAGAAGCACGAGGTGTTGAAAGAACAGAAGCGAAACCATGTGACCCGTGGAGGCGGCGGCTTCCGAACACGCGTCTCGCCGCGTTTACGTGCGCGCATCAGCTTATCGCGCGACTACCACCATGCTACTTGGCTTCACACCTCGCTCGTGCACATCGCTCTGGAACGATTTTACTGGAGAGGTTCTACCGGTTGAACGACTTTGGGTAGCATGTATGCACATTGCGGCAATCAAGACAACAGCCGCCATTGAGGCAGGAGTTCTGGAGCTGCATCAGATTCCGATGGAGCTCTTCGAGCCAAGAACATCATCAACCCCTATTACGCGAATCGCACCCTGGTCGGCTTCGCTATGTGACCCTGAGTGGAGATTGGCTGCCTCTCTAAGGGCCTTCTGGGGAACGGACTGAACCACAGATGATGCGGTGTTTCGTCGTCTACACGTCGCTGTCAGCTCCACGTCGCCGCCGAAACGAATAGCCTCTGAAGTGGAACTGGGCTTGCTAGCTGGCTGCTGGAGCGCCGACGGACCACGCAAAGAAGGCAACCTATCGACCTTATCTCTGTTCGACCATGCGGTGCTGGACACGCTGGACTCGCGACGAGTGGTCCAGTCTCCTTGCGACAATTCTTGCTACAAGTTATAAATAACCCAGGATCATGCCTGGTCATGTTCATAAGCTGATACATGCTTATTCTCTGATATCAACCATGTTCGTTGTGTTTTTGGACGTGAACGATGTGCCTTGCTCGGGATATCGCTTCTACTCTGGCCATGCCGTCGTTCGTTCCTTCATACCGACATCATGCCGTGTCCCAGCTTCCGCGGCCGTGATGAGGAGCCAGGTTCCTCTCTTCTGGTGCTAGAATGTTCTGCTTGTGTCGTTAAAGGTAGCTGTTGTACCTTCAGGGGCTAGGCTGTCTGCACCACCCCGCATGTTGCCCGGAATCGGCATCCCGCACACAAGATCCGGTGGAACTGCCTCAGCAAGTCCCTTACCACCCGCACTGATTCTCTCCAAAATTTACGCTTCGATGATCTCTTTTTACTGCGCCTTGTGGCGATAAGTCGTAATCGGTGGTCTTGACCTCTCTTTACGGAGGGGCGTGTACAACGACCTCCTCACCGGATGATGTGTCATTCCGAGACAACATCCTCGGTCGCAATGCACCTCGCATCGACAGCCATCCAGAAGAAGCCTCGTTCCACCATGTTGGGATCCTCTTCTGCTGCGCATGCCATGCTGTCTCTCCTGAGCACATCAAGAAGATCAGGATCGCACGACGGCCGCTTCACACACTCCCGCCCAACTTGGCTCCCTGTGTAGTGTGTTCCCCTATGCACTCCTCCTTTTCAGGCATCCTTGACCGCGCTGTCCTCTAATGAATAGGTATGCTCACGGTTTTGCCTCATCCATTTCAGGCCCTTTACCGCGCGGGCAGCCTGCTAGTGCGATTCTGGCGAGCTATGAGCATAGGACCGCGTCGAGCAGATAGCGGTGAATACGTGGCGCCAAGGGCTATTCTTCAGGCATAAAAGGCGCAGCAAACCGCCCTCGAACCAGCAGGCTCAGGTCACATCAGTCCTCTCCAACCAAGCAGCCTGCGCCCCTCTCGCCCTCGTCCGGTTGCAACCATGGTCGCCATCACCCTTCTCACGTCTGTCCTTTTGGCTACTGCTGCTCTTGCCGCCCCTCACTCTCGTCGTGACCGCCTTGCATCTCGTCTTGCTCGTCGCCGCGAGGGCTCCCATTTGTCCACCCCTAACCAGAGGATTACGGACAAGAGCACGGGTCCGACGACGGAGGCCACCACGGGCTACAGCTCGAACTGGGCCGGCCCCGTTTACAATGCTGCTGCTGTGAGTGGATTCGGGACCTTTCTGATTTATGAACGGCAAGCATTGACACTCTCTGGATTGTAGGGCACATTCAAGGAGGTTACCGGCACTTTCACCGTGCCCACTCCTTCCGCTCCGTCTGGTGGTTCCTCGCGCACTAGCTATGCTGCTTCTGCTTGGGTTGGCATCGACGGCGACTCCTGTGACACTGCTATCCTCCAGACTGGTCTCGACTTCACGGTTGAGGACGGCAGTGTCAGCTACGATGGTAAGCATCATCCCGGGTGATGGTGGAAACCCCTCAATCTTTATCATCTTGATTAGCTTGGTACGAGTGGTACCCCGACTACGCGTACGACTTCTCCGGCATCAGCTTCGCTGCTGGCAACCAGGTGAAGGTCACTGTCACTGCCACCAGCACCACCTCCGGCACTGCCGTCATCGAGAACCTTACTACTGGCGAGACGGTGACCGAGGACATCACGTCCAGCTCCGCGCTTTGCGAGCAGGATGCCGAATGGATCGTCGAGGACTTCGAAGAGAACGACGCCCTTGTTCCCTTCGCCAACTTTGGCACTGTTACCTTCACCAGCGCGGAGGCGACCACCTCCTCCGGCTCCACCGAGGGCCCCAGCGGCGCGACCTACATCTACGACATTGAACAGAATAACGACGTCTTGACCTCGGTCACTACCAGCTCCAGTGGCACCACCATCAAGTACGTGTAACTGACTGACTCGACAAGGTGGGAAGAGGAAGAGTTTCGGTTCTGTAGTTGCTATCCAGTTACAATTGAAGATGCTCCTTTTTGATTAATGAGCTGTATACGAGGTCGTTTTGAAGCTCGCGTATGCTCAGCGGGACCGACATGGAGGAGCTTCTCTTCGCCGAGTGCAAGCTGTCCTGCCACGTGGCACAACTACCCATTGCTATCCCTCCACGTGCACATGTCAAACACATTCAACGACTCGTTTGGAACTGGACTACCGTACTTCGGCATGCGATTGTCCACATCACGGTCTGTTGTTAGCTCGATCCGTCCTTGATCGTCTTGCTCGGCCTGTGTTACGTTGTGACTCGGCCGTGAGGTCGTGCAGGTCATGATGTCGAGGACTCTACCACCGAGCACAGGGCAGACATAGGATATCCAATGTCGACCTTCGTCTTCCGCTGACCAACGTTCAAATGGGAGCAGTGGATAGGAACTAATCTGGGAGCCGTTCTTCACGGACATTGCGATATAGTGCCTTACGCTGGGTAAGGGTCCATGTATTGACTGGAGCTACGAGACCGCAAAGCTTGGCGTTTGTCACGCCCACAAAGCATTTCTACTTTCGAAGAGGATGAAAGGTCACACAACTTGGAGTTCTTGGGCGCAAATGTCTCCCTTAACCTCGAGTTTGAATTTTGCAGCGCATCTCGGTGGTTGGAGTGCAATTGATCACGCCAGAATTGCGAGCTGTACAGCTCATTGACCTGCCCTTTCGTTGTTTCCGTCCGATTTAAATACTGACCAACTCGGCGCGGAGACCAGCCGCAGCAGGTGGGCTATTTTTATCTCGGCATGTACCCGGCTTGGATGAGCCGCTGAAGTGCAAGGGTCCATCCGCAAAAGAAGTCCTTGTGTACGACGTCGACAGAAAACGAGAAAGACCCTGCGGACTCGTAGTATGGGTCAAAGGCAGAGATGTTGTCCTTACCGTTTCATTTACCCCACCCTTACCTTCAACTGGGACGACCTGAACTCATCAGCCTAACCACTGTTCTACAGTAGTACATTCACAATGCGTGCACTTTCGTTCGTCGGAATCTGTGGCCTCGTGGCCTCTTTGGGCACATCCGTTTACGCGACTCCCACACCCCCGCTCAAACGGCAGGCGAATTATGTGAACCAGGCGGGTGTAATTGCCTCTACTGATGCTCCGGTTCGTATTTTCCCATGCAAGTATGATGGGTCTTGTTGACTCTTCCTATCCAGGACACCTTCACGCAAATTGTTGGTGCCGTCACTGTGCCCGACGTGACTATCCCCTCTGGTGGGGACCCGTCGCAGCTGTATTACGCCCAGACCTATATTGGGCTTTTCGATGCGAATTTCCAGTACTACCTCGCAGCAGGGTTTTTGTGCTTCGCAGGTTCCCAGACTGGTTGCAAAGGTACGTTGTCCTGAAAGCGCCGATGCTGCCGCTTCTAAAACGAGCGTAGTTTCCTATGAGTACCTCCCGGTGGTCGAACCGGCTGGTTTAACTGGGTTTCCGATCTCTCCTGGCGATGAGCTCCTCTTCGCCCTGACGGTTGTAGACAACAAAACGGTAACAATCACCTTCGACAACTTCAGCACCGATCAGTCCGTCGGCCAACCGCTCTTCAACCCGAATGTCCAGTCAGCTCCGTTCACACAGGCCGGTTGGTTCTTCGACACTTACTCCGCAAATGACGAGCTCTTTATTGACTTTGGGACGATCCTGTGGCAAGGGTCAGCAGCCATCACAGCAAACGGCGACACGGTTGGACCGTCGGAAGCACAAACCTCCATCCCACAACAGGGCTTTGGACAGGTCACAGTTACAACGTCCGAGACAACTATTTCATTCACCGACAACTAGCCGCGTCAATGCGTTTCAGGCACGCCATCGCAATATTTGTATGATGTCTCCTTGTATAATGTGTAGCACACGTCCGTCATTATTTTGGCCCGTATTGGGAGGAGTGAGAGGACACCGCATGCCGCCGCCCTCCGGTGCCCCATCTGCACCGATGTCTTCCAACCCGGTTGCCACTATCACGTCGTTCACTAGCGCATCAGAAGGATGTTGATGATGGTTATACCTAAAGTCACGCCCTATATCTACCATGCTGAGGTGCTGTAAGGTCCCGTCTTTTTCGTGAAGGTAGTAAGACCGATACTGAGGACAACATCTGTCAGAGTCACCGCCGGCCTTTTCCATTCGAACAAAACCCTGTCATGACCTGTCGAAGTGTTCTGCCCAAGCAGTCCTAAATTATACTGCTGGGTATGATTTCGGGCATATTTGCCCACCATTACGTAGGTATTACTCATGGTATCCATGCTCTCACTCGCCTCCGCCCTGTCGGAAGCGAGTGGTTTCTCTGACAAGTCGCGTCCGTGTTGGAACTTGAGGCGATATCTTGTTAGAGCTCGATTCAAACTCACAGCTTCCGGTTATATTCAGGTTGTGTTGCTATCTCACTACCTCATTACGTCTGAGCTTGGGGGTCATCCTCCCCGAGTAACCCATAGTTACAGAACTGATCTATCGCACGGAGAACGCGAGGCAGTGTTTTCTCTTACTTATAAAAATATCGAGGCGGCCCAGGTAGCTTTGGCTTATCGAAGCTCTGTTATCCTTGACATCCTTCGCCTCACTGCCATTCAGCATGTATCCACTGTCTCTGCTACTTGTTCTCGCCACTGTCGCTTCATGCGGCTCCGTGCTTGCAAGCCGGGTTTCAACCCACTTGCTCGAACGCGCCGATTTCACTAGTTACGGACAGACAGTGGTCATTGCGAATGCTGATGTCAGTCTCTCCCTTCTCCGTCTCCTATGATTGATGTTGAGATCAATGCAATTTAGGAGACCGACACCTTTACGTCCATCAGTGGCATCGTGTCTGTGCCAGAAACGACTCTACCTGCAGGAGGCGATCCTTCGGAGCAATATGAAATTGTAACCTTCGTTGAGCTTGCCGGTCTGCAAGGGAGTAATGGGGTACTGGCTGGGGTCCAGTGCGACGCTGGCAGCCAGAGCATTTGCCAAGGTGCGAGTGCAGTAATGTGAGAACCAATGATACGGGTCCTGACAGTGCAAATACAGCCGTCTATCTGTGCTCATCATTGATCCCTCCTACTTATCTTACCGACTTCCCCATCTCTGTTCATGACGAGATCCTCTTCAGCATCACCGTTTTAGACAACAAGACACTAACGATCACCGTGGACAATCTCAGCACTGACGAGTCGGTCATCAAGAAGTTGGTCGACCCCGACCAGTTGTTCTTGTACGATTCTGCTGAATGGGCGCTGCAGAGTCATTCCACAGGGTACCAGCCCTTGATTAACTTCGGACCGATTTCGTGGGGGCCCACCGCCGCAATAACCGCCCACGGTAACAGGTTTGGACCGTCGGATGCGCAGAGTGCGAGCTCTTGGAAGAGTAACGGGGGACCCCTTTCCACCATCTCCAGGTCAAGTTCGAGTTGTGAATTCGTGCAAGCCAGTTAAGCCCTGCTTGCGCCGGTTTCCTTTGTCGGACACTGTATCGTGCCTTCATGTATAACCACGTCTTATGTTGTGAATTGTCAGATTTTGACTAGCTTGACCGGGTTTATCATTCCAGAACACGGCCATTTGAAGTCGATTTCGATAGACGGGCGGACTTCGGTGACGTGTAGTGTATCCCTAACCCTGGTCACTATGTGGTGAGATCGCTCAGCCGTGGATGACCAGGCTATGCTGTGGTATACCCACCATAGCGGAAGATCCGAGCATGTGGAAGAGATAGACACAAGTGTACACATGGACAATGGGATCGCCTGTCCACGTGATTGCAGGGCCCTAAAATACTTGGCGTGATGGGCGGTACGTGGGCGCCTGTGCACGTTTCCGACACGCCGGATTTCATCCATCCCTCCTTGACAACGCTCTTTTCCTATCATCCTCTTTCCTCTTACGCCTCTCCCACGACGATAAGGCTCGAAGTCGACGTGTACGATCTTCCATAAGCATAACGATTGGATTGTCACCGTCCAGCTTTGGCGAAGTCAAATTTGACAGGCGGCAGTCCCGGAGCACCCTGAACAAGCGCCCTCTCCACCAATGGCCGCACGGCGCTCCGATTCGCTCGACCGCGAATCCCTCCTCCCTCTCTCGTACCCTCCGCCGTCTCCACCCTCCCACGCGAATGGAGGAACCTCAAAGCCCATCCCCTCCCGTCCGCGATCCCTGCGCGCCATCCTCAGCACCCGCGTGGGGCGCATCGGCCTGTTCGCATCCTTCACGCTGCTCGGCCTCCTAGTGCTGCACGCGATCTTCCGACCAGACTATGGCGCGAGCGTTCGGCATGCGTACGACTGGGCAAGTGGGGCCTCTGCGTCAGAGGAGGGGGAGGGCGGCCGGCCGTACACCGCTCCAATGCCTGAAGAGACGGGTACGTCTGGCAGCAACTCGGGCGGTATCATGAACGCTGGCGTCCCCGGGTCGGAGGAGGAGGGGACGGGGTATGCGTATGGCGCACATGCGCAGGGCCATGAGTGGACGATGGACGACCTCAGGGTCATGGTTGGGGGAACGAAGGGGTATTACGTGCGTGACTGGAGCTTAGGACTCGGGTGGAATAACGTGCGTCTTTTCCCTTGTTTCACCCATTCCCATACACGCTAGGCGCATATACAGATGCTGATGCTTCTCCGCAGATGCGCTACATAATCGAAGCGTCGCTCCTCCACGCCGCCTTGCTCAACCGCACGCTCGTCCTCCCTTCTTTCGTGTATATGCGCGGCTGTGAGTTCACACACGACGTATGCGCCGCGTACGCGCCCCAAGTGGACCGGTTCAAGGAGGTCGGCTGGCGGCGAGACCTCTATGGGCGCTGGGAGCGGCGGGGAGAGGACGTGCTGCTCGATCCGAGCATCGGCTTGCCAGGGAAGAGGGAAGATGGGCAAAAGGACCACACTGGGTGGCGGATCCCTATTGAATTTGTGCGTCTCGCACATCCTGATGTCCCAGGGCGTGGCTGACAGGCTTCTGTAGATGCTCGATCTTCCTCATTTGCGCACTGCACAGCCCGTCGTGCTCGTCTCCGAGTATCTGACCCTGCACGGCCTGGACCCAGCGAGCGAGTGGAACTCCGGCATGTGGGGCCGCTGGGCATACCAGAAGGACAACACCTTCTACATGCTTCCAAACCAGCAATACGACCCGCAGGATATCTTGCGCGTGGACAGGCTCTTGCCGGAGGCGCAGCAGTATATCGATACCTGGACGGAGCGCGGGCAGCTTGCCCAGGCAAGGCTGCAACTCAAGAAGGGTACCAACCAGTTGGGGATCATGGAATGGGAGGATGTGAAGAATGACTTGAGGGGCATTGGAGAGATAAACGTGGATGATGATGAGGGCCTGGAGCAGGTGCTGAGGGAAGCGGGGCTGAGCGTGTTGTACACTTTCCAGGGCTCGTAAGTGTCATTTCTCTCCGCGGCACCCGCATATATGCTGACTTATGCACTTCCAGACGTGGCATCGACTTGATCAAGCACGTCACAGAGCCGATCCGGCAAGTCGCGCCGACGTCGATGCTGCGCGGGCTCGTCGACGACGTTAACAACGTGCAGGACGAGGTGCTCCTGCTAGAGGGAGAGACGCATCTCTGGCGGAAACCAGGCTCTCTTAGGTTCACCACCGCCATGGCGCGAAGCGATTTCGTGGGGATGGTCTTGCATAGCATGCAGCCTCACCCGCGCGTGAAGGAAATCGGCATCCTCATGGCGCGGCATTTGTCCGAGCGAGTAGGGGGGCGGATGTGGCTTGCGGGCCACCTGCGCAGGGGCGACTTTGTCGAGCTCGGCTGGGCTCTCGCACACGACATCGCCCCGCACCTCAAGATGGTCACCGATGCGTTCGATCGCGGGAAGGAGACGCTCCGGCAGATCAAGGAGAGTGGGGATGCACACGTCGCGCCTGTCCCGGACGTGCAGCTCAACACGAGCGTGTGGGCGCTCGACCTTCCCCAGCAGGGCGACCCCTTCTTCCTAGCGACGGACGAGCGGGGCACGGACGAGCTCACATACTGTCGGTCGCAGGGCGCGCTCCTCACGCCAGATATCATCTCTTTCGCGGACAGGCGGCTGTACGGCTGGGAGCTCCTCTTCTCAGACATCGTCATGCTCGTGGAGCAGGTCACCATGAGCCAGAGCGCCTTCTTTTACGGCTATGGTGCGAGCAGTGTTGCGGGCGGCACACTGAACCAACGGGCCGCCCGGGGCATGGACCCCAGGACGGGAGTGGTGGAGTAGCGTGGACTGTGGCCCACCACCATTGTACTTGTGCTTATACCTCCATGACGCTGGATATCGTCGCACTTCTTAGATTATACCAAGCATCTAAGCAAACCATCTATTCTCAATTCAACTCTATACAATATAGCAGCCAGCGATCTGCCCGGACGCGCTCATAACCTTGTCAAGGAGACCATAGATCTTCGACAATCCAATCGAGACCATTAAGCGGAGACATGGTTCGTCAATATGCTCTTGCAACCTCTCCATAAGGAAGTACGATGCTTGCGAGCCTCCTTTTGGCGCCGTTTGGGCTTTTCTGGCACTTGGATAATGCAGAAGCCGCTTTGGGCTCTTCGATAAACACGTGCTCGGAAGCACGGCGTTGGTCCGAAAGCCTGGCATGACTCGGCGATAGATCTCGGCGATAGTGGCCATCAGCCTCGGCCATAGGGCCTCGGCGGTGGTTCACTGGGCTCGGTGATATGGCTCGGCGATATGGATGAGCGATTATGTTCGGCAATAGTAGTCGTACCCCTCGGCGATAGAATACGGCGATAAGAGCTCCCTGTTCGGCGATATGCTTCGTCCATAGACCGCGGGGATATGGTTCGGCGATAGTGCTTGGCAATCATGATGCTGCGGCTCGGCGATAGAGATCGGCGATAGTTTCCCACGGCTCGGCGATAGTGCAGTCCCTATGATATCCGGTCTGACGGGTCACCCGCCTAGTCATCGATCATGCGCTCCGTAAAGGGCCATACCACAGCGACCTCTATCCAGTATCTTCATCGTTAATGAAGCTCAACGATCTCCCTCCAGAGCTTCTGCAGCTCATCATTGCATTTCTGTCTCCAGCCAGCACCCTCGCCGTTGCGCTCACTTCCCGTGTCCTGTTCGAAATCACCATCGAACACCTTTGGGAAGCTCCGCGCATGCTAGGGCTCGTGACCGTAGGAGATCGGGCAGATCCCAGGCTGTTCAGAGGAAGGGAGGGGAGGTGTGGATGGGTGGGGAGGAAGGTGCGGAGAGCGGTCGGGCTCGAGAGGGGCGAAGAGAAACAGCGTGTGCCGGTGCGTCAGTGCTTACAAACACGTTCTCATGCTGAAAGGACCAAAGCTGGTCGTACTCCGAGCCCGACGGTTTGAATTCTACGCCTCCTTCGTGCGCTCCCTTTCCCTCGACGAAACACAGGGGGACACACTCTCCCTCGAGGTAGTCAACAAGCCTCTCCAGCTCGTCGGGCTCTCCTCGCTCCCCATCGCGCTCCCACGCCTGCACGAGCTCAGCGTGCACGCCTCGCGCGCATCCTTCCTCAAATCCGCCTGCTCACTCCCCTGGTCCCTCTGCCCAAGTCTCTCGCGCATCAAAATCTCAGTCCAGCAGGCCCCGCGTGTACAAGACAATGAGGACCCCTGGCCATCCGCACTGAAGGATACGCTGGCGCACCTTCCACGACTGGACGAGCTCGAACTAATCCGCCATCACTGGAGGGGCGGCGAGGATGCGTTGTTTGACCTCCTCTCCACCCGATTCGGGGCCACATTGAGAAACCTGACAGTCCTCGGGCTGGATTTCGACATGCGCGTTCTGGAGCAGCCCCTGCCCGCACTGCAAGAGCTCAACCTTATGCTCGACACGGACGCTCATGTTCCCGCTGTGCTATCGATGCACGCGCTCAGGAAGCTCCATCTACACCCCATTACCCGCATGGATGGTTCCCAAGCGGTGCTCGCCGCGCTGGATGCGCCCGAGCTTGGGAAGGTAGGCCTCGCGGTAGGGTTCCTATCTGCGCTCGACCCTTTGCCAGACGAAATCGACTCTGCATCACCGGACCCGCTGCACGCGCTGCTTTCTCTCCTGGCTCGCAGATGGCCCCATCTCGTCTCCTTCTTCCTGCACATCTCGGGAACGCACCACCCGGCGTTCCAATCAGAGGCCGCAGCGAGCTGGCCCCTCTCCCGCCTCCGCCCGCTGCTGACTTTGTCCCAGCTCAAAGAGATCCATCTCGTCACCCCTGCCCAGCTTCCGCTCGGAGACGCGGACGTCGCTTCTCTCGCCGAGGCGTGGCCTGAGGTACGCGTGCTGCACCTGCGTGGCGGCGTGGTGGAGCGGGCCGCTGGCTGGAGGGCGCTCTCCGTGCTCGCGCAGCTCCCCAACCTGCAGGAGCTCGCATTGCCCATCATCCTTCGCACTCCAAGCTCTCCCTTGGCGCTCATCTCCGCCTCAGGCGTCGATACCCTCAGCATGGGACAAGGCGACGTCGCTTTCCCCGACCATTCCTCGTCCGGGCTGAGGGCGCTCTTCCCCAAGCTGAAGACGCTCCAGTTCGACACTCGCCCTGGTAACTCGCATGCGGACGAGATCCAGCGCGCGGGTCGCCTCATGCGGCTGAGGATCGCGCTTGGGTCGGAACCGGAGAAGAATCGAGGAGAGAGGAGAGAGATGAAGGTGGTGAACCCTTGGGAGCGGTCGGAGGGGAGGATTGGTGCGAGGGAGAGCGCGGAGGTGGGGTGGCCTCGGTAAGGTCGGGGATAAGTTCCAGCCAGCGTAGGCTGCACGGCTAGGTTCATGATTGACCTGCTTTCCATGAGCAAGCATAAGCGCCAGGACTATTGTAAGGTCGTGGATAATCGCGTGCTCAGAAGCGTGTTATTGACGACGGAAATCAATCAAAGTAGTGTGCCTGCACACAGGCCGGTATGTGTTTCATTCCACCACCTCCAACGCTTCCCTTGCCCACTCACGCCTGGCGCGATTGGGGTAAACCCAGTGAAGCTTGCTGCCGGTGCCGAAGCCGCCCTCCGATGCGTGCGAGTCTGGAGATCCCAGAGCTCAAGGAAGCTGCGCCACATTCGGTGCCCGATTTTTGCCAATGCCCCCTCAGCGTCCTCTCAAGGGTGTTCCAGCCTCACACCAAACTTGACCTATTCCAGTACTAAGCCCAGTTGGGCCACCGCTCTGAGCCATTCGAGCCGTACTGCTCTGGTACGGTCCTCTACTGCCGGAGAGGGCGGCCTGGGGTCGAACTCGAGCTTCTTCAGGTGAGGAAAGAGCGCACGGAGCGTGCGAGCTGCGGGGCGGGGAGAAGCGACGTCGCCTTGTCCCATATGAAAGCTTTCCAGGGTCGAATCGGAGGGGAGTGCCATCAACGGGATGTAAGCAGGGAGTTCCACGGGGATGGTGAGCTCCTGAAGTCCATGGAGTTGCGCCAGGGCAGACAGAGCTCTCCACCCTGGCGCGTGAGACCTCACGATGGGCCAGCTGAGGAGCAGGATGCGCAAGTTGTAGCATGCGTCACACAGAGCACTGATCTCCGTGTCCCCAAGTGGGAGCGACGCGGGAGTGACGATTTGAAGTTCTGTGAGACGCGAAAGGGCCAGGATTGGTTCGAGACGGCGGAACGGCCAGGACGGAAGTGGAGACGGGTGCTGTTCATAGACCGAAAGGGAGAGGGAAACCATCTGTGGGTGCTTGCGTGCGACCAAGGAGAGGAGCGCGTGCAGTGGGTCTGTCACTTGCCATTCGCCCTGTGCGGATTCGAGTGCGGACGAGAATCCAACGGTGATGGCCAACTTCTCGAGCGATGGGACGACCAAGGCGACCAGCAAAGCGTGAATCCCAGAGGCAGAGGTGCAAATGTGCACATTTAGTTTCCGGAGGGTAGGCAAACGTAGAGCACGTGGAACGAGCGAGTCTGTGTCGAGCGTGAGACTAACTTCCTGCAGCGCCGGCAGAGATACCTCGAGCGTGTGTACATCGAATCCCAGGCCAAGTGCTGCCACAGTCTTCAGCGTGCTTCCAAATCTTTCTGACACCAGCTGCAATAGAGCGCGTTCTTGCCCAGACCACAGTCGTCGCTCGACCTTCAAATCGTCCAGACGGGGAAGAGGGGACAGCGCCTCCGTGAGGGTGGAGAGCTCCAGATGCTCATGCACCGAGAGCACGGAATTTTGCCGGAGGCACACGTTGATACGTATGAGGGGGCAGATAGACCACGGGAGGGAACTGAGTGGGAGGAGAAAGTGCGCGCAGCACGCACGCAAGGTGAGCACTCGGAGTCGTGTTAGAGCGGCCGGAAGGAAGGATGAGCCACCACCAAGCACCATCAGGGGAGGTAGGAGCAGACTATAGTCCATTACATATCCCGACTCCTCGAGTGTGAGAGAGCGCACAAGCGAGGCGTAGAATTGGAATCGCTGCGCCCGGAAGACTCTCGTCTACGAGGTTGTCAGCGCATGTCCACCACGCAACCGAGACAGAACGCACCGGTATCCGTTCCTTATCCTTCGTGCTCCTTATGCCAACAGCATTCCTAGCCTTTCTCCATATCCTGTCTAGGCGCCCCTCTCGATGTTTCAAATGCTTATAGTCTGCTCGATATCCCGCGTTCGCCAGCGTGGCAGCATGCGGTGCCGCCCATAGATGCTCGATCGCGATATCGAACCAGAGGCGGGAGGTGAGTGCAATCGCGAGAGCGCTGGAGGTTGACAGGTAGGAGACGATGAGCTGCAGAAGCTCCGTCGGAAGTTCGAACAACTGCATTGTTGCGTATATAGAATTGGAAACGCTGGCAACCTCCTTTTCAGGGATCACTGCCTCATCGCGAGCTGCGTGCTTCGCAGCACGTGATTGCTCAAGACGGGCCTTGAGGACACTGACGCTCCCGTTTCCTCAATGAACCATTGGCTGTGCAGCATTCTTCACGAATTAACGGCGCACGAGTCGCACTCTTCTTGCCTTCTGCAGAAGAGAGGGTGTACATGGTCGCGGTCGATGCTCCATTGGAACGGAGAACAGAAGTCTCGTCCACCGACAATACACCTAAGCAGGCATGGACAATGTCGGGATTTAAAGAGCAGATCTGAAATGGCTGGCAGGTAAGAAGTGTCGGGCCAGGGCAATGTGGTCCGTGCGACAGAGGGGAGAAGACTCCACGAGGCGTAATTCCCGTGTTTCCAAGAAGCTGCTGCAAGTTGCGCGAGAGTGGACGACACTACCATCTACAGTATTGCCGGGCGCTGCACACGGAAGGATTAAACATCATCAAATACAGCCCGATAGGAAATAAAAGAACGTGCGCAACTAGTGTATGAACTGATAGAGAGAGTGTCCTTGCGGTCTCATGAATGTCCGGTCGTTTTCCTTCCCTCTCTGGAACCCAAAAGACACGCGCGTCTACAGGACAGCCATGGCGCCCAGTAGACCTGCCGCAACAATCAAGAGGAGGAACGGGCCCGCATCCCCAATGGGCAATATGCGGACAGCACCGCTGTGGCCTGCGGTCGTAGAGGGGCTGGCACTGCCGGTGCCGGTATTGCTGGCACCAGCGTTTGTCGTGCCGCTCTTGCTGGTCGTGCCAGCGCTCTTCGTGCTTTCCGCACTCAAACTGCTGATGCTGGCGCTAACACTGCTAGGGAGTAGCGTGGCGGTCGCAGGGGAGGCAGCCTCATTCCAGATCGTCCCCACGGAGTGGCAGTTGCTAGACGCCCCAGGTGTGTGGGCATCCGGTGTTGACGGGTCACCTTGGAAGAAGGTTGATGATCCGTAGACGCCCATCGGCTCCGTGTTGTCGGCATCGCACGAATCAAAGGCCCCGGAGGAATAATCGCCGGGCATATTCCAGCCGCACCCAAGGGTGTCGTAGATCTGCACACAGCGCATCAGTAAGTCGTCTAAGACGTATGTAGGTGCGTGAGGAACGCACGTGATTGCAGTAAGTGGGCGCCATCGGTCCATCCAAGCATGCCCTGAAGCAGAAGCCGCCGTAGTACATGAAGTTCTACGCGTGATTTTCAGCTTAATGCGGTATCCACGCATATGGTGCACTTACTGTCCATTCATGATACTGCTGCAGTACTCCAAAGCTCGTCCCAAACACGATAGCACCAATCGGGTTCCCGAGACCATCCGAACCATGCGGGTCGAGTTCTCCTCCATCGTCTCCAGCAGGTATGTTGAGCTGCGTCATATCGCCTGAGCCGGTAACCTGCACGTAGTTGGGCGTCTGGATGAAGTGCGCCCCAGTGATAGCACCGTTTGGGATTAATCTAGACATCGTCAGCAATCATATTATGGGTTGGCAAAGATAACTGACCGAGTGCCATAGCCAGACCGCATGCACCACGACACTTCGATGCGCTCTGTCTGTCCGATAGACGACGGGACACCTTGATAGGTGGTATCAGGAGGGGCCCAGAGACAGAAGTCTATTGGCGAACGTAACGTAAGCTCTCTGATCTGCCCAATGTCAACCTAATAAAAGCGCACCATCAACCCCATTCATGTACACGTTCTGGCACATGCTTGTCTGATTGGAGCCTCCTCCGCATTGATTTGTTCCAGACTGGCCATCCTCCGATTGCGCCGGCGTGTCCGTGGGCAGGTATGTGGCGCTGTACTGCGCGCTGACGGTGGCGCTCAGCGCGAGAAGAGAGATACAAAGGAGTGCGATGGTATGCATGTTGTGTATGCACACAGAGAGAGAAAAATAAACGAGGACGGAACGCTCAGGAAGCAGCGTGACTGCCCAACTTGAAGCAGGGCGACAGGGCAGTCGGGGGAGTCGCGCTTCGACAAGGGTCCAACCGCGCCAAGCTTTTGCGCCAAGCATTTGTTGACCGCGACGAAAATAGATCCATCAGATTCCGAAACGCTCTATCGAAATACACCGACTGTGCGACGCTCTTGTATTTCAATACATCGATCTCACTACATGGTACTATACATTTTCCAAGTGGTAGCGCAGAGATGGGTGTTTTACAGCCCACCAGATACTATGAGCCATGTAAGAGGAATTGACTTGCTCCTGCTCTTGGTTTGCCTGGTGGATGTCCCACGGAAATACCGCATCCGAATAGGGGGGGAAGGAAGCAGGCCAAGGACCGTCTGTCACGTTGTCTCCTCCCCAATACAGCAAGCGCTGCAGCTTCGGATCAGCGCGTATCAAAAGAGCGGTTGCCAGGTAGGGATCGCAAAGTGGTGATCGGAAGATATTCAATTCTTTGACGGATTGCACAGTCAGCTTTGGAATGTCCTCGGAATAGTCCTCGTCAGGGCTAGGGAACTTCACGGCGAGTCCAAGTATTTGAAGCTTTAGGCATCGCAACGAGAGTGTGACGAGTCCGCGGAATGTAGCTGACGCCCGGGGAGGATCCTCCATTCGACTGCGAATGATGAACGTTTCTAGCTCTGGCCATGAGCGCGTTACAAGGTCGAGATCGTCGTCCGTAAGAATGAAATTTGCCCGACCGGAGACTATCACGAGATCAACCAAAGGCAGAGATGAAAGGGGATGAAACCCTTCAAGTGATCGTGATTCCACCTCTTGCCCTTGCCCGATTGGGCCTTCATAGTAGTAAAAGTGTTGCAGGGAAGAGTAGCGGTTAGCCAGAAGTGACGTGAGCTCCTTGATTCCCTCCAGACCCATAGCGAGTGACGGCGCACAATGGATTGACAAGATTAGATGCGAAATTACCGGAGCGTTGATGGCTTGCATGATATCAATCATCTCCCTCTCCAATATTTGGCAGCTCATTTCCAGACGCTGAAGGTGAGGAAGTTCCAAAGCACATTCGCTCACGTGCCATGAGCATCCGATTACATGCAGACTCCGAATATTCCGAAAGCCGGGCGTCATGTGAAAAGATTCTGGGTGGAGTACAACGTATTCGAATCTCAGGTGAGATATCTGGGAGTTGATCGAACACACTGATTGCAGCAGCCGCGTGGGGTCATTGTCCGTTGAACCCCAGTCACCTCCCATTACAGTCAACTCGTCCAAACGCGGAAGTTTCAAGACTGGTTTGACGAAAAGTTCCCAAAGGCGAGCTTCGCTTGGGAGAGCATATCCGCCTTGGATGCGGAGCCCGATGAATGTCAACTTCGGCCACGGATAGCTTGACAGCGTGATCAGGGTGCTGGGACAAGTCACGGAAATCCGAAGAACCCGCAAACCAGAGAACGCAGAACTCCCTGAGAATAGCGACGCGTGCAGGAGGGTGAGGGTATCGATCCAGAGTGTGTCGTCGAAGTACCCTTCGCGGAGTTCCAGTTCCTTCATCCTCTCAACGTAGAACGTAAAGCGCGATGGATCACACTCGGGTTCCTATCGACAGCATTGAGCATGAAACTATAACACGAGGACAATACAAGCTACCTCTTTATGGGTTCCATGGTCCCGTCGGATCTTCAGCTGCGTAGCGACTTTCTTCAGGAGGTTCCAAGTCGGCATTCGCTCCTTTAACGGGAGCTGACGGGGATTCGGAGTTGGCCTTTGCAGCCATCCTGCCGATCTGCTTTCCCATGGAGCACCCAAGGGTCGCAGGATAGCCCGAGGCTCAATCGAAAACTTGCCGCTCCAAAGAATATCCATCGCGATAGGAAAGAGTGCACGGCAGGTTCGACCAAGCGACGATACCTCCCGGGCCGTAGAACATTGCTCCACAATTTCCAAGACGACATCGTCAATCATCCATAGCTGATGCATGATCTGAGGAGTCAGGTCAATCACGGTAGTCGTCTCCATTTGAGGGAGTTGCTGAGCTGGCAGCGGATCCAACGAAGACTGAAGACTGCACGCACCGCCACCGAACAGGGAGGACAATGAATAATTCAAGGAAACATGGTAGTTATTGGTTCAAAACTCAATAGTGCGCACTTCGTGGTGCAGTTAGGGATAGGAAAACCCCGTCCACCTATTCGTCTGAATATCTACAGCCGCCTGGATGTATGCCATACACTCCCGTCTTCTCTTCTCCGAATTATCATCCGCATATATAAACTGCAGGTGGTATTGCGGCAGGTCCCAAATATCTTCAATCAAAGTCCCCTCACCATCGTACAAGAAATGTTGCAGTTTCGGAAATGCGCGCTTGATGAGAGCAGTCGTCGCGAACGGATCACCAGGCTGCGAGCTGAATACGTCTAACTCTATGAGAGCCGATTGGGCGTTCGCCCGAGGCATCGCATCCATCTGGCTCATTGAGTCGGGAAGCGTCAGGCGTAATCCCAGGCTACGCAGCTTCAAACACCGCGAGGAGAGCATGTTGAGTCCATGGGAAGTGACCGTCGTTCGTTCAGAGGGTAGGTCGTGGTCCACTCGACCGTGGAGGATAAGCCTTTGTATTTCGGTCCATGAGCGTGTTATGGTATCGATATCGTCATCAGTTACGGACAATCCCATTGTCTCCGAAACGAACACAACCTCGATGAGGGGCAAGGACAAGAGCGGGGTAAGCATCTCGAACGACCGGGGTTCTAGGGGTAGAGTTCGGAACGCGATTCCTTCATAGAGGTGTAAGAATCGCAGGGATGTGTGGCGATTAACAAGCAGCGCAATGAGCTCCTGCGCTGCGTCATCGCCAAGCCTTGGAAGAGGAGGGTGCACAGTGTAGACGCCGCATGAGACTATTAGCTTGGCCAACACGGGGGCATTGAGATTTTGCATGAAATGGACCAGCCGCAAGTCGACATCTTGACATATCAGTTCAAGCTTCACGAGGCACGGCGAGTCCAGTATGCAACCGTTCAAGTTCCATGTTCCGAACGTGAGTTGCAGGCTTCGGATATTTTGAAATCCAGGTGTCTTGTGGAACATGTCTGCATTGAAAACGACGCCGGACAGGAGAAGCATAGACAGATGGGGACGGGCTGAACAAACAGCCTGAAGGAATGCCGTTGAGTCACCGTCCGCCCATTCATGACCCATCATAGTCAAATGATCCAGACGAGGAAGCATCAAGGCCGGCTTGATGAAGCCATCCCAAAGCCGAACGCTTGGCTCGGGGAGAAATGCTGTGGACTGGATGCGGAGACCAACGCACTCTAAGTCCGGCCACGGGTAGGAGGCAACCGTGAGCAAGGTGTTGGGACTGGAAACTTGTATCCCAAGAACCCGGAGGCGGGAGAAGGCAGAAGTTCCGGAGGAGAGTGAGACACGCAGAATGGTCAGCGTATCCATCCACATCATTTGATCCCGAATGTCGTCGTACAAGTTGAGTGCTTTAACTCTCTTGGCATAGAATTCAAAGCGACAAGGGTCATGCTTGCGTGCCTGCCAATGCACTCCTGTAAACCCATCCCTCTGGAACAGGGGGCATGACTCTCACCTCCTTTTGTGGGTATGGTGCTCTTCGCCCGAAGAAAGCCCCGACAGCCCTTTTCAACTTTCGGGGAATGGTGCGTTGCTCCACCAATATGAGCTGGTTCAGATGTTCAGGCGGCAGTGGCTCTTGGCTTCCCGGTAAGGCTTCGACGCATCTCCAGGGACCGCCTAGCGGCAACAGTAGAGATGTTACCTCAACTGAAAAGTCGCCCCAGAGAACATCCATCGCAATGGGAAATAATGCGTGACACGTTCGGCCCAGAGCAGACACAGCGGATGCCGAACACTGGTACAGGATCTCTTCAACGACATCTTGAATCTCCCAGAGACGATGCATAGCAGGAATCTTGCTGTCGACGGTGGTCGTTTCGAACGAAGGTGCCTCGCTGGCAGTCCAAGTCAGCGGAATCAATGAGGGATATCACACAGCCTCCGAAGGAACGGGCGGAGAATCAAGGAGACAGCCATAATAATCATTAATGCACAAGTGGAAATACACCAAACCTCCGACGTCGGTACCATCAACTACACACACACTCATTTGTGCGCCGACTTCCTATTCGTATACTGCATATACGGCTCGCGCATGATCTCTGTCGTTCCCGACTTGACGCGTGAGCTGCGCCGTGTATCAGGAGCACGGGCGGCGAATGCTGCCAGGTCCTGTAGAAGCGGTCAGCATTGTCCGATACAGGACACAGGAGACGAAAAACTGACATTCGCACGGCGACGCATCCCACCCTCGACGTACTCTCCCCAGTGGTGGAACATACGCTCGAGGTTGAACTCCCGCCTGCCCTTGACGTTCATCCACAACATGAAAGCCTCGGACTGTTCCAGCATGAGAACTCGTCCGTCACCGCAGCCCGTTGTACTCACATCCTCAGCCGTCTCATAATATGCCCACTCGCCCGGTGCCAACAGCCCGGTCTCACATTCCTCCTCCCTGACCCTCTCCTCAAAGTTCTCCGTCGTCTCCCAGAACCTCCGATCAGGCTCGCTCGCGCCCTGCACAAATACGCGGCCCGTCTGCCAGACGTAGTTGCCGCCAGCACCTGTGAGGCTCTGACCGCCCATGCCATCGAACCACCAGATAACGTTGTGAAAGCGGTCCTTCCCCATGGGCTTCTGTCGTTGTGCCGCTAGGAGCTTGCGGAATTCGCGCTCGATAGCTTCAAGCCGCTTGAGATAACGCAGGTCTTCGTCTTCCAACCTCTTCTTCTCCGCATGCAACGAGCGCAGGGCAGCAGAAGCGACCTTTGCAGCAGATCGGCGCTCGGCGGCAAGTGCCTCTTCCGCCTCACGCTGCAGATGCTTCTGCAAGAGTGACTTCTGGCGAGACGTTGTTCGGCCAATGAGATGTGGTGCAGGGGAGCCACTGTCCGAGCCCGCATCACTGTATGCGTCGATCTCGGGCGTTTCGGCATCCATGTCAACATCGCTGTCCATCGGCGTCTCCGCAATGTCCAGCTTGGACTTGCCGTTTGCCTTCCTGCTCCTGGACGGACTGGCATCGACATCCATCTCCTCGGCTTCGCTGCTGCCCCGGGGAGTATCCTCGCTGCCGGCTTTAGACGCCTTCCCGTTCGACTTCTTGCCCTTTGCGGATTTGCTCTGTTCCGCTTCCTCGGAAGCAGCGATAGCGGCAGCGGCGGCAGCCTCTGCCTCCTTCTCCTCTTCCGTTTTCGGCGGGTTGATCTTCTCCTCGACCGCAGCAATGTCCTCCGCCCTAAAATCGCTTTCAATCTTCTGCAATCCTGAGCAGTAACACCACTTACAGCCTCTTCCGCTCCCGATTCAACTCGATCTTCTCTTTCCTCAGCTCCGTCAGCTGCGCTTCCCCCGCCTCCAAGAACCCCTTGATCGTCTTGCTAACAACCGCAATATCGATCAAGAACCTGAGCACGGCGAGCTTGTCCTGCACGGGGAGGCTGGGGTAGCGCGTCTTAGGCGTCCCAGGCATCGTCGTCGCCTCCGAGCCGTCTATCGAGATCTCGGTGATAGGCGAGCTAGGCGGCTCGCCCGTACTGACGCCAGAGCGCACGGCCGTCGTTTCTCCCGACGCACCCTCATTCCCTTCATCCTTGATCGCGCCGTCCTCGACCAGCAGGTGCATCAAGATCTTCTCCAGCCTCGGTAGCGCCGCCTTCGTCGCGTGCACTTTCAGCAAGCCGACGAGCGCGTCCTCCCAGCCCATGCGGCCCTTCTTCTCCCACCCGCCCTGCTCCCACCCTTCGCCCACAGCGCCCATCCGGTCGTTGAACGTATCGTGCAAGCTGTCAATGGAGACGAGGGCCGTGTGCCGCTTGCCAGGCACGTCGCGCGCGATGAGCGTCATGAGCGTCTGGTGCGCCTCGGCGATCAGTACACAAGACGGGTCGAGCATCGTATGCCGGAGCGCGGCAGCATAGTCGTCCATCGTGAAAGGGGCGAGTAGGAGGGGTTTACTACCACATATCAGCCATGCCCGCCATCGCCAACGGCGCACTCACCTGAATATACTAAGGAAGTTCCACGTCTCCAAGAACACCTCCCACACGTCCTGCCCCAGCCCGAGGAAGAAGACGTCCTTCTTCCAGAGCGGCCTCCTCACCCGCTTGCCATGCTTCTTCTCCCTCTCGCTCACCCGCACGTCCAGGTCCTCAGTCGGATACTTGACCGGCTTCTTCTTCGCCGCTGCAGCGGCAGCAGCAGCCTCCTCAGCAGCCTTCCGCGCCGCCTCCTCCTCCTCCTTCCGCTTGCGCTCCTCCTCCTCCTTCCTGCGCTTCTCAGCCTCGGCAGCAGCCTTCCTCTCCACCTTGTCCTCTGCTTCACAATCAGCATGCAAGCCCCAACCCCATTCCAAGCAAGCAGAACGCACCCTTCTTCCCGCTCTTCCGACGCTTCTTGACCCTCCCCTCCTCAGCCTCGTCCATCTCCTCCCTGAGTCTCATCTCCTCCCTCTCCCTCTCCCGTGCCCGCTCCCGCTCCTCCATCTTCTCCGTAACCGCCTTCTTCCGCTTCCCCAGCGCGCCCCGCCGAATCAACTCCACCTCCTCCCTCCGCCCCTCCGGCATGAGCTCATCAATCTCATACCTCTTGCAAAGCGAATGCTTGACCACCCAGGGGGAAGCGACGGCCGCGCCGCGCTCGACCGTCGCAGCCAAATACCGTCTCAAGATAGACTTGGAGAACGTCAACCGATCGCGGGAGAGCTGCACAGGTTGCACCTCCATCAAGCTGCCTTTGAACCCCTCGCCGATGGCAGGCTCCTCAGCCTTCACCAGCCCGGGCGCAGGAGGCTCTTTCTCCCGGTCTCCGCGCTCCGCCTCTTCCTCAACTTTGCGCTGGCGCAGGCTGCGCCGCCTGTTCAACGGCTCCTCGCTCCCCACCCCATGCCCATTCGACTTGCGCCGCCGCTTCTCGGCCGGCGTGCCCTCCTTCTGCTCCTTGTCCTTCTCGAGTCCCGACGCAGAAGCGGTGGTCACGATCTGCACGCTGTAGAAGTAGGCCGAGGCGTCGTCCAGCTGCGGCCCGTCGAGCGACGCAGGCAGCGGATGCGTGGGCGCTGCTTCCCGCGGGGCGGATGTGGAGGAGGCCGAGCGCCTGCGTGGTGGAAACACCTGGCGGACGGTAGCGACGAAGCTATATGCGCCTACATGAGCCATTATTGCCACAAAACGACGCAAAAAGGACGCACCGATCGCCGGCCATCTCGACGAGCACGCGCTCGCCCTCCCAGAACCGGTCCTTGAACCGCTCGTACACCATGTTGACCAGATCGTCCAGTCGACCCACGACCTGGAACTGCACGCTGCGCAGGACGGGCGCTTTGAGCTGCTCGGGGAAGCGGGCTTCCAGCGTGCGCGCCTCGGCTCGCTCGGACTTGAGCGCGTCGAAGAAGCGCAGACCGGACTTGCCGGTGACTTCACATTGGAAGATGGGCTGGAGGTAGAAGGCGCGCCGGGCGCAATAGGCTCTGCGCACGCATAGGCGTCAGTAACGCCGCAACTGGGCGGCGGAGAGAGGACGCACTCGTAGGTAGTGAAGATCTCCCCCGTCTCCTTCATGTACCACACGGGCTGGCTAGGGCTGAGCGCAAGAGGCTTCCTCTCCTCTTCGTCCTTCTCGCCACCAGCGGCGGCGGCAGAGGAAGAGCGCGCGTGCTCCGAGCTAGGCCCTGCGACGCCCGAGGCGGATGTGCCGACGTTGAGGGAGGAGGGGGAGGGCGGGCCTGCCATGGGAGGAGGGGGGAGGAAGAGGACCTTTTTCCTGCGGAGGATGGGCATGGCCGCTTTAGGTTAAGAGGGGTTGCAGATATGGGTGGGGGGTGATGACGATGTGGGATGTTGTTGCGGGTATGGGACAGGAGATGCAGGATGAGTGTAAGAGAGGGGTGGGTGGATGAGGTGTGCTGGATGCACGCGTGTGTGATGTCTGCCACAAGGTAGCCAATGTTTTCAGATAGCAGGCAGGGTGCGAGGAGGAGGAGGCGGTCTATGCTGTGCGTATGAGCTTAGTGCGAGGCGGCCGGATGAGGCGTCTAGGTGGGTGAGCGTGCGCTGTGTGGCTGGGTGGTGGTGGTGGAGAAGGGAGGGAGGATGTGTGCTAGTGGACGGGGGGAGGATGAGGATGCAGTTTTGTGCTGTGCGGGCGGGGTGCGAGGCCATTGCGACTCACGCCCCGAGCCCGAGGGTGCTGCTGGGCCTCAGGCTCGGGCGGGTGCGCGAATGCGCTTTCTCTTTTGCTGCAGAGCCATAGGGTGCGCCTCTCCCACAACGCGCGCAAACGCTCAGCCCATTAGGTAACTCCACGTGCTCTTTCACACTCCGACACACTCCATTCTCGCCCCTCCGAGTCTGCAAACTCGCGCTCATCACACAGTATATGCAATAGTACAGTACATCAACCCCGCTCATTTCCTCCGGTTCTTCCCCTTCGCCCTCCCCGCCGGCGCAGCGCGTGCGACCTCCGCGGGCCCCCTGTTCCCCGGGGCGTCCATGATCCCCTTAAGCCTGTTCTCCTCATCAGAAACCCGGTCCTTGCCCGCAAAACTGCACTGCAACTCACCCGCCACCAATATCCCCCCGCGCGATCATGTCCCGCCGCTTGGCCGCCTCGCCCGCCGCGTCGGGATCCATGTTCTTGAGCAGCATGGGCACGAGCACGACCCCGATCACCGTTGCCCCCATAAGCAGCATCATGGGGTTCGCAAGCATCCCCTTTATCTGCGTCCCGAACCCGTCCTCCCGCTGCACCCAGGCACGCGAGGCGCGTGGGGAGAGCGAGAGTGGCGAGGGGAGCGTGTGCGCCGTGGAGGAGAGCGGGGAGAAGGGCGTGTGTGGGTGCAGCGTCGGTGGGCTCGCGGGGTCGGAGGGCACGCGCACGAGGTACTGCTGTACGTCAGCCCGGAATGACATGATGTAGTGTAAACACGCACCTGGTCAAAATCATACTGCGGACTCAGGACATCCAGGACCCACTCTCCCTCCGGTACGCCCTGCCTAAACAAGCAAGCACCATCAGCACCGTCCTCCCCTGCCTTAACCGCGCGGGTCGGAACAGGGAGAACTCACAGCTCCCACTCCCCGCCCCTTGCGACCCTCGCGCTCCACCGTCCTCCATCCAGCACCACCCTGGTCGAGGACGAAAGCCCCCGCGGGGAGAGGTCTGTGCATTAGGTTAGCGGGCTGGAACAGTGTTGCGTGGGAAGGGGGAGGACCTGCAAGGAGGTCGTTCGCCCGGATATTGCCTTTGATGTTCGCTGCAGCGGCTAAGCCGAGCCTATTCCAGCATCAGCATGGCATCCTGCAGCGAAAGCAAAGAACTCACGACACCGCCAAAACAGCCGTTGTCGATATAAGCATCTTGCGTCAAGTCGTCTACGCTCAATGGAGGGTACGACGCCCAATCTCCCAAGGGTCCACGCCGCGCCGCCTGTGCCGGCCCTAAACGCGGACCCGGCGTCTCGGCCTTCGCAACGCGACCCGCTTCCAACTTCTTTCCTTCCTCCATCTTCCCAGCCTGCCCTAAACGGTTCTGCCGCCGCAGCTCATCACAACTTTTGAAATTTTCACTGGGTATATAAACCCCTGCTGGGTGGAGGGCGAGGGTTCATCACTTGATCTTGAACGGTCATTTTCCCCCTCCCCCTCCTCCACCGTCCCAGGCTCCGGCCAAAGACAACCCCGGCCAGACCGCCCGTCGTGAACATCATTGCATTGCTCCTGCACCCAGTTGCAGTTGAGGTCATGTGTCTGTTCTCCGATGTGTCTGGTCCTCCGCCTGGCCTGGTTCTGCCCGAGCCGATGCCCCCTCCCCTCCTCCCCCCCTCTCACCCTCGCGGCCTCCTCTCCCCTCCACTCTCTTACCCCTGCCTCTCCGCTGGCCACCAGGCTGCCTCGGATGGCTGTTCTCCCCGCTCTTTCCTGCCCATGCCAGCTCACTGCTAAGCAGTCGAGTAGCATGCAGGTGCTTAGAGGGGAAGGAGAGGAGCCATCCGTGTCGCCTGTGTGCGCCATGCTGGCTCTACTGCCACCTTGGTGCTCACTGGTTGGACCGCCTACTGTCAACACCCCTGTTTTGGAGCATGGCGAGTGTTTGGATCCCCAGCACGCCCGTGCTGCTTCTCAGCATCCATGCTGATCGAGCATGCATATGCTTGGCTGCGCATCCACCGCTCGCGGTCTATCTGTCTCCCCGTGCTCCGCACCGTCTATCAGCACACTCGGGTCGGTGGATCCTCAGCAGGCTCCTCACCGAATTCAGCTCTGATGCTGATCTTTGAGTGGGAGAGGCACGCTGCGCATCCACCGGCTCGCTGCTCGCTGCTTAACTGCCGACCCTTGCTCGACGCCGTCTATCAGCACCCTCGGGCCGGTGGATCCTCGGCAGGCTCCTCACCCAGCTCAGCTTCGATGCTGTGAGATGTGAGAGTGCGCCTGCTGCGCATCCACCGGCTTGCTGCTCACTGTCTAACTGTCGACCCCTGCTCGGCACCGTCTCTCAGCTCCCTTGGGCCGGTGGATCCCCAGCACCCTCCTCACCCACTCAGCTTCGATGCTGTAAGGGGGAACAGTGAGCCTGCTGCGCATCCACCGGTTCGCTACTCACTGTCGACACTCGCTCTGAACACCATCGAGCGGTTCGATCCCCAGCATGTATGTTGTTTCGTTCAGCATCAATGCTGTGAGGTGGCCGACATCATGTTGTGCCTCGACCGCCTCGCTGCTCACTGTCAACTCCGGTCTCCGTCCAGCTGGACGACATCGAGCCCTCGAAGGCCTGCATGACGTGTGTCGCCTTACACATGGATGCTCGTTCACCCCTTGCATTGCCGTGTTCTCGAGCTCCGCCTAGTAGTGCTCCGCCTGCGTCGGCCAATGCACTGCTCATGCGTGCATCGGTCGGCGACAAGGCTGGTAGAGGTTACTGCTTGGCTGGGCCCGTGACGCGTCCAGTGCTTGAGATCCGCAGCCATTTTCATGCTTCTCCAGTCGCAGCAGTGATGCTGAGAGGATGGATGGAATGCTGCGTATCCGCTGTCTGTGGTGCTTCTTCCCTGGGCCGCTCGTCCCATGCTCCAGCGCTGGCTTGTGTCGAGAGCTACCATCGCCCGCCGGGTACCTTGCATCCGTTGCTGAATGTCTGTTGTCGAGTGAGTAATGGTTGCTCTGGAGATGAGCCATTATGCTTGCCTTGCTTTCGCCTACTCAAAGCCCTGTCTCACACTCGCTTGGCTGGTGACCGAGTCCTCTATGCCTTGAGGTGCCCTGGGAGCACTGTCCATTGCTGCCGCCCAAGCGTTTGTCTAGAGGGGCGAGAGGACTGCGAGTGCCACCTACGGGTGTTCATCTGCTTCCGTGATCACCATGGGAACGTAAAGCACACCGGCCGACATGCGACCCTCCAGCATCCCATTATGTCTGCGTGCCATGCGCCCTGCATGGCTCGACCCTCGGACATATCCGGTGCTGTACGGTATCTTGTCGGTGCCAGCAGCATGCGCTTCTGCAGCGCGCTCTCCCTGGGCTCAGCCGTGCCCATTGCATGGCTGGTGGAGTGAAAGAGAACCGCTGCATGAGTGCTTGTCTGGGCTCTACATTCTTGTCACTCACCGAACTGGCGGCGCCTCTCTTCCCATGCTGGCCATCCTCAGCTACTGGGAATGGGGAGCTTAGGGAAGATCAAACATACAAGCATGGGATGATTGTCGTTTATGACAGGAGATAGCCGTCGTTATGGTCTGTCCGAGACGCGGCGCCGGCGTTGTTTCTCTCTGGCTGCGTTTGTCTGCTTCCGTCAGCCGCATTCTAGATGTCATTGGACACGGACAGCGATCCCCATTCGATCGTACAACATGCATTCTGGCTGCCTGCTATGCTAAACTCATAGCTGTGGCTGCAGACATGTTATGCTGTGTGATCGCATGTCGGCGGTACACAGCAGCATACACTGCTCCAGCTCTGTCTCTGCAATGATAATCATTCCTTGCGCCTGGCTGGCTTTTTCAGACAAAGCGTGCTGTTGAACCTGGTTGTCGCTACCCACGTTCGCGTATCTATACTGTAATGCCTCGCTTCCCATGCTTGCTGTTGTTTTCTGTGCTCCCCACCTCCCGCTACTGCTGTGATAACGAGGAGGGGTATACGCGAGAACGGCCACGCAAGCATGGGATGGTGGTGCTACTTCCAGGCTCGACGGCGTGGTCTCTATGCGCTTTCGCGTGCAGGGTCGATACTGACTGGCGATCAGCATACTGGCTGCACACTCCAAGTTCGGTTGGCTGGTGCCTTCTGGTGGCCAACAGCTTCGTCGCGTCTTTGCATCCTGTGGATCAAATTGGAATGCTTTCATTGTGCTCCGGACCACTACCTAAAGGCACTCGAGGCACCATGACAGTATGCTGCATTACAGTTCGATCCCCTTCCCGCTGAGCACGATTGGTTGACAAAAGGAGATGACCTTTAGTTGCTGTCGCCGAACCCGGGTCAGCGGGAGGGTATCCGAACTGAGCTTGAAGAAAACGTTGTGCGCAACTAGTCCTCAACACTGCGGGAGATTGCGAGGCCTTCCGGCTGATGATAGCCGGTACTTAGGAGAGCACCTAGCCCCAGCTCGAGGCTCTTTCCTGTTGAACACTATTAGTCAATGAAAGTACACCAGTCGAGGTTGATATTGTCGTCAAAATTATACTCGGCAAACGAGGAACGCTCGGAATGGATTTTGAGAAGTGGCTATTACCGGCATTATGTGTGGCCGCACGGATGCTGACAACGAGTGTTGACGATACCGGAGGTGCCTCGCCCGAAGAACAGACATCAAGATCTGAAGTGAGCCTCCAGCTGGTGTGTTCATAAGGATGGCCACCAAGATCAAGGGCGTCAAAGGAAGTCCGTAGATGTATGGCTGCGTTTGCGAGACTCGCCAACGAATTGAATCTGCACATGCTACACGGTGCCTGGGCAAGGGACGTTGACTGAAGCGAAGAACGTAAAGGCAACGATCGTCAAGGGCGCTGGACCCCGCGGGACTTTGCCGCCGAGCCTTGACTCCTGCTGATGACCGCATCAGTCTCATGCTCCCCAATGTTCGTTCCCTGGCTAGGTTTCGAAAGCATGAAGAGACGCCTTGTAAGCGAAGGCTAGGGCGAGATCTGGTCGTCAGGAGAAGGCTGTTGTGCCTTGCAGAATTGCTCGGAAAACTTGAAAGGTGAAGCAAAATTCCAATGGGAGAAAGCTCTCGGGTGCAAACTGAAGACTCGGCATATCTCGGCAACACCTTTTACGCGCTCTTGATGAATCAGTGGCTGTGACCGGTAATATTGATGTCATACGCCTTTGCACGAAGTTCCGGCGGGTCGCGCCCCGCCCGAGTCAGCCTCCGTTTGCCCTTCGCTTTCCGGTGTGACCATCTCGCTCTGACAGCAGACAACGTCCTGTGACCTTTTCTCGAAGCAGTGCCTTGGCTTCGGCTTTGTTCGCCTTCGAGGTCTGCATAGTGTTATTATGTCGAGCATTCTGCTTCATGTCGATGGCGAGAACACATGGACAGTGCGTTTTTCGCTACTGGCATAGGATGGATCGGGGCTGGTTGTAGCGGCGTCTGCCGGTCTACATACCCGCCGGGGCCCGGGAGCGCGTTCCGATGCTGGGTTACGCTCGAAACCGGACTACCTGCCGACCCCACTGCGCCACTGCACGCCCCGCCGGTCGTCCGGGTCGGCAGACAGGCGAGCTTCGCCTTTGTGGGCACGGCTTTGTCATACCTCTCTTCGGGCCGTGAACTTCAAGCAATATGGATTTCCACACCGTGGGCGACTACTTAAGAACCACGGCTGGGGACTAAGCATCGCTAGTTTTGTTCTGCCCCGTGCTGCGCTCCCGTACCATCCACCACCGGTCTCCTATTCAACGTCCGCACAATATCGTGCACTCCCCCATTCGCTTGACTTCCCGCCTGTCTAGTTCAAGCGCCTAGGCAACAGGCAATCGAAAGCGGTCTCTGTTCACTCCTCCTACTCGCAACACTCCAGTCTTCCTATGTCTCCAACCGAAAACTTACGAGCATCCTCCCCTGCGCCGACGCACCATACCAGGAGGTCCTCCCTGACAGTGGTGCCGTCGCCCGATGCCGCAGGCCACTCGTCCCCTCCCTCACCGGTCGATCCGAAATCGAAGGACGCATCGCCGCGCGACCTAGAAAAGGCGCTGCCCCCACCATCTTCACCGCAGGCTGCGTCTCCCACCCGCCTGCAGCAGCCGGTGTCCCCTACTTCGCCCCACCATGCACATCGGGACCCTCACTCCCCGACGTCGGCCGTCTCCACCCATCATCCGCATCACCTCGCCAATGGCCCTCAGCACACAACCTACCGTGGCAAGCCCCGACGCATGTCGACCGTCTCAACTCGCTCGCGCGGCGGCCACTCGCTACACCAGCTCGAGGAGCGCCAGCCGGGCGACATTGAGGAGGTTGTCGCACCGGGAGAGGATGATCCCGCGGTTATCGAGAGAGAAAAGCAAGATCCGTACTTGGTGGAGTGGGATGGGGTGGACGATCCGGGCAACCCAAAGAACTGGAGCAGATGGTTCAGGTGGTGGATGACGGGACTTGTTGCTATGTTGACTTTGAATGCGTGCGCACGTCTTCACTATACCTCATCCAACTTGTTCTGATCCATTTTGCAGGTCCTTCTCCTCTTCCGCGCCGTCAGGCATCATCCCAGAGCTCATTGAAGACTTCGGCATGTCAGAAGAGGTAGCAACCCTCACGATTGCGATCTTCGTTCTTGGCTACTGCATCGGTCCCCTTCTGTGGGGACCACTCTCCGAATCCTACGGTCGTCGTCTCATCTTTATCATCGCATTTGTTCCCTATACACTCTGGCAGGTCGGTGCCGCATTGTCGCACAACACGGCGCAAATCCTCGTCTTCCGTTTCTTGGGCGGAACGTTTGCCGCAGCACCTCTAACCATAGCGGGTCCTGTGCTCGCCGATATTTGGGATGCCGATACCAGAGGCAAGGCGATGGCTCTCTTCACGCTTGCTCCTTTCGCAGGACCGGCCCTGGGACCAATCGTTAGTGGTTACATGAGCCTTGCGGGTGTGAGCTGGAGATGGGTTTTCTGGCTCCTGGCTATATTCGCTGGCGCATGCACGGTGGCGATCATTTTCGGCTTGCCAGAGTCATACACGTGAGTACACGTTTTGTCATAGAAGGTCGAGGCAGCTGCTGACCCTTGTGCACAGCCCTGTTCTCCTAGTCGCTCGCGCCAAAGCAATTCGCCTACGGACTGGCGACTCGCACTACTTTGCTGCTCTCGAGAAGGCTGAAGTATCCCTGCGCAAGCGTCTCTCGATGATCCTAGGTCGACCATTCAAGGTCCTCTTTATGGAACCGATGCTTATCGCCATCACAACCTACATGTCTTTCGTTTACGGTTGCATCTACCTTCTCTTCGAGGCCTTCCCCATCGTTTTCACGGAAGGCCATGGGATGAACGCTGGCGTCTCCGGCCTAATGTTTCTGCCTCTCTTCCTTGGAGGATGCGCAGGCGTGGCCTTGTACATATGGGGCTTCAATCCGCGATACGAGAGGTACATGTTGATGTACGACCCCAAGCCCGTCCCACCCGAGCGGCGTTTGGAGATGGCCATCATCGGCGGACCGCTGTTCGCCATTAGCTTCTTCTGGTTCGGATGGACGAGCTTCCCCGAGATCAGCTTCTGGAGCCCGATGATGGCGATTTTCCCGCTTGGCATCGGCATCACGCTCATTTTCCTCAGCCTGTTCAACTACATCATCGACGCATACCTGATGGTCGCCGCATCCGCCATGGCCAGCAGCACCGTCGTCCGAAGCACCTTCGGCGCAGGGTTCCCCCTGTTTGCCACACAAATGTTTGAGAAGCTTGATCCGCGATGGGCGAGCACGCTGCTTGGCTGCATTGCGATTCTCATGATCCCCATTCCTGTCGTCTTGATGCGCTACGGGGCGTACTTGAGGAGAAAGAGCAAATACGCTCCCACCAACTGAGAATTCATTGCGGACTGACTACGGGTTACACCATGTCTAATGGTTAGGCCCATTATATCTACTAAGCAGTATCTTTTCCATAACAACAATGTAGTATCCCTGCAATTGATTACATCTGATTTTCAAGCAACCACATTGAGCCGGTGATGCTTGTGACTGGTTTGCCAGGTCATATTAGGAAGATAATACCATTCATATATGTGGCCGCCCTCCCACGAATGCCGAGTCCTTGAGATCAAGGTTCCTGTTGTAGTCATTTTGTGGCGATTCCTCGCTGCCAAAAGCGGAAGTCCTCGCTACAATTCGCTTCCGAACAATGTCATTCTTACACCGCCACACGACGAACCAATCCAAGCCCTGCATCTGTGGGCTTGGCATCTTACCATGACGGCCATGCACACTGTGTACTGCTGCAACACGATTCAATGTGTGACCAATTGCTTAACCCTGTCTCCCTGACGTCCTCAAGCCGACAGAATACCTGATCCCAAACTGCGCAAGCGAGCAATGGTCGCATTCCTCGAGATGACTCGACCTGGCGTGGATGAAGAGGACCCTGTGCCAAGTCCTTCCCACAGACGCAATCCCGGTGTCAGAAGTGCAGTGCTCACTCCAGGTCGCGAACCGACGTGTTGAACTCACGCAAGCATAAATATTACTCAGCTTTTCCGTCCACATGGATTGCAGAAAAATCTGCTGGACTGCATACCTGCTTTGGAACGCTAACAGCCCAGGTATATCGAAAGCTGAACGATATCATGGCTCCGGAGATCATCTGCACCTCCCAGCAATCTCGGTACGCGCTCAAGACGCAACCCGAGCATATCACCGACGAATAACCGCGACCTAGGTTCCACACCGACACTCTCGCGACGTCTAACGAGATCGATCTGAAAGGCATCAATGTCAGCATCGGCCGCACTGACTTGCTTGTCGATTGCCACCTCCGGTTGAAGGCCGGCGTGCGCTATGGACTGCTTGGACGGAATGGGACGGGGAAGAGCACGCTCTTTACCGCTTTGCGCGAGGGGCTCATCCCTGGCCTGCCGAGCAATGTCAGGATCGTCCTGGTGAGCCAGACGCTGGCAGATAGCTTTGGAGAGGAGCGCGATGCGGAGAAGAACGATAAGGCGACCGTGCTCGAGAGGGTTCGCGATGGATAGGGTGAGGACGAAGGCGCTCGAGCAGTTTGAAGGTGCGTCCACATGTTCAATCGACGTTCACCATCGCTATGCTGATGCATACATGAACAGAGCTGTCCGCGGCGGTCGAATCCCACTCCACCTCCCGTATCCAACGTACCGTCTCCGCCTACGAGCTGGAGCTGATCAAGGAGGACCACGCGACAAAGAAGAAGATCGCGATGCGCCGTTCTGGTGCGAGGTGTGAACCGTCTTCGTTCTGAGTGCATCTATGGTGCTGACTGTATGCAGGTCGCAGGGGCAAAGCGGCTCGTCTGGAGGAAGACAAAGCCGAACTGCGGCTGAAGGAGGCAGAGGAGGCGTACGTCCCCAATCCCCCTCTCCTGTCCCTCAACTAATTGAGTGGCAGCTTCGCCAACCTCTCGCTCAACCCCACCCCCTCCTCGGACCCCCTCTCCCAAGCGATGTCCCACCTCTCGGACCTGCAAGTCATCCTCGACGCCGTGGACTACAAAACTACCGCTTCCCGCGCAGGGGTGATCCTGAGCGGACTCGCATTCACGCAGGAGATGATCGACGGGGCGTACGCGAGCCTGTCGGGCGGGTGGAGGAGCCGGGCCGCGCTCGCAGGCGCGCTGTTGGTGCAGAGCGAGGTGCTGTTGCTGGATGAGCCGAACAACTTCCTGGTGCGCCACCTGCTGCGTACGCCTTCAACTCAACAAAGTTGTTGACGAATGCGCAGGACCTCCCGACGACCATGTGGTTCGAGCAGTACCTCACCGAACAGGTGGACGAGCGCACGATCGTGGTGACGAGCCACGACCAGGAGTTCCTGGACCGCGTGGTGGAGGAGACGATGTACATCCGCCTTCAGAAGCTGCGGTATTTCGAGGGGTGCGTCTCCGGCCATGACTTCAACTTCAGGCGATGCGCTGATGCGGGCGCGGGCACGCAGGACGCCTCTGCAGCTGGAGATTCACGAGCGAAAAGAGCGCAAGCGGGCGCTCAAGATGCAAGGTGCGTTGGACAAGAAGCGCGCGCACGTCGAGTCCTCTATCCAGAAGGGCCGCGCGTCGGCGAAGAAGACTGGAGACGACAACCGGGCGCGGATGGCGGCGAGCCGGCAGCGGAAGCTCGACGAGCGCTGGGGCGTGGAGGTGAACGCGAAGGGGCACAAGTTCAAGCTCAATCGCGACATGGCTTTCCAATATGCCCTTACCACCCGGCAGGGCGTGGAGTTCGAGGACCAGGAGCGGAATGTCAAGATCTTCCTGCCCCAGGCGCCCGAGCTGAGGACAATGGGTGACCTCATCACTTTCGATAAGGTTTCTTTCAAGTTCCCCAAGACGCAGAGGCTACTTCTCGAAGACGTCACGTTCTCGGTGCCCCAAAGCGGGCGGATGGCCTTCGTCGGCGCTGTACGTTCTCTCTGTCCCACAGAGCTGTCATACTCATCCAACGCACAGAACGGCCAAGGCAAGTCCACCCTGGGCAAGTTGATAACCGGCGCTCTCAAACCCACGTCCGGCACGATCACCACCCACCCCCACTCAAGATCGGCCATTATGGCCAGCACAGCGTCGAGTCACTCACGCGCGCAACGCAGGGCACGCGGACAACCGCGATCCAGTACTTTCTGGAGCACTTTGAAAAGAAAGGCGAGGTGGTGGACGACGGTGAGGCGCGTGCGTGTTTGGGAACATTGGGGCTCGGGGGGAAGGCCATGGGGGAGACGCCGGTGGATGGCTTGAGTGGTGGGCAGAAGGTCAGACTCGCCTTCAGTCTGATCATCTTCCGCCCACCGCCATTGCTGTGAGCCTTTCCTTCACCGGAGCATGCTGATCCGATAACTAAACGTCGTCTAAAAAATCAGATTCCTCGATGAGATAACGACCCATCTCGACCTAGCAACTATCAAAGCCCTCGCTGTGGCGTTGCGCGCCTTCACAGGTGGGATCATTCTGATCACACAAGACCGCTGGTTCTGCCGCGTCGTTATCGAGCTTGCGCCCATGCACGCCAGGGACGAGGAAGGCGGGTCTGACGATAAGGACGATGACGCAGATGAGGACCACGAGGGGCAGTGGAAGAAAGGCAAGGTGTGGAGGGTGATGAATGGGAAGGTGAGGCTGATGGAGGGCGGGATGGACGAGTACGTCGAGAAGGTGGAGAAAGCGATGGCAAAAAAGGCGCGGTTGGCAGCACAGAGCAAGTGATTGCCCTGAGATCTGTTGCACTGCCCCTACCCGTTTCGAGACCCTTTTCGGATGCGATACCGTTACGTATGGCTTACGGGTAGGCACAACATCGGCTCGGCTCGGCTCCCTCGGGTCTGATAAGCCTAGGCGGCCGCTCCGGGTCGACGCGTGGAGCCGAGTCGCTTCCCCACCCGATACCCGGTACTGTACAGTTTTCTATTTAGGTCGTCGCCTGTGCGTAGATACACAATAAGCAACCCCTTCGTTATACTCTAGTCTCCCGCCCGTCGCTCGTCCTCTCAGCCTTCGCCCCTGCCGCCTGTCGAGGTGCCTCCTGTCTGATACCACGATATCGACCGCTCTCATCACCCTCACTTCCGGGTCACACATACCCCTTTTCGTCACCAAAGCCGACACACCCCACCCGCTGCTGGGAAGCGATATCGACGAGCAATCCCGGACCGCTTATCGAATTGCTGCCTTAGCACTCCAGCATAGCCAACACGTATATTACTACTCTACAAACATATTCCCACACCCCCTATCGACCTTGCTCGCCATTCCGATATCGTGCCACCCCCAGCTAGGGTGTGTACTGTTAACTTCTGACGTGGCTAGCGCCATCACTATTGGGGTCTTGAATACCATGCGAGATTGTGAAGGGAGGAAGGGAAGAGACACGTGCTCGCAACGGTGTTTGGGCCCGGGATCGATGTAGAGATGCTAATGTTGCGCAAAGGTAGATTGTACGTTGACAGTAGAGAACGCGTGGCTTTTCGTCGCGCTTGGGTTGCAATGCATATCAGCTGGACGAGGGACATTCGAAGGTCGCGGAGGAACTGAATGGATGGTATGCCCTGCATGACTTGCAGTCGATGGGATCCACCTGCGAATGACGAACATCCCGCTTCCCGCCTTTCTATTTTCCAAAATGAAAACACATGCTAAGATGTCGGAAGACATGCGAAGTTGGGAAGCAACCCGAAAGAGCGGTGACGTATGACGCACATTCCAGTGGAGCTTGATCCCTGACGTCCACATCCGCTTGCGCCCCGCACGCAGACATGAGGCGGACTGCGCCGGGCGCCTCCGGGGCTAGCGCCGCATCCTTCAAAATGGCTACGATGGATAAAAGCCGTTTTACGCCCACATTTCCCCACGATAACTGTCCGGACGGAACGACTTAGCAACATCAGCCCTGAGCGCCTCCAATTGAATTGAAGCACCGACGATGTCCACCATCCACTCGATAAGCAGCGAGTCCTCTGAGGCTCAGCCACTCACCCCGCCCTTTTTGACGCCCATGAGCTCCTACCGTGACCCGCGTCCTCATGCGGATCCGGACGTAGATGGAGAAGCGCAGAGCGTCACATCCCTGCCGCTAGGGCCGCTCATCACTGCTGACGGTCGCACACATATCCCCTCCCCTGAGCCGGAAGAGGCACAAGACATCAAGACGATGCCGGGCGATCAGGATCAGACCTCTCCTTCAAGGTTCTTCGAGCCCTTCCCAGAAGGGCCGATCCCGGCGCACCAGTTCCGGCCGAGAAGGGAGTTCATCCCTTCCATTCACGCGCCGCACGAGTTCGCCCTCCTCACATTGGCAGAGGGGAACTTGGTTCGGATGCTCGGGTTCGACGAGGAGGCAGTTCGTACTGTAAGGGACGTTCTGGCTAGTACGGAAGGCGAGAGGCTAGGAATCAGATCGGAGAGGAGAGGGAATGCGGTGGAGGCGAACGGAAGGAAGAGTTCGGAGGACAGAGTCATGTCCCCGGTCCGTAGCATGCAATCCCCCGTCCTAGGCGAGCTCGTCGAGTGGTGCCTTGAGGGCAAGCCGTGGAAGGAGCGAAAACACAGGTCCGCACTATCGTCTTAGATCGCGTTCGAGCATAACTGATGCAGCTTCAGCTCGGAGATCCTGCTCACGACGCTCTTCAGCACCCTCTTGTCCCACTCCTTCCTCTACGTCTCGCCGTTGCACCTGGCAACACCTAGCTCGCCGGTCCACCTCTCCGCCATATTCTCACGTCCGCTCGAGCCCATCCAGGAGCGGAAGACAGCATTCAGCATCTCATTCCCGGCGGCAAATATCATACGCGTCATTGGCGCGCCGAAGGAATCGACGCCGGGAATCCTGGCAGTGGTGAGGCAGGGGTGGGGGACGCGGTTGAAGGAGGAGAAGTCCGAGATTGGGACGTGGGAGGGCAAGCTGAAAGGTCCAGGATGTACGTGCTTCCTGAACTTCGCTGGTCGTAGCCAGTACTGACCGGATAATCAGTGTTCGGACCAGCCCCTGAGCCTCCTGGTCCTGAAGTCGTACTTGACACGCTCGCTGCATTCAACAGGCAGGGGATCGAGCTGATGACGATCGTTCGGCTCGCAGGCACTGAGATGTGGCTGTTTGATTGTTCAGTAGGAATGGAAGGTGGGTCGACCATGATGACCCCGGTCTTCTAGAGATCGTACGATCGCGGAAGAACTCGATGGATGTACAATTCAGGACCGTTACCCATGCAGTTGTATATCCCTTCTACGAATATTTCTTGTGATGCTCGTGTTACGATAATGCTACAAATGACCTCGATTGCCAGTTAAAAGTGTCCGGTGAGGGCAGGCTTCCTGTGCCTTCGCTTTGATGGGTAGAACCTGAGTCCGAAAGGCGCGTAGTCGTTCGCGACCCATGCGAGAAGTTCTCCTTGCGTAATATTCGCGTCTTCGAACGTCGCCCGTCCCCTCTGCACCAGTTTCGCCCCAACCACCCGACTCACGTAAGGGCAGTCCCGCACGTGTAGCTTGATGTTCGGAGCGAGCGCTGCGCCGGTTATCGGACCGTCGAGAAAGCTGAGCGCTTGCAAATTCGAGAGTTGCCCACGATCGATTGTTAGGTGCTGAAGGGCGGGAATGCGTGAAGAAGGCAAATCGCGAAGGAGATGGACCACGTCAGCAGGGCAGCTGTATAACACGAGTGACTCGATTGTTGGGAAGAAAGAGAGGACAGCCGATATGCTGGCCTCGGGGAATGCGCCAGATAGCGTCAGCTCTGTAGGACGAGCCTCCCATTCGAGACGGGAGAGCAGCGTGTTCCATGAAAGACCATATTCGGTGTTGAGCAGGGTCACGCGTTCGAGAGCGGGCATGGCACATGGAGCGTCAACGAACGTATATAGAACGTAGGAATCGAGGGTGAATTCGCGTAGGAGAGGTAAGATCATAGTCTCTCTCTTGATGTCCGGGAGAAGGTGCGCGATCCAGCTGAGTCCGCCAACTCGGAGCGTCCGCAAAGCTGGCGTGCACCGTAGCAGCATATGAAACTCGGTCGAACTGTTGAAACGAATGTTCTCGAGCGTAAGGTCCTCCAAGGCGAACATGATGGGCCATGTTGAGACGTCGAGTCGGGGCGAATGCGGGGGATCCAAGAAGACGAGCCCCAGGTCCAGTTTGCGCACTCGCTCCAGGTGGTCTGCTAGGGAAAGAACGACGAGGGAGAGAATAGACGGATCTGACGAGCCGATTGCTATCGATACATCGAGTTGCTGGAGATTTGATCTTGCGAGTGAGACACCTATGCGAAGCAATTCGGCGTGGACATTGCTTTGGCGGTCGTCGAAGGTGACATGTTTCCACAGCGCAGATGTGCTTGTGCATACATCTCGCCAGGTACGACAAACAGAAGACAAGCTTCCAATCATTTCTTCCCGAGTAAGGGGGGAATCGGCCTGATCTTCCAATCCATCAAGAATGAGGAAGATGTAGCGCCAAATCTCGTCTGGTATTACGCTTGGCAACATTGGCGCGAAAGACAGGTGTCCGAGGGATGCGTCGATGGTAGTGTCACTTGATCTGTCTAGGGTTAGGCACCTTCAACACCAGTTCAGAGACACTCTCACAATCATCTAGTAGCAACTCCAGCAGGGTGAAGCTGATGTAGTTGACCTGTCCTGTTATGGTCGTCGGAAAGCGTCGCCATGGGTGTGCCGACGCCACCCTAGGAGTCGCGCACGGGTATTTGGGCGGCAATCCGCATCTGGAAGGCGACAACGAGGCGTCCATGCTGCCGCATAATTCACGCCCCTGCATCGCGTCCCAGGCGAGGCAGAGTTACACATACCACCACTATTGGAGCGCGTTGCTGCCAGCCGATACCCTGCCTGACTTGATTCTCCTTGCCATACTCGTCGACGAGACCGACGCTGGACCCGCTGTCGCACCCGGTACCCATAACGTGTGCCCGTCCGGAACGTGAATGACGACCAACATACCCCGCATCCAGTTCCCACGCACGGACTCTGCGAGTACTGAACCACACGCGTTTGGTCGGCTAGACTTATGCGGATCGAACCTCGTTAAGCTCGTCGGCTTCCCGCTCGATGTTCTCGAGGGATTGCAGCCGGCGCTTAGGGGGGACGATGGGCGCGGAGTCCTGCAGGTGAAGAAGTACACGAACGAGAAGGGGGAGAGGACGGCAGTGTTGACCTTGCTGGGCAAGCCTTGGACAACAGACGCAGGAAACGTCAGGTGGGCTTGTATTCGCTTCTAGCCTGCGGATCATAAGCTGAGCTCTTGCATTTGCGTAGCACGGATATCCTCCTTACCGTCATATGTGGTCATCTGCACAAGCACCTATTCTATCCCACCACTGGTCTTCCTCCCCCGAAGGCCAGCCCTCCCGTCCACCTCAGTATCACCTTCAAGAGGCCGCTTCGCGTCGATGCCAACTACCCAAGGACGCAGTCCGTCTTTGCTGTCTCGCTACCGACCCCAACCCACATCCGCACAATCAGTGTACCAGAACAAGCTGAGCAGATTGTGGTTTCTCAGATCCTGCGCTTGTGGGGAGGAGAAGTGAGGGAGTACAGACCACTTGCGGACGGGTGCTACGAGATACGATTGAAGCAACGCGCACGCTGTGAGTAGGCGCTGGATATCCGTTTTCATATCGATTCTAACGTACCCCAAGTGTTCTCGTCCAGCTCTACGGGAGACAATCACACCCCACTGAGCGCTCTCATCGAATACCTGCATAGCAAAGGCTTCCCCTTGATCCACTCGTTCCAGTTCCATTCCAAGGCTCCATTCCCTGATTTCTTCCTGTTCGACTGTCCCGATGGTCCTGTGCGCGAAGATGCCGAACCGGTAGACCCGGCATATCTCACAAATGTCATGAGAGCTCCGTCTAATCATGCGGATCCATATGCCGTGCAGGAGAAGAAGGCTAAGGCTGTTAAAGCAGACACGCACGGTCCACCTACGATCCAACCCAAGCAAGGCTTCTTCGCCTTTCTCCGCGGACGCCGTTCTTCGAATCCTACTCCTGCTGCTCAGCAGGCAGTGGCCGTAGCGGCCGTGGACCTGCGTTCACATCACTCCCTCGACAGCAAGCGCGACGCCTCTTCGTTCTATGGGGGACGCACCGAGTCATATCGGACTCGCCGCAACTCCGAAGGAAATAGGGTCAAGGATCCTACCGACATAGCCGTCTCTCAAGAGGGACATCGATCTCCCAGCGTTCATGCGAATGGCTTGTGGCCCGGCGAATCTCTCGGCCCTCGTTCCGCCCACTCGGGCGCAGCCACACCTCATACCGTGCTCTCTCACACTATGACGGATCGGAAGAGCAAGGGCAGAAGCGTCGAGATCGAGGAAGAACCTGATGTCGACTCCAACTGGGGCGGCTTCGCTGGCGAACCTGTCGAAGGCAGCAGTGAACCCAAAGAGAAGAAGAAAAAGGAATCCAAAGGAAAGGAGAAAGAAGGCAAGAGCAATCGCGACAAGCATAAAAGGGTCCAGGACGAATTACCCGGCATACATCAGACAATGGACAACCCTGCCGGAAAGGAGGGCAACGAATGGGGAAATGCGGGGAACGATCCTGCGTGGGGTTGGGGAGGAGCGGAGAACGGGAATGGCAATGCTGGGAATGGCGATGCTGGGAATGGCAACGCCGGTGGTGGATGGGGTGGTACTGGCCAAGCCATCGGCGGCGTTGGCGGCGGGGATTGGGGCACGGGTGCTGAAGCAGAGCACGCTGGTTCCCCTCCAGCGAATGGCTGGGGTGGCGCTGAAGCAGCCGGTGCTGACCCGAACAAGTGGGACACCGGCACAGCTGTGACAGTGCACAATGATGCGACGAATCAGCCTGCCAAGAGCGCCGATACTGCCCAGACCGGTGCTCCGAGCAAAGCTCTTATTCCCAAGAACGATGCAACATTGGTCCCCGCGAACACCCAGAAGGAGGAGAAGAGAAAGGAGAGGGGCAGCTCTAAATCCGGCAAGGACAACAAGAAGGCACCGAAAGGAGGTGGCCCTCCGGCTTTTCACAACCCGAACGATTGGTCAGGGCCGTCCGCGCAGCCTTGGGACAGTGCTGCTGGGCCTTACCAGGGCGGCAAAGGAACTGTAACGGCCACTCGCTACAACCCGAGCGGCTCCCATTCCACGAATTCTCCTTACTGGCAACCCTCGGAAGCAGTCCGCGATATGGACCCTCGCAATGGGACTCAGGACGTTGGAGGCGTTATACGAGGCGTGTATGTACCTGCCACCCGACGGCTCCCTGCCACGATTGAAGTCAATCCGATCCCTTATGGCCCCAAGAAGCCGACTGGAAATGGTGGATTGTTCGGCCCGAATATGCCGACTCCTGAGGCCGCCGAAGCAATGAGGAAGGAGGCCGAGGAGAAAGCGAGGGTTGACAGGGAAAAGCTTGAAGAGGCCAGGAGGAACGCGAAGTGGGCCGACGCCGTCGCAAAAGTGATGCAGGCCGAACGGGAAGGACAGCTATACCTGCAAAGCAGAGGCGTCAACCTAGGCAGCTACCTCAAAGCCCATCCCGAACTCACCTTCCAGGGTCGCATGGAACAATCCCTCGCTCCACGATGGATGACTGAGCAGCAACCGGTACCGCAGAAACCCAAAAGCAAGAAGAAGCAGGATCCTTATGCGAATTATCTTCAACAGTACCAAGAGCCTGCGCAAAATGGATACAGCTACGAAACCGGCCTTATGGGTCCCACGGAATTTGCCACCGATTGGGGTGGTGATACTGGAGGCTACGATTACAGCACCGGATATGCCCAGGACCACGTCCCCCAGCAGATGTATGCCCAGGATCACGTCCCTCAACAGAAACCGAAAAGGAAGAAGGGCGGTCAGGCTCAGCCGGAACAGCAGGGATACTCTTGGCAACCAGAAGGGAACACCTACGGCGATCCCAATGCCGGCCAGCAACCGCAGCCCTGGTATGCTGATGGTCAGAATGTGAACGGATATGGAGCATCTGCTGGTCCTGAGAAGAACCGTCGAGGCAGTAATGCCGCCCCACACATTGGCTGGGCTGAGCAGCAGAAAGGCGGTCGGGGCAAGGTGAAGAAGGAGAAGGGCAAGTCTAAGCGAAACTTCCGGGACGAGGAGCTCTCTCCGTACGACGCCAACGGACAACCGGGATGGCCCGGCCAGGGACAGGCCGACTCTCATCATAATCCTGCAGGCCAGGGTCACCACCAGACGGCCTGGGGAGCGGAGGCGGCCGGGCAGCAGTGGGGTGAGCAAGGCGGTCAACCGGGCTGGGGCGAGCAAGGGGGCGGAGCCGGTGGTGGCGGATGGGGTGCTGTAGAGGGCTACGGCGGCAACAATGGGCAAGAAGTTCGACCGTGGGGTGCGGAAGCGCGGGATAATGCTGCCGCTGGGAAGCAAACGATCTCGAAAGGTCGCGGTCTGAGGGGAATCCTCAAGTCTGTCTTTGGCGGTGGGAAAAAGAAGACGGATGAGTGGGGCAACGGCGGGTGGCCAACAGCGGCCAACGCGCCTGCCGTAAACGTTCAAGTCGAGACGACGCATACCCAGCAGCCGGCCAGCGCGTGGGGCGACTGGCCCGTCGGTGACACAGGCGGCGGCGGCGGCGGCGGGTGGAACCAGAACCAGCACGCCCCTGGCCCGCAGGCGAACGGGCACGGTCTTCCCGCAGCGCAAGCGCACCAAGGACCAGGCGCACATGCGAACGGACATGGCGCCCCGCACATCCTGAACGGCTATGGCGCTCCGTCCGTCCATCAGGGGCAAGGCGGCCCCTGGGGCGGCTCACAGGCCGCTCCTTCTGTGCACCACGGGCAAGGCGGGTGGGGCGCGCCCAGTGCCGCTGCCGGTCCGGCATGGCCGCAGCAGCAGCAGCAGCAGGTGGAGGATCAACGGTGGGCAGCTCTCGCCCAGCAACAGCAGCAGCAGCAGCATCCAATCGCCGCTGCCCTCCACGGGCCGCAGCCAATCCAAGGGCACGTACGCGAGCCCGCAGGGAACTATTACGCCACGCACGAGAATGCGTTGATGGACTCTGACGAGGAGAGCTATGATGATGAGCGTATGATGCAATTTGGCGCTGCCGGGATGTCGTTGGGGCAGGGGCAGGATATGACCGCGCTCCTCGTGAGCAAGCTCGCGGGGTTGCAAGAGCAGCAGCAGGGAGGTGCGGGGGGGAAGGCGCTCCGGAGGGCGGCTACGGGAAGGCCGAGGCACTGATCTCTCTTTCTCTTTCTCTCTCTCTCTCTCGCTCTCTGTGGGTGTGTAAACACGAACAAGGTCTCTCTGCTCTTTAGGCAGCGCGGTGTTGTAACACTATCCCTTAGGCTTTGTTGTACTCGTATTGCAGCATGCAGTGCAATGTATGCTACCACGCGTCCTCCTCTCAACAACGTCCGAATAGGATCCCATTGCCCTGCATACATGTACATCTCCCACGCCTCACGCTCCCAGAAAGAGAATGAGAATGATCCAACCCTCTTACCCTCGGCGCAGCATGATCATCTCCACTCCCACTCCGGGCCCAAACGCCGTGGCGAGAACATCTCTCCTCCCCCGGCCCTCGGCCCCTTCCGCTCCCTCTACACCCCACCCCCTCAACGCCTGCAGCACCCCCACAACCGTAGCACTCGCCATATTCCCACACTCCCCATAAACCTCCCACACGGCCTTCAACCGTTCCTCCGGCACCCCCGCCGCCTTCTGCACAGATTTCACGATCGCCGCTCCGCCCGGATGGAGCGCCCAGTCCATCTCCCCCGCCTCTAACTCCGTGCCGAGCGCGCGTTGGAGGGAGGAGAGGATGGGAGGGAAGGATTGCCCGGTTAGGAGGGGCACGGAGCGCGAGAGAGAGGCGTTGTACCCTGTTGAAGAGAGGTTTACGCTCAGGTCGGAGGTGGAGAGGGGGAGCGTGAGGGTCGTGTATGCGCGGAGGGTGTAGATGGGCTTGCGGGCTTGGGGGAGCAGGGTGTCGGCGAGAGCGGGGGTTGAGGTGCTTGGGGCAGGGATGGGGGCAGGGCAGGAGGAGACGACGAACGCCCCTGCGCCGTCCGCGAAGAGTGTCACTGCTGGGCTGACGACTCCCAACCTATGCACGTCCTCGAGCGCATGACGGTAGTACAAGCTGGCCATCTCCGCCGCTACGCAGAGGACTGTCACTTTCTGCCCCATAACGTGCCCGGCGAGGACGAGCTGCGCTGCGTGTCTTAGCAAGGCCAGACCGCCCGTGCAGCCGATCCCGTGCAAGAGCGTCTTCTGCACGCTGGGCAGGCCGAGGGAGGAAGCGAGGTAGTGGTCGAACCCCGGGTTGGAGGAGGCGCAGACTGTGACGCAGACCAGGTGGGTGATCTCCCCCACCGAGCCGCCCCAGTCGGACAGGGCTCGCCGTGCGGCGGACGCGGCGAGCGCGACGCCCGTGCTGAGGAAGAGGGATATGGATGCTTCGACCGGGGCTGGGGCAGGGCCGTTCAGGTGCGGGTGGGAGAGGGGGAGGGCAGTGCGCCGTTGGCTTATGAGGGTAGAGCGGTTTATCTGGAGCGTCTTCTGCATCCTGCAGAGTTGACATCATCAGCAGATCTGGTTAAGCGGGAAGAGGGAAGGGGACGCACGCGGGGGAAGGAGGGTAGTGCCTCAATGCGTACGCCTCGAACTCCTCTGGCAGCAGCGGGTGGGCACCATACTCGACCCCGAGGCCCATTATCCCCACTGGGACTGGGGGGGGAGGACGGTTACGGGGATGTGGGCCGCTGCGGGTTTGGGTCTGCCATCGTCCAACGTGGAAGAGGGGGGGATGTCGCCCATCGTTTACCGCAGGCTGCAGAGGACTGGTACTGGGAGGGCAGGAGGGCAGGAGGGCAGGGGGGAGCCCGTCCAGTGCTTAAGTACCCATTCAGGCATTGGGCGATTGGTATAGCCTGACGGTGCAAGGCACACACACACACGCAGGGTCCCCCTCTCCCGGTGCCCCTCCTGCCAGAAGCCTGAAGATGGCATATGTGCATGACCCTGAGGACGGCCGACTTGTGAATTCTGATAGCCGAGTTTGCGGGCAAGGTGCCTGCACAAGGGAGGCGACATGGTTGATGGGATGAGTCAGACGATCAGCCCACTTCAGTTCCTATCAACCGGCAGGGTGCACGGTACAGTTTGCCCGATCGACCCTGGCTAGCGAGGAATACAAAGCGAAGCTAGATATGGATGTGGATGTGATTGTGGAGTCCCCAGCGGCCGCGTGCACAAGCTGGGGAAAGATCAAGATCAGAGTTGCAGACAATACAACTGCCAAGTGCGTTGCTTACGAATCCCTTGGGTTGCGGGCGTTGTCTCGGCAGACGCAGCGCGCGGGGTACTGTATGTCGGACGGTGTTGTGGATATACTGGGCCAACCTGAGGCGGGGGGTGATAGAAGATAGGCATTAGGAATTATCGCTACCGTGCTATGCGAGCGAGTTAGTTGGCGTATTCCGCTCACGGTCGTCGTACGATGAGCCTGAGCGAGCTGGTGGTCGTACGTTGCGTTGCGCTACTGTTCGCTCTTCGGTGCGAGATCATTTCCGACAATGAGAATGCGCGCGCTCATTCCAGCATCACCGTCCCGCGAATTCCAATGACGTCTTGAAGAGTGCTTACTGCCCCCGAGGCCGAACCTCGCTCGGGCAGTCGTCCGATGGGGAGCGCACCGCCGAGCGTCCGGGCTGGCCTAGACTAATGGTGACGTACGGCCCAAGGCTGTGGACATTGGGATCTTTTGCAGAACGTTGCTTCGGGAATTGTGCTGATGATCGGGGCTCCGGGGTGCTGGGAGCGGTGATGGGCTCACCAAATCACATCAAATACATATTACAGTATCAGAGCAGCAGTGCTCTCCCTACCGTACAGGAGTCCGAGCGCTACTTGACCTGAGCCTGGGCCGCGAGCCGCGCCTTCCTCGCCATAGCCCGCTCGACCTTTAGGACGTACTCGTCCATCCCCCCCTCCATCAGACGCACTTTCCCGCTCATGACACGCCATACCTTCCCCTTCTTCCCCTGCACGTCCTCGTCCCCCTCGTCCTCCCCATCGTCATCGTCGTCGTCGGAGGAAGCTTCCTCCTCCCGCCCACGCATCGAAGCGAGCTCGGTCACACACCGGCAGAACCAGCGATCGTGCGTGATGAGGATTATCCCGCCCGAGAACGCGCGCAGCGCAGCAGCGAGAGCCTTGATAGTGGCCAGATCAAGGTGGGTGGTGATCTCGTCCAGCAGCCTGCATCAGTCAAACATCAGTCTTGGACAGCATCAGGTGCAGGGGAAAGCGGTTGCGGGCTCACAGAAGTGGCGGCGGACGAAAGACGATCAGACTGAAAGCCAAGCGGACTTTCTGCCCCCCGCTCAGGCCCTCAACAGGCGTCTCCCCCATCGCCTTCCCCCCCAGCCCCAGTGTGCCCAGACACGCCCGGGCCTCGCCCTCATCCACCACCTCCCCGCGCTTCTCGAAATGCTCCAGGAAGTACTGGATCGCCGTCGTGCGCGTGCCCTGCGTCGCCCGCGTCAGGGACTCGACACTGTGTTGCCCGTAGTGGCCGATCTTGAGCTGCGGGTGCGTGCTGATCGTCCCCGAGGAGGGCTTGAGAGCGCCGGTGATAAGCTGCCCGAGCGTCGTTTTGCCCTCGCCGTTCTGTGCTCTCGTCAGTGGGGTCCTGCGCGCGCAGAGAAGGACGTACAGCGCCGACAAAGGCCATCCGCCCGCCCTGCGGGAGGGAGAAGGACACTTCCTCCAAGAGCGGTTTCTTAGCTTTGGGGAACTTGAATGACACCTTATCGAACGTGACGAGATCGCCGAGCGTCCTCAACTCCGGCGCTTGGGGCAGGGAGATCCTCACGCCGCCCTCCTGCTGCTCCATCTCCACTCCCTGCCTCGCGGTGAGGTAGTACCCTCCCAAGTCCCTATTCAGCTTGAACCGGTGTCCCTTGGCGTTCACCTCCACCCCCCAGCGCTCATCGAGCTTCCGCTGCCGGCTCGCTGCCATCCGCGCACGGTTGTCGTCTCCAGTCTTCTTGGCCGACGCGCGGCCCTTCTGGATAGAAGACTCGACGTGCGCACGCTTCTTGTCCAACGCACCTTGCATCTTGAGCGCCCGCTTGCGCTCTTTTCGCTCGTGAATCTCCAGCTGCAGAGGCGTCCTGCGTGCCCGCGCCCGCATCAGCGCATCGCCTGAAGTTGAAGTCATGGCCGGAGACGCACCCCTCGAAATACCGCAGCTTCTGCAGGCGGATGTACATCGTCTCCTCCACCACGCGGTCCAGGAACTCCTGGTCGTGGCTCGTCACCACGATCGTGCGCTCGTCCACCTGTTCGGTGAGGTATTGCTCGAGCCACATGGTCGTCGGGAGGTCCTGCGCATTCGTCAACAACTTTGTTGAGTTGAAGGCGTGCGCAGCAGGTGGCGCACCAGGAAGTTGTTTGGCTCATCCAGCAACAGCACCTCGCTTTGCACCAACAGCGCGCCTGCGAGCGCGGCCCGACTCCTCCACCCGCCCGACAGGCTCGCGTACGCCCCGTCGATCATCTCCTGCGTGAATGCGAGTCCGTTCAGGATTACGCCTGCGCGGGAGGCGGTAGTTTTGTAGTCCGCTGCGTCGAGGATGACTTGCAGGTCCGAGAGGTGGGACATCGCTTGGGAGAGGGGGTCCGAGGAGGGGGTGGGGTTGAGCGAGAGGTTGGCGAAGCTGCGACGCAATTAGTTGAGGGACAGGAGGGGGGGATTGGGGACGTACGCCTCCTCTGCCTCCTTCAGACGCAGCTCGGCTTTGTCTTCCTCCAGACGAGCCGCTTTGCCCCTGCGACGCGCATACAGTCAGCAACATAGATGCACTCAGAACGAAGACGGTTCACACCTCGCACCAGAACGGCGCATCGCGATCTTCTTCTTTGTCGCGTAGTCCTCCTTGATCAGCTCCAGCTCGTAGGCCGAGACGGTACGTTGGATGCGCGAGGCCGAGTGAGATTCGACCGCCGCGGACAGCTCTGTTCAGATGCACATCAGCACAGCGATCGTGCACACTGATTGAACATGTGGACGCGCCTTCAAACTGCTTGAGCGCCTTCGTCCTCACCCTATCCATAGCGATAACCCTCTCGAGCACCGTCGCCTTATCGTTCTTCTCCGCATCGCCCTCCTCGCCAAAGCTATCTGCCAGCGTCTGGCTCACCAGGACAATCCTGACATTGCTCGGCAGGCCAGGAATGAGCCCCTCGCGCAAAGCGGTAAAGAGCGTGCTCTTCCCCGTCCCATTCCGTCCGAGCAGGCCGTAGCGTACACCAGACTTGAGCCGGAGGTGACAGTCCACCAGGAGGTCCGTGCGGCCGATACTGATGTGAACGCCCTTTAGGTCGATCTCGGTCGACGTCGCGAGCGTGTCGGTGTGGAACCTGTTTGAGGTTAGACGCGTTTGCGAGGGAAGGGGAGAGGGCGCACCGGGATTGCTGGGATGTGCAGATGATCTCCGGGGCCATTGCGTGTCAGGTATTGTTGCTCAGTTCTAGCGGGGATATACAGTGGATATGCAGTCAAGCGCGGGCGCCCTGCTGCCCATGTTGATGAAAAATGCAGGGATATTTGTACCCCTCCTCCTCAGAGGCCGGTTGTCACCACTGTGGGGTAGCAGCGACTTCTGATAACGCGCTTGCTGCTTTGGGACCACGCGAGGGTCCCGCACGTGTTCCGCGGTCGAGTCATGTCGAGTAATGCGGGGTTTCCTCGATAGTGGGGAATGTATTGATGCATTTACAAAGGTCTGGAGGGCAGGGGACGTCCGGGAGATCAGTTTGGAGCGTCAATCGTATTTGATTCACGCTGTAATGTTGATGCTGCATTAGGAGTACACTATCATGCCAAGAACCGTCCACGAGCGGTGGCGGTGTCAGTCTGCCAGGGTCTCGCTGATGTTGCTTTTAGTCACGTGAGCCCTCGCGCCACCTGCCCACGCGTCAACGCGCGCCTTCCCTTTCCCCTCCGTGGTCCCTCTCGGTGGTCAACGTCCATTCGCCTCTCCTCGTCGTCCCCTTTCCTCACAACCACAACCACCACCAGTATCTACAATGTCCCGCCGCGCGCCCAGCGCTGGCCCCACCCGCGTTCGCGCACCCGCCGTCTCCGGCCCCTCCCGCCCCCGTCCGGCATCCACGCTGCTCAAGTCCACCGCGAGCGTGCGCTCCATCCCCGAGAGCAGGGATCATACGCCTCAGCCACCCATGCCGCACGCACAAGCGATGGAGGCGATGATGAGCCCTGGCAAAGGCAGAGAGAGGGAGAGCGGGGACAATATACAGGTCGTTGTAAGGTGTCGGTGCGTGTCGTGTTGTATTGGTTTCGACAGGGATCTTCCTGACGGTGAATATTGATAGTGGGAGGAACCAGAAGGAGATTGATGAACAGTCGCCCATCATTATTGGCTGCCCCATGTCGGACGCTTCTCCTCCCGATCCGCAAGAAGTGACCGTCGAGACTAGTCACGGCGGCGCTCTCGCCCTGCCCGGTGTGCTCATGGGCGGGTCGAACGCGAACACGCGCACGTACCCATTCGACCGTGTCTTCGGACCCGAAGTAGGCCAAGCGACGATCTACGACTCTGTTGTCGAGCCTCTCCTGCGGGAGGTGCTCGAGGGGTATAACTGCTCCTTACTCGCGTACGGGCAGACCGGTACGGGCAAGACATACACGATGCAGGGCGACCTATCCCCGTCCCCACTCACAGGCGGGCCGAGCACAAATGCGGGTATGATCCCTCGTGCTCTCTCTGCGCTCTTCGCTATTCTCAACGAGACCACCACGGACTGGAGCGTCAAGTGCTCCTACATCGAGCTGTACAACGAGGAGCTAAGGGACCTGCTTGCGCCCGAGCTCGCCGCGCCTATGGGGACGGCACAACCTATGAGCAAAGGCAAGGACCAACAGGGCGCTGGGCTGAAGATCTTTGAGGATGGTGCGAAGAAGGGATGCGTCATACAGGGGCTCGAGGAGGTCGCGATCAAGGATGAGCGTGATGCGATGAAGCTCCTGCTGAGGGGGAGCAGGCAGAGACAAGTGGCAGCGACAAAGTTTAACGATCACTCTTCGTGCGTCTCTCATGCATTGCCTCAGCTTCGAGTACTGACGAGCTTGCAGACGATCACATTCAGTATTCACAATCACAGTGCATTCCACTTCTCCCGCGCCCTCCAAGCTCGGTGTCTCCTCAGCAAGCGACAACGAGCTGCTCCGCGTTGGCAAGCTCAATCTCGTTGACCTCGCCGGGAGCGAGAACATCGGACGAAGCGGTGCGGCAGACAAGCGCGCGCGCGAAGCGGGGATGATCAACCAGAGCCTGCTCACGCTGGGCCGGGTCATCAACGCGCTCGTCGAGGGGTCTTCGCACGTCCCGTACCGCGAGTCGAAGCTCACGCGGCTGCTGCAAGACTCGCTCGGGGGACGCACCAAGACCACGCTGATCGCCACGGTGTCTCCCGCCAAGGCGAACCTCGAGGAAACACTGTCCACACTCGACTACGCCCTCACGGCCAAGGCGATCCGCAACCGACCCGAGATCAACCAGCGCATGTCGAAAGCGCAGCTCATCAAAGAGTACAACATTGAGCTTGAGCGGCTCAAGGCGGACCTCCTGGCCGCGAGGGAGAAGGACGGCGTCTGGGTCAGCAACGAGACGTGGGAGGAGCTCTCGAGGGAGAGCGAGGTCAAGCGCACGGCACATGTCGAGGCTACGAGGCGGGTTATGGAGCTTGATGTGCAGCTCAAGGCGCTCCAGACAGAGTTTAAGGAGAGCTTGGCGCTGTTGAGCAAGCGGGACGGAGAGGTGCGTGTCGGAGTATTGCGCATTCACTGTATGCTGACAAGCTTGCATAGCTCAAAGACGCTCGATCCCAGATTGCCCAAGACGAAGCCGACCTGCGCGAGAAGGAAGCGGAGCTCTCCCGCCTTCTCGTCTCTCTGCAGGAAGAGATCGCAGTGCGCGAAGCCTTCCAGGCGGGCGAAGCGCGTGTGCACGGCGTGGCGACCGAGCTCAAGTCCACCGTGCAAGAATCACTCGGGGATGTCGATGGGCTGTTCGCAAAGATCGACAGGAAGCAGAAGGCTATCGGACATAATCGAAAGACGGTCGTCAAGCATGCGAGCAGGCTGGAGGACGAGGCGCAGAGGATGGAGGGCGCGGTGGACGAGTTTGCTACGGGACATGGGGAGGCGGTCAAGGTGCTTAGAGAGATGGTCGGGGGGCTGCAGCAGCGGCAAGCTGAAGTGCGTGCTATTGTCTCGCGGAGGGAACTATGCTTATCTATTCCAGGCACTTGCTGAGCAAAACAACTTTATCGACGCCCGGCTCGACGCGCTCTCCAACTTCATCACCACCATCCGCACGCAAGAAGAGCACACGAACGACGCATCAGCAGCTATGGAAGCAACAGTCGCCCTGGACGGCGAAGCGGTTCGGGAGGACGTGAAACGCTGCCTGCGAACGTTGCGGGATGAGGTGCACGCGAAGAACGAGCAGATGAGCAAGCTCCTGGATCGCAGTCTGCTGGAAGTTCAGAGCACCGTCGACCAAGTGTTTGGCATTCTGAGCGGGGTGGCGAAGCAGACTGCGTCGTATGCGGAGGAGGAGAAGAGGAGCTTGAGCACGACGATCGAGGCGTTGCTGCAGGTGTCGACGGTCAGGGTGAGCAGACTGGGCTGGCATGGGAGGGATCACTTGGCTAACATATGCGTAGGAACAACGCCTGCAGCGTCAGGTCACCTCACTCAAGACTCTCCTCCTCCGACAGCAAGGCGAACACCACAAAGAACTCGAACGACAGCTTGCGCAATACCGACAACGATGTGATGCAGGACTATCGAACGTGCTTGCAGAGTTCGGTCAGGAGGGCGTAGAGGCTGCGGCTCAGGATGCAAAGGACGTTCAGTCTGTGAACGACAAGCTGTCGGAGAGGATCGAGCGTGCAGGTGTTATCGTCCAGACCTCGGACGAGTGGCAGCGACAGGGAACAAAGATGCGGGATGAGACGCTCCGGGTAAGCTTGCTTGAGACGACTCCGGTACTCGCAGCTGACCCTTGATAATAGGTTGTCACCTCTGTATCATCAACCGCCGCGAGCGCCCTCTCGCAGGTCTCTACAGATGTATCCGACATGGTGGAAAAACAGCAGGTCACGGTCGACAACCGTTTCAAAGCTCTGAATGGCGCATTCCTCGAGGCTCATCGCAGGGTGGAAGAGAGCAAGAACGCCAGGATCAAGGCTACTGACGCGCTGGAGTCGAACGTTCGCGATACCTACCGAGGCCTCAAGCGAAAGAGGGAGGAGACTTGGAGTGTTGAGGAGGAAGACTATGGACGGATTGAAGTCCAGGTACGTCCTGTCGTCCGTGGATATGAATCACAGTGTCTGAGTGTCTCGCAGACTTCATCGCTCGACAAGCTCACAGATTCCTTCCGTGGAACACACACATCGCATATGGCTGGCGTCCGGAAGCACAACAAGTTCATGGTCGAGAATGGGACAGCGGAGGACAGACCCACTGGCGAGACACCGCAACGCAAGAGCTGGCGGTATCCCCAGAATTGGCAACTCACATCCGAGCGCGATCAGGTTCTTGCAGATTGGAGACACCGGCAAGAAACGAAAGATCCGGAATCCGCCAGCGACACGGCAGGATCGGCCGTGGAGGTCGAGTTGGTTCTTGCACCGGATCCCACATTGCAGAAATCTCTCAGCGTGCCTCTCCCTTCCCCTATGGCGGCGCGGCCGACAGAGGATTACGTCGTGCCTATTGTGACTTCGAAGAGCAGCAGAAGCATTCCGCGCGCTTCATCGCGACCGCCTGCGGGGAGGGAGAACGTCCCTGTGAACGGTCATCATGGCCGGCCATCGAAGAGGCTCAGACAATAGAACTCCATTGTATTGTATATTGGCTACAGCTGTACCTTACTTGCGATTATACCCACTCTACACACTTGCTAATCATACTGGCATCGCGTCTCCTCATCCTTCCAATTCGCATTGCACAACAATTGCATCACGTGAGCAAATAGAGCTGTGCCAGTGGCCGCGCGTCTTCCTCTGCTGGCCATTCTCACGCTCCCATTATGTGTCATCAACATATCCGTGTTTGGCCTCTCCGACAACACCATTAATGGATTATGCGGTGGGGCTGCCAGCGTCACGGTCCACTAAACCACCTCCCCGCAAGTCTCGTCCGATCCTTAATATCATCCGGCGCTTCTGGTTCTTTCTCGGGATAAAACCCCAATGCCCTATTCTGCCCGAATGGTTCTCCACATGCAGTGGATGATGCTATTCTAAGGAGTCGTCTTACAGCCAGCTCGTGCGCTGGAACGTACCTATCTCCGGATACATAAGCAGCACAACGTCCAATGGTGGGTAGGATGAGGGACAATCCTGCTGCTGGATCTCGCAATGGCTGTTCTGTCGCTCTCCGGTGCTCTTCTCTTTGTTGTCGCAGCGCTGTCCGGCAGGGTCGCTGCCCAGCTGCCTCAGGCGGCTCTTCCTGTCCAGACGCTCGTCACGTTCGGCGACAGCTACACGTGCGCAGTTTCATATCATTATCTGTGGCATGTACCTAATCGGTGAACAGGGATCAATCGCGCTGTAAGACGACTGATTTCCCATCACACACGCACTCATATTGGCTTGCAAGTGACGTATTTCAACTCGAATTACTCCTACCCGCCTCTACACTATCAAGAGGTTTATCCTCCCGGCGCATATGCGGCAAATGGCGGTGCCAGCTGGGTGCGGTATGCTGAGATGTATGGTGGAATCCAGGCACGTGGCGTCTTGCTTTGCTACGCTTAGGACGCGGTTGACCGATCCGCAGAGCTACAACTACGCCGTTAGCGGTGCAGCATGCTCGAATGCGCTAACTGGTCGGCCTGGTCAGGGAGCCGCGGTGTTCACAGACGGCTACTTCCCCGGTGTACAGGACTACGAGATTGGAGCCTTCGTTGCTGATTGGTATGTTCTCGATTGGGTACTCATCATCTTCCGTGCTGACGACAATATCATAGGGTTGAGCCTTCTTTTGGTGGCTCCTACTTCAATTTGCTCAATCCTCTGACCACCGTTTACTCCCTCTGGATTGGAACCAGTAAGTGGCATACGGTAGGAAGGAGGGCATGACGCTGAGGGTGAAATCAGACGATGTTGGTGTCAATTCTCTGTTGACGGGCAACCAGACCGCAGGAGTCACCATCGTTAACGTGACAGAGTGTGCGATCAGCTGGATGCAGCAGATGTACACTTATGGTGCACGCCGGTTCATCTTGCAGAACATGATCCCGCTGAACCTGGTATGCTTATTTTGTACAAGTCAGACCTCATGTTCATCTTTGACAGGCTCCGGTCTACGCTGTGGCCCCAGATCCGCTGGATCACTACTGGCCCATCGCACACAACAGGACTGATTACAACATTCAACTGCAGGAACTTGTGCGCACGATGCGTGCTAATAAGGGATGCCGTTTTGACATACGAGCTAGGTCATGTCCGGCAATGCGCTATGGGATCTTCAGGTCCCAGCCGCGCTCACTACACTGCCCGGTGCGAGCGCCGCCGTCTTCAACAGCTACGGCTTGGTATGAGCTGTTAGCATCTCGTTCGCTCGTAATGAGCTGACGGTCTCCAGTTCACTGACATTTACAACAATCCGTCGGCGTTCCTGAATGGCACTGCGCCTCTCAACGTAACGGGCTACTATGCCCATTCCAATTCGACAGGCGGCGATGTGTATTTCGTCAATGATAGCCCAGGTATAAGACTTTGGGACTATGATCGACGGATGCTTGCTTACAAACCCGGCAGATTCTTTCATGTTCTACGACGGACTCCACCCATCAGAGCAGTCGTCTAGGCACGTCGCCACGGAAATTGGTACGTCGAGAGGTATGCAGGAGATACTAAAATCTGATGAGGATCGACAGTCAAGACGCTGAATCGCACTTCGGCGTATGCCACGTATTATGGCATATGGTGAAGAGATCGGATTTGTTACGCGTGTATCGCGAGACATTGTTTCAATATATTGAGATACTCGTTCGCAAAGGGACGATCCTTCGCGCTGTCGCGTCCGACATAGCCAAGCCGACACTATGTAGGACCCGAAGACGACCGAGCACCAGTTCACTGCACCGAATAAGTAAGGAAAGTGCAGGTCATATAATCCCGTCGACTCCGAGGCACGAGGGTTTGCACAGCTGTGCAGTGCGCAGCCGGGAATCTTGTAAGATGCGGGCAAGAAAGTCGTGCCTCCACCCCAAGACAGTCCAGTTCTGAGAAGCTTGAATGGCGTGCAGCACCAAGGTGTCTTCGAAATCCTCTGATTCGACTTGGGGAACGCACACCCTACAAGCATGGTCAATCAGAGCTCTGAAAGCTCTGAAGGTCCATAGCTGGCGGTGATAATGCTTGAGTTTGATAAGCTTGTGTATCTCGGAGTGCATGTCGGCCCTGTCAACAGTCAAGAAGCACACGAAGAGCTTGGTTGGACCCTTGTCGGGACATTCGTCGGAGACTCGGCATCAATCTGTACGTCATCCAGCTGATTCCAACCCTAATCCGTATGTGAACCACGATGTCCACCGACGGTCTCCACTAGCTCTCCATGCACAGCGCTATATGAACGACTCCATCTTGGATTGCATGCGTCTTTGCTTTGCTCCACGACCATCCTCATCCTGGAGGTTGACTGGCCTTGAAAGCTTGACCCCACAGGATGGATTGTATCATCGAACCCAATTCTGAAATTGCGGGTAAGGTCACAAATGAGTCATTAGTGCGCTCTGCCTTGTTGATATGAGCTTCCCGCAGGCATCGGCATCCGTGTCTCCATCTATGTCCAGGCTATACTTACCTTCCTACTCGCTGCCCTCGCCCTCTTCAAGTTCGCGGTCGAGTCCGAGATGACGGCGGTCAACCAGCAATTGGAAGACATCGAGCGCGTGGACCCGACGAGAGATGAGATCGAGTTTCTCCTCAAGTCCGACATCCCCATGCAGCACGTCATTAAACGCTTGCAACGCCGTTACATGAGCGACGAGCGCCAGGGCAACCGCGATCTGCGCACGTCTCGCATGTCCGTGCAGCTCACTGGTGTCGCCCTACTCGTCTCGGCAGTAATCCAAGCCAAGCTGTACTCGCTCGACATCTACCATGCGCTGATCGTGCTCAACCTCTGCTGGCTGAACAACGTCACTGCTCTTACACTATACCTAACTGAGCAGTTCCTGCGCCGACCACGGGACCACTTCCTACGAAATCCACTGCCTCCCCGTCTCTGGACCTGGCAAGGAATGCAGGCCGCCAACCCATTTCTGCCCACATCAGCCTATCTCTGCGCACTCGGATGCTACGGTTTCTGGCTCTTCTTCACTCTCAATACCTTCGGCGATGAGGACTGGAACTCGGAGGCGTGCAACCCGCTCGTGGTGTACTGGATCCTCGGTCACCGTATCTCCGTAACTGCGAGAGGCTTCCGCATCGTCGGCATGATCCTCCACGCCGTCGCCTTTACGCCGCTACTCAATGTCATCATTGAGAGCTTCATCATGTGCTACGGCGCGATTTACGCCGAATTCGTCGTCTTCTGGCCATACCGCATGTACAAAAGAACCGGCGGCCGCGAGCTCGACATCGAGGAGCAAGTTATCGCCCCGCAGTACCGGAACGTGCACTTCCTAAAGACGCTCACCGCGCTCGCGTGCATCTACCTTTTCTTCGTCATCTGCTTCATTCTCGACTCGGAGGAGATGATTGGCGCCAACTGGCCGCTCATTGACAATGACCTGGAGAACGAGTGGACGTTCGGCCAGTCCCTCGTCATGATCCTCCTGATACCGGTGATTTGGGACTTGTTTGACAAGACACGGGATATGTACCACCTGTGGAAGGAGAAGAAGGAGGAAGACGGGACCGTAGAGAAGGCGGTGCTGAAGCTGAGAGCGGAGAAGGAGAAGCAGGAGAAGGAGCGATCGAACAGCGACGAAACGGTGCACGGCGGTGTTGGAGGGGGTGACGGTCGGAATAGAGGGAAGGAGACAAATGCGATAACCCATTCGCAGGTGAGTATCCTCGTATCTGTAGCCGAATTATTTCTAAAGCTGAAGCAGACTGTTGCTTGATACTGTAACATATCATTTCACCTGTCTCGTCCGATTCTTCTTGTGCCAACTCTTGTGAGTGCCAGTTGCCCTGTTCACCTCAATGTCACAACTTGATTGTATCACAGATGTATTTCTGCGTGATTGTATTTTGACAATTTTCACGGACCACCTACGGTCGTCTCCTTACTAGTAGCGTCCTGGCCCTTGGACCCTTTGTCGGGACACGCGTCGGGGACCCGGCATCAAAACGTCATCCGAATCTGATTCGAACCCTGATCCGTGTGATAACCACGACGGTGACGACGGTGACGATCCACTAGCTTGCCCGCGCACAGCGTTATATGAACGACTCCATCGTGGGTAAAATGTGCTTTTGCCTTTGCTCCGTGACCATCTCCACCCTCGAGAGGTCGACTGCGTTCAAAAACTTGAAACGACAGGATGGATTGTACCATTGAACCCAATTCTGAAATTGCAGGTAAGGTCACAAATTACTTATTAAGGGAATATTGGTTGTTGATATATTGGCTTCCACTAGGTATCGGCATCCGTGTCTCCATCTATGTCCAGGCTATCCTTGCCTTCCTACTTGCCACCCTCGCCCTCTTCAAGTTCGCGGTCGAGAGCGAGATGACGACACTCAGCCAACAACTTGAAGGGCGAAATATCGAGGACGTGGACCCAACGCGGGAGGAGATCGAGTATCTTCTTAAATCTGACCTGCCGCTGCGGAAGGTCATCAAACGATTGCAACGCCGCTACCTGCGCGACGAGCTCGAGGGCAACCGCGATCTGCGTCAAGCGCGCATGTCCGTGCAGCTTACCGGTGTCGCCCTGCTGGTATCGGCCGTCATTCAAGCCCAGCTCTACTCGCTCGATGTCTACCATGCATTCATCGTGCTCAACCTCTGCTGGATCAACAACATCACCGCACTCACACTATACCTCACCGAGCAGTTCCTGCGCCGACCACGGGAAAATTTTCTGCTATATCCTTTGCCTCCCCGTTTCTGGACTTGGAAAGGAATGCAGGCCGCCAACCCTTTTCTGCCCACATCAGCCTACCTCTGTGGACTCGGATGCTACGGCTTCTGGCTCTTCTTTGGCCTCAATACCTTCGGCGATGAGGACTGGAACTCGGAGGCGTGCAACCCGCTCGTGCTGTACTGGATCCTCGGCAACCATATCTCTGTAACCGCGAGAGGCTTCCGTATCGTTGGCCTGGTCATCCACGCTGTCGCATTCACGCCACTGCTCAATGTCATCATTGAGAGCTTCCTGCTGTGCAACGGTGCGAGACACATCCGATGGGTCTTTATCTTTTCGTATAAGCTGTACAAGAAAGCCACCGGCCGTGAGCTCAATGTCGAGGAGCACGTCATTGCTCCACAGTACCGGAACGTGCACTTCCTCGAGACGCTCACCGCGATTGCAATCATGTATACTTATGTCGTCATCTGCTTCATCCTCAGCACGGAGGAGATGATCGGCGCCAATTGGCCCCTCATCAACAATGACGAAGAGAACGAGTGGACGTTTGGCCAGTCTCTCGTCATGATTCTCCTAATACCGGTGATCTGGGACTTGTTTGACAAGTCCCGAGACATGTACTACCTGTGGAAGGAGAAGAAGGCGGAAGACAGGGAGGTGGAGATGGCAGTGCTGAATCTGAGGGCAGAGAGAGAGAGGCAGAAGAAGGAGCGGTCGAACAGCGTGGAGACGATGAATGGTGATGTTGGACTCGGTGATGGTCGGCATAGAGAGAAGGGGGCGAGGGCGATAACCCATTCACAGGGGAGTCTTCTCGTATCTACAGTCAAAAAGATCTAACACTGAAGCAGACTGTTCCTGGTTAACACCTCATCTTACCCGGTCTGAGGCGGTCTCATCCGATTCCTGTCTTCTGGCCACTCTTAGCGAGTTGCAAGTTGCATATTCACCTCACGGTCACAATCTGATTACATCACAGACATATATCTGCGTGACTGTATTTATAGTTTCACGGACCACTTATACAATCCAACTTTCGTCTCATTTGGGCCATTGCGCAGATGTATGCCGAACGCACCGCGTGCGTCAACCACGTGCTTCCTCCTTTTGTTTCCGAGTTGGTCAGAATCACGCATTCAACACGCACCGTAATGGTCTGCGGCATATGTGGGGGAACGGAGCTTTCCGAATTGCCGGAGAGCTAGAAGGATATTTGACGCCCAGATTGTCTTTTCTGTGGGACGGGCAGGCGTCTCTCGGATTTGAGTATGGCGCTTGTTCCTACTTCTACTTGAGCTGGCAGTTTTCTATCGATATAAAGTGTGCTTGGCTTGCCCACCTTGCATATTTATCTATTCTCTATCGACTGACCGACATGGCAGACAATTGCACCATTGCGGCCAACCCCGACATCGCCGGTAAGTCCCCGCACATGACCTTGCGTGGAAATCACTGATGTACTTCCAGGTATTGGCGTTCGCGTGTCAATCTACCTTCAAGCATTGCTTGCGCTGTTTCCCGCTGCAGTCGCGCTCTACAAGTATGGCATGACACATGCGCAAGTCTCGAACTTTGGCGTCATTGGCGAGCCTGAAGCCATTGCGGAATACAACCGACAATCAGAGCTCTGGAAGCAGAATCCGGAAGCGGCCATACAACATCTGCGGGATCTTTACGATGCAGAGATGAAAGAAGAGCGGGAGGAGGTGCGGCAGACTTGGCTGCCTGTGCAGGTGATGGGTGCCGCACTCCTGGTTTCCGCCATCATTCAGGTCAAATTATACGGCATGGACCTGTATCATGCTCTAATCGTCATCAACCTCAGCTGGATCAACAACATGACCGCTCTTGGACTGGCCTTGACCGATATGTTCCTGGCGAATCCCGTGGACTTCTTCTTCGGATGGAAAAAGCACCCAAAACAGCTTATCCCTTATGTAATGTGCTCTTTGCATCTGACTGCCACCGGAGCTTTTGGCCTCTGGGTCTTCTCGAACATCGATGACTTCGGCGGAAATCCTGGATGCAACTCGGACATTCATTACTGGGTATTTGGACATCAGGTCTCAGCAACGGCCCCGGGTTTCCGCAAAGCTGGTCTCATCATCTCGGGCCTTGCTATCTGCCCAATGGTGAACTTGCAATTGGAGCTACTCTTTGATGTTATCGTGGGATTCGTATTTCTGTGGCCGGGAGTGCTCCTCCACATCATCGTGGTGCTGATACTAGCCGTCATTCTGACGCTCGTTACGAAACTCTGCATACCCATGAATCGGCGCGGTGGGCTTATCAATTTTTTTGAAAATCTGCCGATCCATTCTCCCGCTCGTCGTGTCTACTCCAATGCAATGCCATATGCTTTCATGATCATGCTGTTCATAATTGCAACGGAGGAGCTTATTGTCATCAATCGCGGTCTGGTGCAAGAAGGCGAGGATGACTGGACCTTCGGACAAACCTTGGCCATGTTTGTACTTCTGCCGGTCGTGCTGGACGTCTACTCGAAACTGCGGAAAGCTTGGAAACTGCAGATAGGAGAGAAGAAAGCTGAGGAAGCGGCCGAAGGTGAAGCCGAAGAGGAGCAAGGTGGAAAGCAAGGCCCTGCGGCCGAAGACTCTGACCACCCAACTACTGAGCGCCCTGCGCACACAGATTCGGAAGCTACGCCTGGCAATGACGAAGCACTCCGCAGGAATGAAGAAATTGAGCTTCCAGCTTTGGATCGCTGACCAGGTCGAACCAGGTCGAAAGAACACGGACTTTCGCGATGAAGACTTATTGATGCCTTCGCAGCATTCCTTCCCTTGCTCATCCATCCGTTTCTGGCTTCCGAGCTCAAGTAAGCCTCGTAGCTGCTGACAGCTGGCAATACTGCAGTGCTCATCATTCGGTCAGATCTTCTACGCGCCCCAGCAAGATTCTTGTTGGCCACCTTCCTTTTGCGACATTCCCTGCGACTTCCTCAGCTCCCTTCACTTCAAGTCTCTTCTGATTCATTATATCACTCCTAGCACAATGTGTAGGGTGTAGACGTCGATCCGGTTCAGTAACAAGCCCACCTCACGTGTACCAAGCGCGCTAGGTTGCATGACGAGCTGCATCATACTAAATTTTATGGCTATTTGAAAATCTTCATGAACTGCGTGAAATGAGAGATAAGCTTTGTGTCGCGGGTGGAAGTACACTAGATAAAGTACCGCCGCCGAGTTAGGTGTTCATTGCATTGATCCTCGACGGACAGAGTCCCTAGTCGACAAGTACTTGCTTCTTTTCGGAAGCCCCTCGGAAATTTTGCAGAATGCTCTGCCGCACGTATTGATGACCAGTGCTTGTCCAATTCCCGGAGGGCATGTACTCTGCGGATCGGAGGTCTCTCCGGCGACTGCAGGACAGTGCCCTTGCCCTACAATTCACTGGCGCCTCCGAGTGTAGCATGGCTGATCGCTCTGTGAGCTGAACCCCTACTAAGAAGGATAGAGCTTGCAGGGCCGTTTTGTGGGCACCGATAGGCAGTCGAACCGTGTAATCGAGCAGTAGAGAGTAATGAAATCGAGTCGAACAGCAGTGGTTGCGAGGGAGCGAGCGAGAGTCGATGCCACGCTTACGAGGGTAGACGGATAGGTAATAGACCATTTCGAGACAGCGGGACGGCGAGCACACTTACGAGCGTTACGAATGCGAATCGAGAGCACATGAGCGAATCGAGAAGTGTCTATGTCGAGTGAGCACATGCGAGTGCTAGTGGTTTGAAACGGAGATGCGAGAGGTATCGATAGGTCTGAATTCGGGCCCGAAAGCGACGGGGAACTTAGAGGGAAAGAGCAAAGAGTGGCTTATCGCCGTTAGGCGTAGGCTAGCTAAAACACAAGTTTTACTTGGCTATGCTACGTTCGCCTATGCGGGTGCCGGTATCTTGCTTCTGTGCTTCTGCCCGCATTGGATCCGAAACGACGATCGCTTCCGGACCTAGGCGACGAGGCCTCGACTCAGACAACGGCCTATCCGAGCTCTAAATCACTCCGAGCAGCACACTACATCGACTGTCCGTCATGTCAGACAATTGCACCATTGCTGCTAACCCCGGCATCACCGGTAAGTTCACCGAAAATGACATTCCGTGGGAATCGCTGATCTACTTCCAGGTGTTGGAGTTCGCGTGTCGATCTACGTTCAAGCATTGCTTGCGCTGTTATCCGCTGCAGTCGCGCTCTACAAGTATGGCATGACACATGCGCAAGTCTCGAACTTTGGCGTTGTTGGCGAGCATGAAGCCGTTGCGGAATACAACCGACAATCAGAGCTCTGGAAGCAGAATCCCGAAGCGGCCCTACAACACCTGCGAGATCTTTACGAGTCAGAGAAGAGAGATGAGCGGGAGGAGGTGCGGCAGACTTGGCTGCCTGTGCAGGTGATGGGTGCCGCACTCCTGGTTTCCGCCATCATTCAGGTCAAATTATACGGCATGGACCTCTATCATGCTCTAATCGTCATCAACCTCAGCTGGATCAACAACATGACCGCTCTTGGACTGGCCTTGACCGATATGTTCCTGGCGAATCCCGTGGACTTCTTCTTCGGATGGAAAACTGAGCTGTGGCAGTTCGTCCCTTACATAATGTGCTCTTTGCATCTGACTGCCACCGGAGCTTTCGGCCTCTGGGTCTTTTCGAACATTGATGACTTCGGTGGCAATCCTGGATGCAACTCGGACATTCATTACTGGGTATTTGGACATCAGGTCTCAGCAACGGCCCCGGGTTTCCGCAAAGCTGGTCTCATCATCTCTGGTCTAGCTATCTGCCCAATGGTGAACTTGCAATTGGAGCTGCTCTTCGAGATCATCGTGGGCTTCGTGTTTCTGTGGCCGGGAGTGCTCCTCCACATCATCGTGGTGCTGATACTCGCAGTCGTTCTGATGATCGTTACGAAACTCTGCATACCCATAGACCGGCGCGGTGGGCTTATCAAATTCTTGGAAAATCTGCCGATCCATTCCCCCGCTCGTCGTGTCTACTCCACTGCAATGCCGTATGCTTTCATGATCATGCTGTTCATAATTGCAACGGAGGAGCTTATTGTCATCAATCGCGGTCTGGTGCAAGAAGGCGAGGATGACTGGACCTTCGGACAAACCTTGGCCATGTTTGTACTTCTGCCGGTCGTGCTGGACGTCTACTCGAAACTGCGGAAAGCTTGGAAACTGCAGATCGGGAAGAAGAAGGCTAAGGAAGGGGACGAGGGTGGGGCTGAGGGTGAAGCCGAAGAGGAGCAAGGTGGAAAGCAAGGCCTTGCGGTCGAAGACCATGACCACCCAACAACTGAGCGCCCTGCGCAGACAGATTCGGAAGCTCGCCCTGGTAACGACGAAGCGCCCCGGAGCAATGAAGAAATTACCGTTCCAGTTGTGGATCTCTGACCAGCTCGAACCAGGTCGAAAAAAACCAGACTTCGGCGATGAAGACTTATCAATGACTTCGCATCATTCTTTCCTTTGCTAATCGAACCGCTTCCGGCTACTGAGCTCAAGTAAGTCTCGTAGCTGCTGGCACCTGGCAAGACCGTAGTGCTCATCATTCGGTCAAATCTTCTAGGCGCGACAGAACGATTCTTGTTGGCCACCTTTCTTTTACGACATTCCCTTCAACTGCATCAGCTCCCTTCACTTCAAGTCTCTTCTGATCTGTCATATCACTCCAGGCACAGTATGGAGGGTGTATACGTCGATCCGGTTCGGTAACGAGCCCACCTCAGGTGTAGCGAGTGCGCTAGGTTGCATGTTCAGGTCCATTGTAGGAAATTTTATGGCTGTTTGAAATCTTCACGAAGTGCGTGATATAAGAGGGAGACTTTGTTGCGGGTGGAAGTACACTGACACAGTACCGCGCCGAGTTAGGTGCTCGTTGCAGTGATCCTCGGCGGACAGAGTCCTTAGTCGACAAGTACTTGCTTCTTGTCGGAAGCCCCCCGGAATGCCGCGGAATGCTCCGCGGCACGTATTGATGACCGAAGCTTGTCCGATGCCCGGAGGGCATGTATTCTTCGGATCGACTGCACGTGGGTATCTGGCCGTCGACTGCAGCACTGTGCCCGTGCCCTACAGTTGACTGGCGCCTCAGAGAGCAGCATCGCTGATCGCTCTGCCAGACGATCCACTCTTCACCATGCGCTCATCATCAAAGTATTCTATAACTCTTCTTGCGATTGACATGCTATCGCATCCATCTACCAATCTCCGAGGTACGTTGCATACTTGCTCGTCCTCGACAGGGTTGCGATGCTAGACAATTTGTCAGACCGTCCGCTCTGTATCATGTCTTAATGTAATACTCACATTTCCTTTGCAACATTCCTCTGCGCCTGTTCGGATGGATGCAGCTCGTTCCACCAAAGGTACGAGTCTATTCCATCCCATCAGAGTCGGTTTTTGCACAGACACAGAGCACTCACCCGGATTGGTCGCATTCACGACATTTGCCCCGCTTCCATGAGAGACATATCCCGTGACGTTATACGGTTGTGTGCCATTCAGGAACTCGCCAGGGTTGTAGTACATGTCCGTGAACTACCCGACTCAGCTCTGCCTCTGCGTAAGCTGTATGGAAGACATACCAAAGCGTAGCTGTTGAAGATCGCCGCCGCGGCGCCGGGGAGCTTGTTGAGCGCCGCGGGGACCTGCAGGTCCCAGAGGGCGTTGCCGGCTAGGACGAGCTCCTGCAGGCGGATGTTGTAGTCCGTCCTGTTGTGCGGGGTGGCCCAGAACGTGCCGTCCGGGTCGGGGAGGACGGAGTACATCGGTACCTGAGTAGGCACCGTCAGTTAATCACAGAAAGTGTGGAAGAGCCAAGGCGTACAAGTTGCAGAGGGATCATGTTCTGCAGGAGGAACCGGCGCGCGCCGTAAGAGTACATGATGTTCATCCACTCGATCGCGCACTGCGTGACGTTCACGATCGTCGTCCCTGCCGTCTGGTTTCCCGTAAGCAGGGACCCCTCGCCGACGTCATCTGCCCTCGTTAGCAGCAGTATGGATGCAGAACGGGAAACAGCGCACTCGTCCCGATCCACAAAGAGTACACCGTCGTGTCCGGATCGAGCGGAGCGGCTTCCATGACTTGCAAACCCGGCACCCAGTCCATCGCGAACGCGGGGATCTCGTACTCCAGCACGCTGGGATAGTTGGCATCTGGATACGCGGGGGGCCCAGCGCCCGGCCTGGGCGTGAGGAGGTTGGAGCACGCGGCGCCCGAGACGGCGTAGTTGTACGACTGGAGCGAACCGTACATCTCGGCATAGCGAACCCAGGTCGTGCCTCCGTCTGCGGCGTATTGCAGCGGTGGGTACACTTCTTGATAGTGCGGGGGCGGGTAGGTGGCGTTTTGCTGGAAGTATTGCACTGGAGCCGGGGGTGGTTAATCTAGTGACGGAGAGGGGTGTGGGGACGCACGACGAGATTGGTCCGTGTACGAGTCGCCGAATGTGACGAGCGTGCTGGTTGGCCAGGCGAGCGCTGACGCCGCTAGAGCAGCGACGGTGAGGAGCGCGCCGGACACCATGTTGCAGGACCAGAGAGGCAGCGAAGCGGGAGGAGACACCAACAGCAGGAGTACCAGCAGCAGCAGCAGCACTAGCACCAGCATATACCTCACAAATCATTATATGATTTTCCATCCGGGGGTTGGTGGAGAACATATTCAGGCATTGGAAGGACGCAATTCATCCGCCTGAGAAGATGCCAGCTCATTACGTGGTCTGACCGCCGTGCGAGCTCGAGAAGCCCACGCATGCAGTTCACCCATCGCCCTCAGCAGTCACAAGAAGATGAGAATGGGCACGGTTAATGGGTATGAATACCCATCTGGCGGGGCCGACGTCCAGCAAGATGGCAGATACAGTAGCACAAGGCAGGAAGTTGCAGAGACCAGTCAGATATGCTACAAAATGCCTCCGCTCTACCGCCCACATTTGTATGCCGTACTAGTAAACCGGTTTTCGCACTGACTATGCGCGACTTGCCCGGAACGTAGCGAACGACGACATCGATGCGGCGGGTGTCTCTTTCGGTGACCTTGAGCCCCACGAGGCATCGCGCGACTACAGCAATCTCGCGCTACCGATGGCTGCACTCGTCTATCGCCCCTCTCCACCCGGCGTCCCAGCCACGCAAAACGACTCTCTCCAGTCCTGATCGTCCGCCATCTTCTCCACGGCGTGATCCAAGCGTTCCTGTATGGCCATTGGAAGATCTTGCCTGGTCAAAAGAACAAAGGCAAAATCGTGGCCTGCACAAGTGGGGGATGCCGGAGAAGGCGTTGGAGACGATCGTTCTGTTGGCCGCGTCTGGGACTACTGAGGACGACCTGATACTTTCACGTGCGTTCAGTCGTTCTTCGCACTCGGCGTGCTGGACATGTTCTTCTCCCAGTGCTTAGCCACGCGCCAATACCTGCGAGAGAGGCTGCCGTTCGTTTGGCCCTTAGCTTCCCGAAATTGAGTGGGAGGAGGCACGAAGACAGCTTCGGTGCGTGTTTGCACTGGATACACTCGCATGGAGCTGACTTGCATTGAGATTTTCGACCTCCATTCGAACGGCTGGTGCGGATTGCATGGAATGATGGCGGCTCGGACCGCGTTGATCATGGGGGTGTCCTGCTGAGCCAAATACTTGCTCAAGCGCCCGAGACCCGAGGAGAGGCGTTGTGGATAGCGGACAAGATGATCCTTATTGGTGCTGCGGAGGCCTACACCGCTAAGGCGTGGTGGTATCTCAAAACCTGGATGAGTTCACGTGACGCAGAGGAGAAGGCAACAATAGCTGATCAACTTGAGCAAACGCTCTTGGAGGGCATGAATCGTCGCCAGCCACAGGCATCCCGCCTCTTGGGTGATTTGTTGTGGGAGGGCAGTGTGCTCGAAAGGGATCAGGCAAGAGCGAAGGCGTGTTGGCTCCAGGGTGCAGAGTGGCCCGATCGTAAGCCACCGCTCCGCGGTGAAGCTCGGATCATGCTCATGAATTCAGGGCTTTGGAATTGGTCGGAGGTATCGACTCGACTTGCGGAGCGGTTCATGCCTCGATCGGTCCACACGCCGTGGGAGAGTAGGTCTGACGCAGATGCGGCCACATCCCTCAAGCACAACCTGGCGACTGCTCTGCTGCGCTCATCCTCCTGTCGACTTGGTCTGTTCTACTACTTGCGCCCGAACATGGATCGAGAAGAGCATATCCGGATTTGGACCGTGGAGCCAGACGACATGGTGGCCAGCGAGTACTTCACCGCCGCTTGCAAGCGCGGCAATGCCAATGCCAGACGGTTTCTCGCCGAGATGCTGATTTGGAATCGGGCAGTCGTGCCTGAAGGTGCTGATGTCGTCTTTGGACAGTACCCTAATACAGCCGAAGATGTCGACGAAATGGGAGAGAGCGACGAAGGCGCTGACGAAGCTCCGCCGGCAGTGGCGATCCATCCTTCGGCGGCGATCAGACGCCAGACTTATACAAAGTCGGACGAGCAAGAAGCGACGCTTGATCCGAGTTCTGAGCGACGCGCCCAGCTGATGTTGGCACAGCGGCTTCTACCGCGCTCTCCTCCCTCTCGTGTTGTGGGCCCCCTGCTGGCGCTCTGTGCACGGCTGTTGACGGAGGTGGAGGAGGGAGGACCAGGCCTGCCGACGGCGAGTGATGCGAACCTCGTTGATCCTCCTGGGTGGAAGTCTTCCCATCAGCAACGATAGACATGCCGAACTCGTCGAAGTCAGGGTCACACTTCTGCCCGTCACGGACGGGACGGGGGAGAGGAGAGCGAGGTGGGAGCGGTTCGTGGAGGCGCTTTGAGCGCAGTCTGCGTTGGACGGGAGTGTGGAGAGGGATGGACAGCGTGAAGTCTTCGTGCCCGAACAGGGTGCTCCAATCTTAAATCTCTTAATCGAATGTCACCCGGAACGAGTTGTAGATCCAAAACGCCTGTAGGCATATTTGCTGATGTACAAAGCTTGTAGCATTACTGAACGAAGAGTTGTTCCTAAAACTGGTATCGCACCACTCCCCAGGAGAAGTAGCCGTCCCTGAGTCACGTGCCCTCCTGCTTCGAGTTTGCACCTTACCATCGTCTCTTCACCGTCGTCCACGCCGTCCAAGCTCACACGATGTCCTCGCCCCCTAAAGCCCCGGCGCTGCCAACGCTCATCCTCCTCTCCCACCAGTCCCTCTCCCCCTCCTCCTCCTCGGTGCCGACGCTCCAGCATCCGGAGATCGTCTACCATTTCCTGGACGACCCGCCTCTCGCACTCGTCCCTGGCTCCTCTTCATCACAGCAGCTAGGCGCATCATTCCTCTCCGCTTCCCCCTTAGCCACAGCAGGGATATCGGTGGAGCCGGAGAAGGAGGTACTGGTGATGGACTGGGACCCCACCCTCGTCGCGCTCGGTCAAGCCCCAGCGGTGCGCAGCCTCACACCCGGCATTGCCGTGCGCGGCGTGAGGATGGACTGGGAGGGCGTGCCTGGCGGGCCGGGGGGGAGGGAGGGGATGGTGCTGGTTGATACTGTTGGTCTGGGCGGGCTGGGCGGGTGAGCGTGCTCTTTGTCAGATACGGAACTGGGTGATTAGGCTGATGCGACGATAGGCTGGAGAAGGAGCTACAGGGAGACCCGGCGGTGGCCCTGCAACGGTTCGCACAACGGTTCGCCCCCTCCCCTCCCCTTCCCCTCTCCCAGCCCGATCCGCATACTGATCAAAGCGCAGGAACGCACTGATAAGAGAAACGCTCGACTACTGCCCTCCGTCCGCGCATCTCTCGGAGCACGGGGACGGGGAGGAGCCGGCGGACGGGAGGGCGCAGGAGGGGGACGCTGTTTCTGTGTCCCCCACAAGCACTGTCTGACCATGTATGCTATTCTGGGTATGGCGCGGCGGGGAAGTGTTGGGCGTGTCTGCAGTGTATTCCATGCATGTATGTACATCAACAATGCAAACTTTGTCCGATCAAGTCCATGCTCATCGGTGTAGATCATGGTTACGCAATGCCACACCTCATCCACCCACCGCCATCCACACCGGTCCCGACCAGCACAAGCTCTCTTTGACCGCATAAGGCCTCTCCATCCCCCAGCAGCGATATACAGTTTCCTCGCAATTAATGTCGAGGTTGATCCGGCCGGGTAACATCGGCTCCGGCCCGCTTCGCGTCCTACAGTTCTCAACTCGACGCTCGACATCAGCAGTGTCTTGACCTTCTCAGGTCAGCTTATTCCTTCACTCTCCTCCTCGTTCGCGATCGTTGACAGGCAGAACGCAGTTCTATTCCTCCTTTCGGACTGGCCTGAAACTGGGGCCCATTCGGGGTCGGGGGTGGGTGGGTGGGTTATAAATGGCCGGCCCCCCTTCATCCCACTCGCCCGAGGACACCTAATGTTCCTCTTCTTCGTGTTCTCCCTGGCCGCACTGGCCGCCCGTGCCCATCCCCGCACCCTAGTGACATTCGGCGACTCCTACACGGACCAATCGCGATTCGCCTACTTCCTCATCAACGACTCCTTCCCCCCCGCGCACTACCAGGAGCTCTACCCCCCGCTGGGGTATGCCGCAAATGGAGGCTCGAGCTGGGTGAGGTATGCCGAGCTGTGCGGCAATCTCACCGTGAGCTTCTTCTCCTTCAAACCCTGTGCTCTGGGTGGCACTGGGGGGTGCTGAGCAAGCGCTGACCCTCGCAAGGCATTCAACTACGCCGTCGCGGGCGCATCATGCTCCAACCTCCTCACGCCACGCCCGCACGAGGGCCCGCCCGCATACCCAGAGGCAAACTTCCCGAGCGTGCTGGAGTACGAGATCCCGGCGTATGCGGGTGACTGGGTGCAGAACCGTACGGGGAGGACGACGCTGGATGAGGAGGCAGTGTACGTGTTGTGGATTGGGACGAGTGCGTTGACTCTTTCCTGCTTGGCATTTTCCTTTTGCTTCTTGTGCTCCGGGTTTGAGGGGCTAATGCGTTCGCCTTTGCGCAGATGACGTCGGCGCTGGAGGCCTGCTCACGGGCAACCAGACCCAGGGCACCACGATCGTGAACGTAACTGAGTGCGGGGTGGAGTGGATGCGGCAGCTGTACGCGTACGGCGCGCGCAGGTTCATTCTGATGAATATGATCCCCTTGTGGCTTGTGCGTGTCCCTTTCCCCTCCTGTTCCAGCTCTCCTGCATCCCTCCCTCTACCTCTTAGGGCTGACGAACCACCCAGACACCGCTCTACTCCCTCATCCCCGTCCCGCCCGACCGCTACTGGCCGTACGCACACGACAGCTCCCGCACTTCCTATTCTTTGCAAATTCAGGAGCTCGTGAGCGCCGGCAACGCCCTCTGGGACCTGCAGGTGCCGGCGGCCCTTCGGGAGCTCGAGGGCGCGCGGGGGGCGGTGTTTAGCGCGTTTGACTTGGTGGGTGCTTTCTCCCAGCGGAGCTGAGTCAACTGACGAGAGATAATGGTGGGGCAGTTCTGGGATATATACCACGACCCAAGCAGGTACCTTAACGGCACCGCGCCGCTCAACATCACGGGGTACGATGCGCACTCGACCTTGGCTGGAGGGGCTCTAACCACCACCACCTCCCCATCTCCCGGTGAGTCCCTCATCTCACTCACTTTCCGCGGACTGCGTTCCCTCTGCTCGATTCCCGGGAGTGTGCTGACGGAGCGCAGACTCGTTCATGTGGTACGACAGCCTGCACCCGAGCGAGCAGTGCGGGCGGGTGCTGGCGCGGGAGGTTGTGAGCGCCATCGAGGGGCAGAGCAAGTATGCCACGTACTATAATTGGTGACCGTCCAACCCCCTCTGTACGGTATGGTCTGGTGGTAGAAGACGAACACAAAAGGATTTGTTTGCGGGCTAGGGCTACAAATTTCGTTAGCTATCGATACAAGTGCTATCGATACAAGTGTGCTGCAGTGTCTTTTATGCGTCGTCCATCGATCCAATCAAGTCGGTCCTCGGGTCTCATGTTCGCAGCCAGTTCTGCCCACTCCAAGCAACAAGCAATGCAAACGCCTCATTCCTCTTCCCCACGAACGGGAACTTGTGCACCCTCTCCCCGCCCTTGCCTTTGCCCTTCTCACCCTCCTTCCCCACCTCCGCCTCCTCCTCGCTCGCCCGCTCGCGCGGCCTCAACAGCACCTCCATCCCGCCCCATTTCCCGCCGCCCAAGCCCATAGCCCCCGTCTTCTTAACCCCCGCAATCTCGCCCAGCGCCATCCGCACCTCCTTCCCCGAGAGCGGGGTGAACCACAGCTCGCTATCAGAGATGCAGAGCGTGCCCACGCCACCCGCGTGCTGCGCGGGGAAGGAGGAGACGCCCTCTGCGACGCTGACGGAGGAGATCGGCTCGCCTCTCAAGAGGCGGCGGGAGTCTTCTGCGAAGGTGAAGCCGCGCTGGAGGAGCTTTTCCCAGTCTGGCGGCTGCCGCTCTAGTCCGGTTGCGAGGGAAGGGGCGCTGGGAGACTTTGGGCTCACAGCCGTGTTGAGAGAAGAGAGCGAGAGTGTGTCTGGGTCTTTCGACTTGCCCCGCCCGTCCCTGCTCACGGGGACGAGCGACTCGCCCCTCGCCGCGCGCTCCCGGATGAGGCCATAAGCGTACTGCGCATCGGTCGGCACGTCGCTGAACGAAGGGGGCACGCGCGCGGCCTCCTTCGCAGGCATGGCGCGGATTAAAGGGATGAGGAAGAAGAAGACGAAGCCGATGAGGAAGTAGATGAGCTTGGCGATGTACCGTGCAGGTGTGAGGAAGGTGAAGAGGAAGAGACCAAAGATCACCGCTGTGTAGACTCTTGATGCTGGCGGGTTGCGCCAGAGGAACATGCTGCTCTGAATCAGCGGGTGTACAAAGGAAACGTAGAGAAATCTCACTTCTTGATCCTCTCATGCAAATCCGCAATCTCCCCGAGGGCGACCATGACACCCTTTCTCCAGTCCTCCTCCCTCTTCCTCTCCCTCTCCTCAGCCTTCCTTGCCCGCTCCTCCATCTTCTCCTTCTTCCTTCTCTCCCTCTCAGCCTCCTTCTGCTGCTTGGTCTGCTCGACCCTGGCGAGCTTCTGCGTCCTGCCCTCCTCCTGCTGTGCAAGCTTCCGCAGCCTGTCTTCCTCCCGCTCCGCCGCTCGCTGGGCCTTGAGCTCCTTCTGGTCCGCCCTCTTCCGCACCGCAGCGGCTTGCGATGCGGCCTTCTCTGCGCGCTTGCGTTCTTTCTCCGCCAGCTTGCCAAGCTCGGAGGTGGCCGCGGTCGACGTAGACGTAGTCAGCGAAGTCGAGCCAGTCGAGTCCGTCGCGGCAGTCATAGCGCTCTCGAAGCTCTCCACGCTCGCAGTGGGGGAGGTAAGCACTGGCCCAGCGCCCTCCTCCTCCCCCACAAGCGTCTCCACATCAACGTCGGTGATAGACTCCTCCGTCACCTCCTCATCGAAGGCCTCACCGGCGTTATCCCCCGCCTCAGCCTCCTCCTCCGTCATCTCCCTCTCAACCTCCCTCTCAACCCCCGCCTCCTCCTTCTCCACCTTCTCGGCCACCTTCCTCCCCCTCCTCCCCTCCCTCCACCGCTTCCAAGCCACGTCCCACCCCAGCAACTCCGTAACGCCCAACACGCCCCCTCCCAGCCCTCCCAACCCACCCACCCCGCCACCCAACACTCCCGCCGCGCCCGCACCCAGCCCGCCCAAAGCCCCAGAAGCAGCATAATTCAACTTTGCCGCTTCCCCAAACTGCTCCGCTTCCCTCGTTGCGGCCCTGTGCGCGCGCAGCTCCCCGAGGGAGGGGTAGGGGAGGAAACGTCGGCGGATGAGGGAGTAGAGGATGCGCAGGAAGAGGGAGGGGAGGAGCAGGTCGTACCACCATAGCAGCCAGTAGACCTGCGTGGAGGGAGTCAGTGGGGTTCTTCTGCTAGCCAGGAGACAGGAACAGAAAGCAGGCAGTAGGAAGCAGGAGGGAAAGTCGACGTACGAGACACACTCTTGTGCTCCTCCCCCACTCCTCCCAGCACGCCACGGCCCATACGCCCGCCGCCCACCTCGCATACGCCGGGTAGAAGACATACAGCCTTACCGCGTTCGCCTGTAGCTTCCCGAGTGAGAACGGCTCGCGCGGGTCTTGTGAGAAGAGCGCGGGCTGCCGTGGGAGGAGGGGGATGAAGCTGTGCAGGAGGTGGGCGGTGAAGGGGGATGTGTCTGGCTTGAGCGGGGCGGGGGAGACGGGGGAGGTAGCGTCCCCCAGGGTGACGCTTTGCACGTTCTGCACGGGGGTTAGCTTGCCACACTATCCGGCTGAGATGAGGCATGACATACGTTAGCGAACAAGCTCAGGAACCGCTCTATCTCCTCGTCCTCGAATAGCTTGCGCAGCTCCGCTTCAGTCAGCTCGTCGTCCCGCTTCGGCGCTGTACCCGCGTCCGGCAGAGCGGGGTCAGGGAGCGCATAGGTGTTCAGCCGGATGGGAGGCGCGGGGTAGCCGGATCCGGGCATCGGCCTCCCTGCTGAGGGGGAGGGAGAGTCATCTGCTTCCCCGACGGCGTCGCTGAAGGGGATATCCGACGGCTGGGGAGCTTGCTGCTCCGCCGCTTTCTCCGCAGGCAGGCTGGGGCTGCCCGGCGCTGAGGATCTGATCGAGCCCAGTGATGCGGAGCGAGATGGGTGCTGTGGCGGGGGTGCAAAGTCCCTTGCTGCCACACTCCCATTTGCAGAGGGCGGGGAGGTGGAAGGAGAAGTGCCCGTACCGGTGCGCTTTGAAGGATGGGCAGGGGGCGGGGGCGGGGCGAGGAAGCGGGGTTGGGACATGATCCTTTCGCCAGCTTCTGATGAGGTGGCCAAGACGTTCAGCGAGGGATCATCCTTTGGGCAGAACTGGAATGCTGCGGACAGAGGGTGTTATTGCCGATGGCGCGGTTATGGCCCATCAGCGTTATCCCCGATAGGGTGTTATTCCCGATCCAAGTGCTACCGCCGAAGGAGATCTTATTGCCGAAGGAGCATTATCACCGGCCATGGTCCTATGGCCGACAGGTTATTTCGGTTGGGGACACCTAAATCCGTTGGGGGCGCCTAAATCCGTTGGGGTAAATCCGTTGGGGCACCTGAATCCGTTGGGGGCACCCAATCCGTTGGGGTAAATCGGTTGGGGACATTGCTTCCGTTGGGTAATTATCGCCGAAGGGCCTTATTCCCGACTAGGGCTTATTCCCGAATGTGCTTATGCCCGAGGAGGTCTTATTCCCGAGAGTGTGTTATCGCCGAAGGAGGTGTTATCTCCGTTGCTCCTCTTATGCCCGACTGGGGCCTTATCCCCGATGGATTGTCTCTCTTCCCCATGGGCCCCCTGGTCAGGGTCCTTGATGAATATGCACGTGCCGCTAATCGGTATCCACTGCGGGCGGCGGCCGCACCTCACTGACCGCAGGTCAGCAAGGCTGCGCCGTTGCTAGCCTGAGACCAAGCCTGAGGGGGTGCATAACAAGCTTGCTGTCGTCCGTTTCAACAACAACAACAACGACAACAACCACGAAGGATAAGGATGCAGGAACTCGAGAGGCGTAAAGCCGGTGCGTCCCTCGTCCCCAATCACCGTCTTCGTACAATGACTCACGCAGTCCCGCCCAAACGCAGCCGTCGTCGAGCGCTGGTACTTTGCGCGAACCAAAGCCGAGGCGACGCCCCTCGTGCACGTCGGGTTCGACCTCCTCCCCCCCGTCCCGCTCACCGCCTCGGAACTGCAAGCCGCGGTGGGCAACGCGCTCCATAGCCTGCCGGAGCTGCACCCCTTCCTCTCCTCCCGCGTGCTCTTCCACGACGGCTCGCAGGAGCTCGAGCTCGTCCGTGTCCAGGACACATTCTCCACCTCCGACGTGCTGGGAGTGAGCACAGAGCCCGTGTTCGAGCACGCGCTGGACGAGCAGCTGCGCACGACGTTCGACTTAGACGGCAGGCTCTGGGGCGCATGGCTGCACCTCCCGCCCAGCTCCCTCTCCCCGGAAGTGAAATACACCCGCGCGTACGCAGCGGTCTACATCCACCATGCGCTGGCGGACGGGGTGGCCGTATGCGGGGTCGCGCGCACCCTCGTGCTCCTGCTTAACGACCCTGCGCTCTCGCTCCCGACACCGCAAGGCGGCCTCCCCCTCCCGCTCGACGCGCGCGTGAACATCAAGCCCTCCCTTTCCGCCCTCGGCAGCGCCGTGTTCACCGCCTACGTGCACCCGCGGCTCCCTGCCCTCCTCACAAGCCTCTACGAACCGCGCACGACGCCCTGGACAGGCGCAGCGCTCATGCCCCCCCTCCCCCGGCGCTCGCTGCACAAGATCGTCCAGCTCCCGCCTGCTCAACTGTCCCAGCTCCTCCACTTGGGCCGAAAGAACGGGGTAACGTTCACCGCGCTCCTGCACACGCTCATGTGGTCCGCCGTCTCCCCGCTCGTAAACGCGGAAACACAGCACTTGTACACCAGCGTCCCCGCCTCCCTCCTCCCGCTCATGTACCCCTCCCCCTCCCAGCCCGCGCCAGTAGGAGGCTGCTACGTCTCCCCGATCCACTACCACGGGCCTCCCTCCCCGCCCTCTGAAACGCTGGACGAGTTCCTCGCCCGGTGCAAGGTGTACGCGAAGCACCTGAAAGACCCGAGCGTGCTGGTGAGCGGCGTGCAAGCCTGGGGCCTGGTCGGCATGCTTTCCTACGAGGGGATCATACGCTATCTCAGGAAACGCTTCGTATCCGGCGAGGGGAGGAACAGCTACTCCATCTCCAACCTTCGGAATGTGGCCTTCTCGGCTGAGCAGGTTAGGGGAGGGTGGATACCCGAGCGGGCGGTGTTCACTCAGCCTATGCTGGGGAGCAGCGCGACGCTGCTGGCGGACGTGGTTAGTGTGAGTGTGGAAGGCAGAGAGGGGGAGGGACAAGGGTGCACGGTCGTGTTCTGCTGGGAGGAAGGGGTGCTCACGGAACAGGAGGCGGAGGGGATCGTACAGCGGACGAGGGAGGGGTGGGAGTGGGTGCTCAGGGAGGCGGACACGCAGGGCGCTTAGATCCCATCGTCCTTTGTGGCTTGAAACAGTGGGCGAAGTTGAATTGGAAACGGTAATACGTTGCCAGTGGGTAATGCACAGCGGGTTTGGGATGGTACCGAATTGGACTTGTGTGCTCTGGGCTCCAGCACCCCCGGTAGCTCGGTATTCTGAACACGTTCCCACCAGCACACATGCCAGCGCAGGCATCCAAGAGCCGTCAATTCTATGACCATTGATGCAGCTTTCTATCCCTTTCAACTTTCTCAGCAAAACCAAAACCAAATTAACAAAAACTGAAAAAGCAGCGAGTCCGAAAGATATAAAGAGGAGTGCAAAAAATGCAAGAGTTGTGCAAAAGGGTTTCTTCCGAATGCGGAAGAGGAAAGAGGCTGGCGCCGGGGGAGGGGAATACGCTCAGCTTGAAAGGATTAGAAACTGCAAGTGCTTAGGGTATGTCGTGAGTATTCCTTTTCTCCTGCACGCTCGCTGCACCACACCACGTCGCCACGCCCACATCCACGCATCATGCCGCAACGGTCTTCTCGGGGACGATACCGTACGAGCGCCTGTACAGGTCATCGATACGCTCGAGGTAGTACGAGCCGGGGAAGAGGTCGTCGATGCTCCCCACGGGGGTGTAGTCCTTGAGGGTATGGGTCTTCTCGCGGAGCTGTGCATCCCGTTTTCGTCAGTTCCTAGTTCACTTCTGCAGGAGAGGGGACTCACGTTCATCGCATCGACGTACTCCTGGCACGGGCGGACTTCCATCGCTGCGAGGCGGGCCTCAAGGTCGAGCGCCTCGAACATCTCATGCGTGCTGGCCCTTACGCTGATGGCAAAGAAGGAGCTTGCGCACCCAGCGCCATAAGCGAACATTGCGAGTCGCTTTCCGAGGAGCTTGTCGCCCGGCACGCCCCCGACGAGGGAGGCGAGGCAGCCGTAGAGCGAGCCGGTGTACATGTTCCCGCATCGCTCGGAGCACGTGAGCGTGGGCACGACGCGCTCCTGGTAGAGTTTCTTCCCCAGGCCCACAAACGTCTTCTCAACGGCCTTGTCAGACACCGTCTTCTCCACAGGCGTATCCTTGAAGGACGCTGTGGCCTCCTCCGTCAAGCCGGCGTACAGCGGCAAAGTGGGGTCCGCGAGCCAGTCATGGTAGAGCAGCCTCCCGTGGCACTTCTGCACGAGCTTGCCGTACGGCGAGTGGAACACGGCGTAGTCGAACCCGTCCATCGTCACCGGTTCGGCAGCGGGGAACCGACGCGCCATCTTGCTGCGGTAGGTCGCGTAGCACTTGTCGAGCGCGCCGGTGTAGGTGCCGTTGGAGAGCCGGCCGTCGACGTAGGGGTACTCGGAGGACAGGTCCGGCTTGTAAAAGTCGTACGTGTTCGCCATGTGCGTGCCGTGCACCGCTGCTCTGGGTAAGTACATGTTACATGCGCATGTATGTATGCGTGCTTACGCTCCATGACCAGGGGTGCGTTCGGGCCGATGAGCATTGCGCATGCGCCTGCGCCGCCGACTGCGCGCGCGGCGCCCTCTTCATACACTGCGATATCGCCCGCGAAGACGATTGCGAGCCTTCCGTCCCAGGAGGAGGACTCGACCCAGTTAATCGCGTTGAAGAGCGCGGCGGTGGAGCCGTAGCACGCGTTCTTGCTGTCGATACCCTCGATGTCCGTATTCCCCGATGCGGCAAAGAGGTCCATGAGGTGGGTCTTGACCGCTTTGGACTTGTCGATGAGCGTCTCCGTGCCGACCTCGATGCGCCCGACGTCCTTGGGGTCCACATTGTACTTCTTCAGGAGGGAGGCGACGGCGGAGAGGGCGAATGAGATGATGTCCTCGCGATCGTCGATGTAGGCCATGTACTTCTGCCCGAGGCCGATGGTGTACTTGCCCGCGGAGACACCGTCGTACGCCTCGAGGTCGGCTTCGGAGATACACTGCGGGGAGAACGGGGTCAGCACAGAGCGGGGAAGGAGGGGGAGGGGAGGGGAGTGCGCACCCGTTTGGGGAGGTACATCTCTATGCCGAGGATGCCGACGTTCTGGGGGCGTAGTTCGGAGGACATTGCGTGCGGTTGAGGGGTGGGGTTGGGTGGGTGTCTGTGGGGGAGGGGAGAGGGCAAGGTAAGAGGATGCAGAAATGAGGGGGATGGTTATTTATCGCCTCTTGGAAAAGAAGCAGGGTGACGGTGTGGGTGTGCGAGCGCAGACGAACAAGGTCAGGGTTGCCGTTTGGGTGCGCCCGCACCACTGCTGAGTCTGATCTCTTCCTCGCAGCCGCAACCGCGCCGAAGTTCCCTTCTGCACCAGGGTCCCCATTTCCATTTCCATTGGGGCACTCTCTCCTTCTGATCCCGCTAACCACGGACGCTCACACGCCACCGCGCCATCCCCCGGGCCCGCCCGACTCGTCCCCGTGAGCAAGGGACCGCACCACTGATCGGCGTTGTCACGGCCCCGATGAAACGTCCGATAATCGATTAAAACTGTCACGCTATCCCGTCAACACAATCGTCACACTCTACCGTACTTGGACAAGTGGTCAACCGGCTCCCTGGCGCAGACCACACCACCGGCCCCCTCCTGCCCTCCGACCGCCACCACCGCATCACACCAGCCGATGGGCGGGCGATCATCAGCGGCCAGCGGCCGGCCTCGCCACAAGCTAATGTAATTCGCACCCGAGCCAAGCGCCGAACGAAGGCTGTCCGCGATAATCGCGACAATGAAACCGACGATATGGCTACACTGGCAGATAGATCAGTATCATCGACGCTCGCTACCGAACGGGGGAGCTAATCGCCCAGAATATCAATGCATATCCTGCGCTTCCGAGTGTCCGCGTTGCTTATCACTACAGGTGTCGTAGAGTATTGGTACTGGATATGTACAACACCCCGGTTTCGCGCCGGGAATACGAATGCGCTACGCCCGCTGGCTGCGGCGTTGGTCGCTTGACAATCCTACCCCTTGACTGGCAAGCCCCGCGCTCGTCTGCTGCTCGTGCTCACAAGAGAGAAGTGTCTGTGTGTTCTCGGCTCCGCGGGCTCCGGAATCTTCCCGGTCCAGCCCGCCTTGCTTCTCCTCGCCAACATCAACGTAGCGAGTACCCGATACGCTTCCCGCTCCCAATTCGAAGACTTGCAGCGTGAGATGCACGGGCGTATCGAGCGCCCTCGGGCCAGTCTTGGGCACAGCAGTACAGCATATCATCAATCCTTCAACTCCCAATTGTCCCAGCAACTGATCATCTGCCGTCTTCCGTCTTCCGTCTTCTGTTTTCAGTCTTCAGTCTTCTGACGCTCCTGCCCCTCGCGGGCCGGGGCCAGCGGTTATCTCTGATAAGCAGCTTGTTGGACTGCCAGGAAGGGAAGGGGAGGGACGGGACGGCACCGCGGCCTGCGCTCCTGCGTGCGAAGGGCCGGCGTTCCTGACGACACGCGGGAGGGAGATTAACTGCCTGAGGCTCTGCTCCCTCGGATTTGGCGGTGCCTTGCGATTGGAGCAGCCAGCGTGCGGGCTTCGGCTTCTCACAGCTGGCAGAGGCGTGCCTGGCCGCTGCTGGGCACGTGAATCCCCCTTCCTCGAGATCAAGAACCACCCGCCCCAGCTCGCAGGCCCGGGGCGTCGAATAACTCTGCATTGCCCGCGATCGTCCCGGGCCCACAAGCTCGACCGCGTTCAGCGCAGAGGTCGCTCTGTCCGCTGGACATGCACGGAAGAGAGCATGCAAGAAATGGGTCGCACGGTCCGCGAGATTGGCTCGTGCTCCCACGGCATATCTGTCAACACGATGCAGGGAGAGGAATGGAGATTATATTGGCTCCTGCGAATCTGAAATAGTGTCATTATTGTGTGTGATGCTGAAGCCAAGGTATACGCCGGTCCCAGGCGTTCGTGAAATCTCGGGCTGACTTCGACGAATTCGGCATCTCTATCTTTGCTGATGGGAAGACTTCCACCCAGGAGGATCAACGAGGTCCGCATCGCTCTCCGTCGGCAGGCCAGCTCCTCCCGCCTCCACCTCCGTCAACAGCCGTGCACAGAGCGCCAGCAGGCCGCCCGCAAAACGAAAGTGAGGAGAGCGCCGCACAAGCTGTTTCGCTAACATAAGCTGCTCGCGTCGCTCAGAGCTCGGACCAAGCGTCGCTTCTTGCTCGTCCGGCTTGGTACAAGTCTGGCCTCTGGTCGCCGCCAAAGGATGGATCGCACCTGCTGGCAGAGCTTCGTCAGCGCATTCGTCGCTCTCTCCCATTTCGTCGACATCTGCGGGTGTATCAGAGTGCCGTCCTAATAACTCCTCGGCACCTTCAGGCACGACTGCCAGATTCCAAATCAGCATCTCGGCGAGAAACCGTCTGGCATTGGCGTTGCCGCGCTTGCAAGCGGCGGTGAAGTACTCGCTGGCCACCATGTCGTCTGGCTCCACGGTCCAAATCCGGATATGCTCTTCTCGATCCATATTGGGGCGCAAGTAGTAGAACAGACCAAGTCGACAGGAGGATTCGCGCAGCAGAGCAGTCGCCAGGTTGTACTTGAGGGATGTGGCCGCATCTGCTTCAGGCCTATTCTCCCACGGCGTGTGGACCGATCGAGGCATGAGCCGATCCGCAAGTCGAGTCGATACCTCCGACCAATTCCAAAGCCCTGAATTCATGAGCATGATCCGAGTTTCACTGCGAAGCGTTGGCTTACCATCGGGCCACTCGGCACCCTGGAGCCAACACGCCTTCGCTCTTGCCCGATCCCTTTCGAGCACACTGCTCTTCCACAACAAATCACCCAAGAGGCGGGATGCCCGTGGCTGGCGACGATTCATGCCCTCCAAGAGCGTTTGCTCAAGTTGATCAGCTAGTGTTGCCTTCTCCTCTGCGTCACGTGAGCTCTTCCAAGTTTGGAGATACCACCACGCCTTAGCGGTGTGGGCCTCCGCAGCGCCAAGAAGAATCATCTTGTCCGCTATCCACAAGGCCTCTTCTCGCGTCTCTGGCGCATGAACGAGTATTTGGCTCAGCAGGACACCCCCATAATCAACGCGATCCGAGCCGCCATTATTCCATGCGATGCGCAGCAGACGTTCAGTTGAAGGTCGAAAATCTAAATTTCAAGTCAGCTCCATGCGAGTGTAGTCAATACAAATACGGACTGAAGCTATCTTCGTGCCTCCTCCGACCCAATTTCGGGAAGGTAAGTACCAAACGAAGAGCAGCCTCTCTGGCAGGTATTGGCGCGTGGCTAAGCACTGGGAGAAGAAAATGTCTAGCACGCCGAGTGCGAGGAGTAGTTGAACGCACGTGCAAGTATCAGGTCGTCCTCAGTTGTCTCAGACGCGGCCAACAAAACGATGGTCTCCAACGCCTTCTCCGGCATCCCCCACTCGTGCAGGCCACGCCTTTTCCTTCGTGCTTTCGACCAGGCAAGATCTTCCAATGGCCAAACAGGAACGCTTGGATCACGCCGTGGACAAGATGGCGGACGATCAGGACTGGAGAGAATAGTTTTGCGTGGCTGGGGCGCCGGGTGGAGATGGGCGATAGACGAGTGCAGCCATCGGTAGCGCGAGATTGGTGTAGTCGCCCGATGCCTCGTGGGGATCAAAACCACCGAAAGAGACACCCGCCGCATCGATGTCGTTGTTCGCCACGTTCCCGGCAATGCGACCTCAAGTGCTCATAGAGCGAAAGAAAAGAGAAAGGAAGAGGACTTGAGCTTGAAAGAACGAAGGCGTACAACGCCGTGTATGGTCAGTACAAAAACCGGTTTACGGCACAAAAGTATGCGCGGTAGAGCGGAGGCATTATGTCGTGGGCTCACGATTTTAGGAGCAACTCTTCGTTCAGTAATGCTACAAGCTTTGTACATCGGCAAATATGGCTACAGGTGTTGTGGATCTACAACTCGTTCCGGGTGACATTTGATTAAGAGATTTAAGATCGGAGCACCCTGTTCGGGCACGAAGACTTGACGTTGTCCATCCCTCTCCACACTCCCGTCCAACGGCAGAACGCGCTCAAAGCGCCTGCACGAACAGCTCCCACCGCGCTCTCCTCTCCCCCGTCCCGTCCACGACGGGACGGGGGGGGGTAACCCTGACTTCGACGAGTTCGGCATGTCTATCATTGCTGATGGGAAGACTTCCACCCAGGAGGATCAACGAGCTTCGCATCCCTCGCCGTCGGCAGGCCTGCTCCTCCCTCGTCCACCTCTGTCAACAGCCGTGCACAGAGCGCCCGCAGGCGTCCCGCCGTACGGTGTTGAGGAGAGCGCGGTAGAAGCTGTCGAGCCAACATCAGCTGCTCGCGTCGCTCAGAGCTCGGACCAAGCATCGCTTCCTGCTCGTCCGGCTTGGTACAAGTCTGGCGTCTGGTCACCGCCGAGGGATGGATCGTTCCTGCTCGTCGAGTTTCGTCAGCGCATTCGTCCCTCTCTCCCATTTCGTCCACATCTTCGGGTGTATTAGGGTGCCGTCCAAATAGCTCATCGGCACCTTCCGGTACGATTGCCCGATTCCAAATCAGCATCTCGGCGAGGAACCGCCCGGCATAGACATGGCCTCCCTTGCACGCCGTGGTGAAGTACTCGCTGGCCGCGATGTCGTCTGGCTCCACGGTCCAAATCCGGATATGCTCTTCTCGATCCATGTTGGGGCGTAAGTAGTAGAACAGCCCAAGTCGACAGGAGGATTCGGGCAGCAGAGCAGTCGCCAAGTTGTACTTGAGGGATGTGGCCGCATCTGCGTCAGGCGTAATCATCCAGGGAGCGTTGAGCGCTCGAGGTAGGACACGCGCAAGTCGAGTCGCTACCTCTGACTTATTCCAAACCCCTAAATTCATGAGCATGATGCAAGCCTCACTGCCAAACGTTGGCTTACGATCGGGCCACTCGGCACCCTGGAGCCAACATGCCTTCGCTCTTGCCCGATCCCTTTCAAGCACCCCGCCATTCCACAACAAATCACCGAAGAGAAGGGATGCCGATGGGTCGCGACGATTCATGCCGTCCAAGAGCGTCTGCTCAAGTTGATCAGCTATTGTTGCCCTCTCCTCTGCATCACGTGAGCTGTCCCAGATTGCTGAATAACACCGCGCTTTAGCGGCATAGGCCTCCGCAACGCCAAGAAGGATCATATTGTCCGCTATCCGCAAGGCCTCGTCTCGGGTCTCGGGCGCTCGAGCGAGTATTTGGCTCAGCAGGACACCCGCACGATCAACGCGGTCCGAGCCGCCATCGTTCCATGCAATGCGCAGCAGACGTAGAGCTGAAGGTCGGAAATCTTAATGCAAGTCAGCTCCATGCGAGTGTAGTCAATACAAACACTTACTGAAGCAGTCTTCGGGCCTCGTCCGAAGCAATTTCGGGAAGCTAAGCACCAAACGAGCGGTAGCCTCTCTGGCAGGTATTGGCGCGTGGCTAAGCACTGGGAGAAGAACATGTCCAGCACGCCGAGTGTGAGGAGTAGTTAGACGCACGTGAAAGTATCAGGCTATCCTCAGTAGTCTCAGATGCGGCCAACAAAACGATCGTCTCCAACGCTTTCTCCGGCATCCCCCACTCGTGCAGGCCATGCTTTTTCCTTCGTTCTTTCGACCAGACGGGACTTTCCAATGGCGATAGAGGAACGCTTAGATCACGCGGCGGAGCAGATGGCGGATCATTAGAACTGGAGAGAGTCGTTTTGCGTGGCTGGGGCACCGGGTGGAAATGGGCGAGAGATGAGTGCAGCCATCGGCAGCGGGAGATTGGTGTAGTCGCCCGATGCCTCGTGGGGATCAAAACCACCGAAAGAGACACCCGCCGCATCGATGTCGTCGTTTCCCACGTTCTGGGCAATGCGACCTCAGGTGCTCATGAAGCAGGAGAAGAGAAAGAAAGGGGACTTGAAGTTGAGGGCGACGAATGCGTACAACACGGCGAATGGTCAGTGCGCAAATCGGTTCACGGCACACAAGTGTGGGCGGTAGAGCGGAGGCATACTATCGATGGCTGCTCCCCACGCTCACTGGCACTTCAAGTCCAACTTGAACCTCTTACAGTGATTGCAAACTACAGTACCCGATTGGTGCGTTGTATTTTTCGATATAGAGACGGTAGAACAAGCTGTTTGATAAAATGGTGCTCGGCATAGTGCACTCGGTGTGGAAGGCCAGGACGCTCCCTGGAATGAGTGCTTACGCAGCTCGAGCAAGCCTTTGACAGAGAGAAGAGAAGAATGTTTGAACACTGACAGGAACATACTACTCAATGCGTCAACTTCAAGGCCACGGGATGAGCACGTCGGAATTGAATTGCGGCTCTTCTCACCTCCTGCACAATGCCCTCGTCCAATGAAGAGGGCCGCCGCGATGCAGGACAGCGCTTCGTCCGACAGTAATGCTACAGGTTTGTACATAGGCAATATAGCTACAGGCGTTCTGGATCTACAACCCGGTCCGGGTGACATTCGAGTAGGAGATTTAATATCCGTTCAGTCAAAAATAGGTGCAGCAAGAGCAGAGGTTCCTCGTCGCCTCGCTCCCGCGGAACGACCACACGCGCTCAAAGCGCCTCCACGAACAACTCCCACCTCGCTCTCCTCTCCCCCGTCCCGTCCGCGATGGGCAGAAGCGTAACCCTCACCTTCCTCCTCTCGAACGCACTTCCATTCCACACCCCGACGAGCGCGGCCACCTCCTCCGTCTCGCTCCTCCTGAACGCCTGATCGTAGGGCCCGCCCTCGACCGCCGAGGGGCCAGAGAGGAGGGTACGAAAGCCCGAGTGCGGGTGGAGCACGCGCTTGGGGGACAGGGCGGAGATTCCCTCCCTCGCGAGCCGGGCGGTGTGTGTGATATCCCCCAGGAAACGTGCCCAGTCCGCGCGCGCGATGCCGCTCCCCTCCAGCGGGGGCGCATACATGCCCTCCCACCCGCCCGCCAGGGAGCGCCCCACGCTCCGAACGCGGAAGGGCGCAAACGCGCGGCTCTTGAGCCGCCAGGGACCCGGGGTGGAGAAGCACTCTGGGGGCGGGTCGAGAGGTCGGTAGGTCGCGGGATAGGACGGGACTGGGAGGGGGACCAGAGCCGTCGGGTACGGGGAGAAGGGTGGGAGGGGGAGGTCGCCTCCGCTTGCGTGGCGCGTGTATGCGGGCGGCGGCTGCGAGGGCGAGGCGTCCTCCTCATCTGAGAGCGCTGACTCGGGCGGGTCCTCTAGTGATACTGAGCTCTCAGTGCGCGGGTGTGCTGGCTCGGAGCGCGATCTCGACCGTGGGGATTCGCCAGTGACCGGCTCGGCGAGATGCAGCAATGAGCTTCCCCGCTGTTCCGGCGCGCCTGGAGCAGCTGCAGCAGGGCCCCAGCGGAGAGGGGAGACCTCCCTGGGACTGTGCACGGCCTGGAAGAGCGGCGAGCTCGCGGTTGTCTGCGATGGTGTGTCGTATGGCGTCACTGGTGGGAGGGGGATTGGCCGATGAACGGGCGAAGGCGGTGTGTGCGGGGCGGAGCGGGGGGAGCTGGGGCTGGCGAGGTGCGAGAGGGAGGAGCCCGAGTGCAGGGAGAGGAGCGTGGATGGCGGCAGCCCCAGGCCGACGTGCCGCGCGCTGCTGGGCGTGTCCTCGTACATGGGCGCGGTGCGGCCTTGGGTGGGGCGCTCGGGCGTCATGGGGGGAGAATTGAGGCTTGTGTGTGAGATGGGCGAGGAGCCCCCTGCTGCGGGCTCCCACTGCATCTTCGGATTGCCGAAGCTGCGATAGAGTAGAGATAACGTATTTGCTGTTTCGCACTGGAAGTGCAGTCAATATCAGCTTCAGCTGTCAGTTGTAAGAGAGCGTTGTCGTGCCGTATCGTATCGTGTGCGAGATGGGATAAGCGGTCGAGAGAGACGTTGGCGAGTGCCAGGCTAATAAGTCCCACGAGCGGTCGGGATGGGACGGTGTGCGGCAAGGAAGCACGGGAGGCGCCGGACCCTTTTCGGTAGGGGACCGGATCCAGCACAGGCGAAACGTGATTGGAGGCTTTTGGACCCTATGAAGCACAGATGACGCGGCGGCCCGGGCTTCTTCAGTTCCGGAGGCCAGATCATGATGAAAGTCGACCTGTTGTTCAGCTCATTGTCGTCTCCGCTTAACTTTCATATCTATGTGATTTCCCACAGCTGAGATCCGCACGAGTCAGCGTGCGACGAGACCATTACCGATGGCTGCACTCGTCTCTCGCCCATCTCCACCCGGCGTCCTGGTCGCGCAGAAGGATTCTCTCCAGTCTTGATGGTCCGCCATCTTCTCCACGGCGTGATCTACGGGTTCCTGTGTGGCAATTGGAAGATGGTCTCTGGTCGAAAGAGCGATCGCAGGAGCGTGGCCTGGACAAGTTGAGGTTACCGGAGAAGGACTTGGACACGATCCTTCTGTTGCCCGCATCTGAGATCACCGAGGACGACCTGATATTTGCACGTGCGTCCAATAACTCCTCGCACTCGGCGCGCTGGACACGTTCTTTTCTCAGTGCTTGGCGGAGTGCCCATATCTGCGTCAAGAGCCGCGCGTTCGCGCCCTCCCCCGTGCAGAGTGTGGGGCGCTCCCTGGCGGGCTGTGGGAGGGCGTGTATGCGCCCCCGCTGGAGGGGAACGGTATCGCGCACGCGGACTGGGCCCGTTTCCTCGGGGATATCACCCACATTGCCCGGCTCGCGAGGGAGGGTATCTCCGCCCTCTCCCCCAAGCGCGTGCTCCACCCGCACTCGGGCTTTCGTACCCTCCTCTCTGACCCCTGGGCTGTCGAGGACGGGCCCTACGATCAGGCGTTTAGAAGGAGCGAGACGGAGGAGGTGGCCGCCCTCGTCGGGGTGTGGAATGGAAGCGCGTTCCAGAGGAGGAAGGTGAGGGTCATGCTTCTGCCCATCGCGGACGAGAGGGGGGAGAGGAGAGCGAGGTGGGAGCTGTTCGTGGAGGCGCTTTGAGCGCGTTCTGCCGTCGGACGGGAGCGAGGCGAGGCGTGAAGGAACCTCTGCTCTTGGCACAAGTTTTTTGACTGAACAGTGTGCTCCAATCATATATCTCTTAATCGAATGTCACCCGGAACGGGTTGTAGATCCACAACGTCTGTAGCTATATTGCCTATGTACAAAGCTTGTAGCATTACTGAACGAAGAGTTGTTACCTGAAATGGCATCCAGTCATCGATAAAATGCCTCCGCTCGACCGCCCACACTTGTATGCCGTGAACCGATAACTTATTCGACGTTGTACGCCTTGTTGCCCTCAACTTCAGGTCCTCTTCCTTTCTCTTGTCCTGCTTCATGAGGACCAGAAGTCGCATTTCCCAGAACGTGGGAAACGACGACATCGATGCGGCGGGTGTCTCTTTCGGTGGTTTTGATCCCCACGAGGCATCGGGCGACTTTACCAATCTCGCGCTACCGATGGCTGCACTCGTCTCTCGCCCATCTCCACCCGGCGCCCCAGCCACGCAAAACTATTCTCTCCAGTCCTGATCGTCCGCCATCTTGTCCACGGCATGATCCAAGCGTTCCTGTTTGGCCATTGGAAGATCTTGCCTGGTCGAAGGAACGAAGGAAAAGGCGTGGCCTGCACGAGTGGGGGATGCCGGAGAAGGCGTTGGAGACGATCGTTTTGTTGGCCGCGTCTGAGACTACTGAGGACGACCTGATACTTGCACGTGCGTCTAACTACTCCTCACACTCAGCGTGCTAGACATGTTCTTCTCCCAGTGCTTAGCCACGCGCCAATACCTGCCAGAGAGGCTGCCGTTCGTTTGGCCGTTAGCTTCCCGAGATTGCTTCGGACGAGGCACGGAGACAGCTTCGGTGCGTGTTTGCATTGACTACATTCGCATGGAACTGACTTGCATTGAGATTTTCGACCTCCATACGAACGGCTGCTGCGCATTGCATGGAATAATGGCGGCTCGAACCGCGTTGATCGTGCGGGTGTCATGCTGAGCCACATGCTCGGTCTAGCCCCCGAGACGCGAGAAGAGGCCCTGTGGATAGCGGACAAGATGATCCGTCTTGACGCTATGGAAGCCTACACCGCTAAGGCGCGGTTGGATATCCAAGCCTGGGAGAGCTCACGTGACGCAGAGGAGAAGGCAACACTTGCTAATCAAATTGAGCGAACGCTCTTGGAGGGCATGGATCTTCGCCACCCATGGGCATGCCGCCTCTTGGGTGATTTGTGGTGGAAGGGCAAAGTGCTCGGGAGGGATCGCGCGAGAGCGAAGGCATGTTGGCTGGAGGGTGCTGAGTGGCGCGATCGTAAGCCAACGCTTGGCAGTGAGGCTCGGATCATGCTCATGAATTTAGGACGTTGGGGTCGGTCCGATATAGTTAGCCATATTGGGGGTTACTTCATGCCTCGATCGCTCCACACGCCCTGGGAGAATAATCCTGACGCAGATGCGGACACATCCCTCAAGTACAACTTGGAGAGTGCTGAGCGGCGAGAATCCTCCTGTCGACTTGGTCTGTTCTACTACTTACGCCCCAACATGGATCGAGAAGAGCATACCCAGATTTGGACCGTGGAGCCAGACGACGTGGTGGCCAGCGAGTACTTTACCGCGGCGTGCAAGGGCGGCTATGCCCGTGCCAGACGGTTCCTCGCCGAGATGCTGATTTGGAATCGGGCAGTCGTGCCGGAAGGTGCCGATGAGCTATTTGGACGGCACTCTGATACACCCGAAGATGTCGACGAAATGGGAGAGAGGGACGAAGGCGCTGACGAAACTCGACCAGCAGGAACGATCCATCCCTCGGCGGAGACCAGACGCCAGACTTGTACCAAGCCGGACGAGCAGGAAGCGACGCTTGGTCCGAGCTCTGAGCGATGCGAGCAGCTTATGTTAGCGCAACAGCTTCTACGGCGCACTCCTCACTATCGTGTTGTGGGCGGCCTGCTGGCACTCTGTGCACGGCTGTTGACGGAGGTGGATGAAGGAGGAGCAGGCCTGCCAACGGCAAGCGATGCGGACCTCGTTGATCCTCCTGGGTGGAAGTCTTCCCACCAGCAACGATAGACATGCCGAACTCGTACAAGTCAGCTCGAGATTTCACCAGCGCCTGGGGCCAGCGTACGCCTTGGCTTGAGCATGGAACACAGTAATGACACTATTTCGCACTGGCAGGAGCGAATACAATCTCCATCCCCCTCCCCGCATCGTGTTGACAGATATCCTGTCGGAGCACGAGCTGATTTAGCGGACCCACGCGACCAGCTCTTGCATGCTCTACGGTTTGCACCTCTGAATAACGGAGCAGCCTGTGCGCTCAACGCGCCTGAGATCCAACCCAGAGTTTTCGACGTCCTGGACCCGCGAGCTGCTGCTCGTTCGTGGACTCCGATCAAGTGATGTAACATCAAGATCGCGTGCCATCTGATCGAGGAACGTCTCTGGCCGGGTATCTCCGACACGCTCAAGGACACCGGTGCCACTGCTCATGCCGACCTCACCGCGGCCGACCAGTCGTTCAGTTCGTCCAGCACCTGTCCGCGCTCTCGTCTAACCTCCATTTCGAGACGTGTGGAGAAAAGTTCCTCGTCCGCCACTACGCTGGTGACGTGATGTACGATGTCGAGGGCATGACGAACAAGAACAAGGATCAACTCGTCAAGGTTGAACTCGAGGAAGAGTGCCCAGCGGCGGCCAGGCGCCCCTCTGCCAGCCATGAGAAGCAGAAGCCCGAAGCCTTCGCACGCTGGCTGCTCCCACTGCAAGGGGCTGCCAAAGCCGAGGGAGCAGAGCCTCAGGCAGTCCGAGTCAATCTCGCTCCCGCGTGTCGTCAGGAACGCCAGCCTTCGCACGCACGAGTGACGAGTGCAGCGCCATGCCCCGGGGCTCCCGGCACAAGTATACTTGCTCCAATCTTAAATCTCTTAATGAAATCTCACCCGGAACGGGTCGTAGATCCACAACGTCTGTAGCTATCTTGCCCATGTACAAAGATGTAGCATTACTGCCAGACGAAGAGCTGACCTGCATGTGTGTGGATCCGAAGGCCCTCTGTATTGGACGAGGACATTCTGCAGCAGGTGAGAAGATCTGTGCATGCCTGCATCAACCGTGGTTCACATCCCAAGTGTACCCTCTCCGCGCCAACTACAGATTGAGAACCGTAGAACGTAGAATGCAATTACTGTAAGAGGTTGGAGTAAGGTGACAGAGCCATCGACAAAATGCCTCCGCTCCACCGCCTACTGTGCTCAGGTTGTAAACCGGTTTTCGTCTTAACCGATACACGGCGTCGTAGGCCTTCGTGCCGTCAAGCTCAAGTCTTCAACCCTTCTTTTCTTTCGCTGCATGAGTACTGGAGGTCGCATTGCTCGGAACGTGGCGACCCATGGCATCGATGCGGCGGGTGTCTCTTTCGGTGACTTTGATCCACACGAGGCATCGCGCGACTTTACCAATCTCGCGCTACCGATGGCTGCACTCGTCTCTCGCCCATCTCCACCCGGCGCCCCAGCCACGCAAACCTATTCTCTCCAGTCCTGATCGTCCGCAATCTTCTCCACGGCGTGATCTAAGCGTTCCTGTTTGGCCATTGGAAGATCTTGCCTGGTCGAAGGAACGAAGGAAAAGGCGTGGCCTGCACGAGTGGGGGATGCCGGAGAAGGCGTTGGAGACGATCGTTTTGTTGGCCGCGTCTGAGACTACTGAGGACGACCTGATACTTGCACGTGCGTCTAACTACTCCTCGCACTCGGCGCGCTAGACATTTTCTTCTCCCAGTGCTTAGCCACGCGCCAATACCTTCCAGAGAGGCTGCCCTTCGTTTGGCCCTTAGCTTCCCGAAATTGCTTCGGACGAGGCACGAAGATAGCTACAGTCCGTACTTGTATTGGCAACACTAGCATGCAGCTGACTTGAAATTGAGATTTCCGACCTTCAGCTGAACGTCTGCTGCGCATCGCATGGAATAATGGCGGCCCTGATCGCGTTGATCATGGGGGTGTCCTGCTGAGCCAAATACTCGCTCAACTGCCCGAGACCCGAGCAGAGGCCCTGTGGATAGCGGACAAGATGATTCTTCTTGGCACTGCGGAGGCCTACACTGCTAAAGCGCGGTCGTATCTCCAAGCCTGGTTCAGCTCACGTGACACAGAGGAGAAGGCAAGAATTGCTAATCAAATTGAGCAAACGCTCTTGGAAGGCATGAACCGTCGGCACCCATGGGCATCCCGCCTCTTGGGTGATCTGTTGTGGAAGGGAAGAACGCTCGAAAAGGATCGGGCGAGAGCGAAGGCATGTTGGCTGCAGGGTGCCGAGTGGCCCGATGGTAAGCCAACGCTTGGCAGTGAGGCTCGGATCATGCTCATGAATTTAGAGGATTGGAGTCGGGCCGATCTATTGACCCAACTTGCGGGTGTCCTTATGCCTCGATCGGTCCAAGCGCCCTGGGGAAATAAGCCTGACGCAGATGCGGCCACATGCCTCAAGTACAACTTGGAGACTGCTCTGCTGCCCGAATCCTCCTGTCGACTTGGTCTGTTCTACTACTTACGCCCCAACATGGATCGAGAAGAGCATATTCGGATTTGGACCGTGGAGCCAGACGACGTGGTGGCCAGCGAGTACTTCACCGCAGCGTGCAAGGGCGGCCATGCCCATGCCGGACGGTTTCTCGCCGAGATGCTGATTTGGAATCGGGCAGTCGTGCCGGAAGGTGCCGATGAGCTATTTCGACAGTACCCTGATACACCCGAGGGTGCCGACGAAATGGGAGAGAACGACGACGGCGCGGACGAAGCTCTACCAGCAGGAGCGATCCATCCTTCGGCGGTGACCAGACGCCAGACTTATACCAAGCCCGACGAGCAAGAAGCGACGCTTGGTCTGAGCTCTGAGCGACGCGAGCAGCTGATGTTGGCGCAACAGCTTCTACCGCGCTCTCCTCCCTATCGTGTCGCGGGCCCCCTGCTGGCGCTCTGTGCACGGCTGTTGACGGAGGTGGAGGAGGGAGGAGCAGGCCTGCCGACCGCAAGCGATGCGGACCTCGTTGATCCTCCCGGGTGGAAGTCTTACCATCGGCAACGATGGACATGCCGAACCCCCTCGAAGTCGGCTCGAGATTTCACGAACGCCTGGGACCGGCGTATGCCTTGGCTTCAGCATAAAGGACAGTAATGACAGTATTTCGCACTCGCAGCGAATCTAATCTCCATCCCCCTCCCCCAATGTGTTCACAGACATCCTTTCGGAGCACGGGCGAGTCTCGCGGAGCATGCGATCATTTCTTGCATGCTCTCTTCCGTGCATGTCCAGCGGACAGAGCAGTCTATGCGCTCAACGCGGCCGAGCTACTCTATCGCAGCTTCCGCCATCCTATGCAGTGGGGGCCCGCAGAAGGGGGCTCCTCGCCCATCGCACCCACCGGCCTCAACTCTCATCCCATGACGCCCGAGCGCCCCACCCAAGGCCGCACAGCGCCCACATACGAGGACACGCCCAGCAGCGCGCGGTACAGCGGCCTCGGGCACCCCTCGCTCGCGCCATCCACGCTCCCCTCCCTGCACTCGGGCTCCTCCCTCTCACACCTCGCCAGCCCCAGCTCCCCCCGCTCCGCCCCACATACACCTCCCTCCCCCGTCCACCGTCCAATCCGCCTTCGCCCAGTGACCCCATACGATACGCCCTCGCACACGACCGCGAGCTCGCCGCTCTCCAGGCGGTGCACAGTCCCAGGGAGGTCTCGCCTCTCCGCTGCTGCCCTGCGGCTGCGGCTGCAGGCGCGGCGGAGCAGCGGGGAAGCTCGCTGCTCCATCTCGCCGAGCCGATCACCGGCGACTCCCCACGGTCGAGGACGCGCTCCGAGCCAGCGCACCCGCGCTCCGAGAGCTCCGCACGACTAGACTACGCGCCCGAGTCAGCGCTCTCAGACGAGGAAGGACCCCTTGCCCTCGCAGCCGCCGCCCGCATACACGCGCCACGCGAGCGGAGGCGACCTCCCCCTGCCGCCGTTCTCCCCGTAACCGACGGTTCTGGTCCCCCTCCCTGTCCCGTCCTACCCGCGACCTACCGACCGCTCGACCCGCCCCCAGATTGCTTCTCCACCCCGGGGCCATGGCGGTAGAGAGGCGCGCCGCTCGTTTGACACTTAGACTCCCTACACCGCTTCCACCGCCGATACGACAGAAAGAATGCTACAGTGCGGGTTCTTCTTGATTGCACTCGCATGGCGCTGACTTGCATTGAGATTTTCGACCTCTATACGAACGCCTGCTGCACATTGAATGACACGATGGCGGCTCGAATCGCGTCGCTCGTGCGGGTCGACGATTGACCGAACTGCTCAGTCGTGACCGTCAGACTCGCAAGGAGGCCTTGCGGATAGTGGCAAGATGATCCTTTGGCACTGCGGCGGCCTATACCGCCAAAGCGCAGTGTTATATAGCCACCTCGCACACCTCACGTGACGCCGAGAAGGCGACCATCGCCCATCAACTTGAACGAATGCTGCTGGAGAGAGTGAAAGCTCGCGGCGTTGACTCTATTCTATTAGTAGATTGCAAAGTTACTGTGAGAGTCAAGTTATCACAATACGAAGTCGGCATTCCTCTTGTTTCGAAACGTAGTGGTATACTACGGTTCACACCAGTTCACGCGCGGTCACGCTCGTTCACATGGGCTCATGCCCGTTCACGCTCGACTTGCCTATTTCGACCCGTTCGATTGCGCCTTTCGCACGCCTGCAATCGAATGCTGCTCATGTAAGGTGCTTTCTGCTCAAGCCATGCCCAGGCGGAGGAGCATATGCCATCCAGTCGGTTACTCGCTACTCAAGCACATGGAAGGCCACGCGTTATCCAGTGGTGCGCAATGTCGCTCCAAGCACGGATGGCCCACACTTTGTAGCCGACGATCACCCGAGGCACGTCGGCGGAACGGTTACCTCCAGGCACGGAATCCTTGGCGAGGCTCTGAGTGCCATAACATCAGTAATGAAGGCTGGATTGAAAATGTTCGGGCCGTGGCGTCCGCGATCTGCAGTGCCTCTCGGAGCCAAGTGAAATAATCCGGTACTAAATAGGGAACTGACTCCGCCGACAAGTCACACGAGTTTGCCTTCTTCCCTTTCGCTGTTCCTCATGACGGCTTCCTTATCACGCTGGGCCATATCGACGTCATTCTCCCGTTTTCTCGTCATTCTCCATTTTCTCCAGGGTCAATATTCTGCATTGGACCAACAAAGTTTTTCTGGACAATCGTCATAATCGGCTGATGTGACAACGGAGGCGGCTCAGCGAGGGGCGTGCGGGGGCGCACACGGTCAGTCCCGCGCCCAACGGCAACAAGACATTGCGTGTTCTTGGCGACATTCGCACGAATACGCGCGCATATGGGCGAGAAGTGACTTCGCTTGGATTCCATGTGCTGTTCTTTGATTTTTGGATATTTTTCGATCACGCTTGCTGCTTCTTGCCCTGGGCAATACGAATGCCATGTGGAAGTACGGGACAGCGCTGCGAATTGGGTCTTCGGCCAATTCATTGTTACTCTGATAACTCCGATAACCACTTGCTTCTCCTGGATTGATAAGGGGCTACCGCCATGTGGTGGTGATGTTGCTCCTGCCAAACAGTGCCGGATAACATCCGTTATGTGCCGGGGTTAGGCTTGGCATGGCCGTGATGGGTCGTGAACCGTCGGGATACATCGTGTGCACACGGCTCTGCAGCTCCAGCGCATGCTGCTCCCAATGGTGCCATTGATCCATTCTCTACTCCTTATAATGACTATCTTTCGCCTACCGGGATATCTTTGCTCTACCGCCCCGTCCTGTCCGACTCCTTCTTCGAGCTCTCCAAGTGCAAAACAGAAGCTCGCGCTTTTCCTCTTCTGGTTTCTTCACTCCTCTTCGGTACCTTAATCACACGCCAAAATGAGTGAGTATTCCTTGGTGCATCTGGCCGTCGTGTCCTTATCGCATTCTAACTATGTCACCAGGCCAGACCGGGGGTCCAGCGATCACCGTCGACTTTGAGTCGGCGCCGAACGACCCCAAGGGTCTCCCTCCCAACAACACCATCGACGAAGAGAAGAATGCGCTTGCCACCGTCGTCTCCCACCACCACGCCGCGTCCTTCCATGTAAAGGAGGCCGAGGGAAACGAGCCTACCGAGGAGGAGCTCAAGACCCTCCGGCTCGTTCCAGCCTCCATGCCATGGCCGGCCATCGCAATGTGCCTGATCGAGTTCGCGGAGCGAGCGAGTGAGCAAGAACGTCGCATGGTCTACCGTGGACTTTATTCACCCTGTACTAGGCTACTACGGATCCAGCGGTCCATTCAGCAACTTCATTCGTGGTCCCCTCCCCAAGGGCGGCAACGGCGCCGGTGCCGTTGCCCCGGGTCCCGAAGGCTACAATGAGTCTGCCGGTGCCCTGGGCATGGGTGTCCAGGCGGCCACGGCGCTGACCACCCTCTTCACTTTCCTGGCGTACACAGTTCCCGTGCGTTTCATCCAATTCCTACTGTATTAATGCATGTGCTGAAAAATAACATAGATCTTCGGCGGCATAGTTGCGGACACCAAGTGGGGCCGCTTCAAGACCATTTGCGTAGGAACAGCAGTTGGTGCAATTGCCCATGTTTTGCTCGTTATCCCGGCTATCCCGAGTGTCATTGCTGGAGGGAAAGCGCTCGGTATGTCTTTGGAACAAGCTTGTGATGCTTCCGCTGATGAGCATCGCTAGCGGCATTCATCATTTCTATCCTTATTCTCGCCTTTGCCGCGGGCTTTATCAAGCCGTCTCTTGGTCCTTTGCTCTGCGATCAGAGCCCCGTGCACCACCAAGTCGTGAAGACTCTCAAGTCCGGCGAACGCGTCATCCTCGATCCTCAGACCACAGTCCAGCGGTACCTCCTCATCTTCTACTGGGCCATCAATATTGGGGCGTTCTTCGCGCTAGCGACATCCTATGCTGAGCGTGACGTCGGATTTTGGCTCGCATATCTCCTTCCCGGCATCGTCTATATGCTCATGCCAATCGTTCTCATCCTCGCGTACAAGGGGCTCTACAAGGCGCCGCCTCAGGGGTCCGTCGTTCTCGAGTGCGGACGCGTATTCAAGCGCCTGCTGTCGCATGGTGGATGGAAGCGCATGTGGAAGGGAGGCGAGGATTTCTGGAACCACGCCAAGCCGACCTACATCGAGAAGACCGAAGGAAGCGTCGATCTCAAGGCCGTCTTCTGGGACGACAAGTTTGTCGATGAAATTCGCGAGTCGATCAGCGCCTGCAAGGTTTTCCTGCTCATCCCGATCTTCGCGCTCGCCGATGGTGGATTCGGTTCGACCGAGAACGCCATGTCAGCTGCTATGCAAGTCAACGGCGTTCCGAACGACGTCATCGGAAACTTCAACGCGCTGACCATCGTGGTGGTTGCACCCATTCTCAACTTTGGCTTCTACCCTCTTCTCCGCAGGTTCGGCATCAACATGAAGCCCATGACTCGCATGTCTGTCGGCTTCATCCTCGCCAGTATCAACATGATCATCGGCGCCATCCTGCAGTGGCAGGTGTACACGACCTCTCCTTGCGGCTACTACGCGACCTCCGACTGCGCGATCGGCGATGGCGTGTCGACCATCTCGCTGTGGTGGCAAATTCCGCTCTACTCTCTCCCCGCTATCGGCGAGCTCTTTGTCAACGTGACGTCATACGAGATTGCCTACACCCGTGCACCAGCACGCATGAAGGGCCTCGTATACGCCTGTGTGCTGTTCACGTCCGCGCTCTCCTCCGCCCTGACCGAAATCGTCAACCCGGCGCTCGTGGATCCGTATCTGATCTGGCCGTACGTCGCCCTCGCCATCGCTTGCGCCCTGTGCGCCATCGCGTTCCCGACCGTGTTCAGGCACCTGAACGACCCGATCGACTTCCAGAACATTGATCGCATGGAGGGCAAGCATCAGCCACTTGTTTTGCATAACCACCATTCCGAGACGAATGGCGAGGAGGAAAAGGCGGAGAAGGCGAGCACGTAACGGAGTCAGTATTCTATTTCATGAGCCTTATGGGAGACACGATTGTGGATTGTCATAGACGCTGCAGGCGTGCACTAGACGCACTGGCTCAAATTGGCAGTGTGACGATCTTTTATGTCTTATGTAACAACTCAATCGTACACTGGGTTTTGGTGATACTGTATTGATGCAACACTTTGCGGCCGATGCCTGCACCGACTCGATATACAATGCCCGAGCCTGGGGCACCTAGCCGACGTTCTGGCTACGGAGACGTCAGCACATGCACGTTCCTCAAATCAGGGGAAAGACTTACGCGAAGGCGCCAATGATATTCCCCTCGGGGAAGTATTCACACACGTAGAAGTTCGCGTTCTGTGCCGATACACCCCATCAGCACGTCCCAACTGAGAGCATGCGAGCGCACTTACGCCAAAGGAGGCCCCGAGCAGCCCAGGGCAGACCGCGACAGCACATCCAGTCTGGTGCGAGCCCTGCCACACCACCTGAGTCCAGTGGCTCGGCACGGGGTTGCTTGCGTCATATTGACCTATCATGATCCTCCCATCAGCGTCCCAGGCTCCCACGTCCAAAGGTGAAACAGAATGACGCACTAGCCTCATTCAACCACAGCTGTATGCCCTGTGCGATGGTAAAGTCGCCGGTGCCCGAGGCGAGGTTCTCGCCATACGGCCCGAGCGCGCCCATGGAGTGCTGGAAGACGCAGTTGTTTGCCCACTCCTGCGCCGCCGACGCCAGCGTGTCGTTCCACGTCAGAGGCGTCGCACCGTATTGTGCGCGCGCGGCGTTCTGGGGATCTAGGTAGGCGGATATGTCTGACGAGCTGGTGGAGTCGCTGTTGGAAGAACCGGAGGAGGAGTCGGAGGAACCAGAGCTGTCAGAGTTGGACGAGCCGTTATCGTTGGACGACGGAGAGGAAGCGACGTTCGCCGCTGGAGACGACGTTGGCGCGGCCTGCTCGGTGCTAGTCGTAACAACCACAACGGGAGCAGCGGAGGTCGTGGGTATGGAGATACTGGTGCTGGTGGAGACGACGGCGGAGGAACGCGGGCGGCAGCGCTTCCCTTTGTGCCCTTTGGTGGGGCGGGCGAGCGCCGGGAGGGCGGTGAGCAGGAGGAGGAGGATCAGGGCTTGCATGGTTAGCGAGAGCTTGGGATTGGGTGCGAGGAGGATGTTGATGTTGATGTGGTTGGAAGCCTAAAGGAGTGTCGGGTGGAAAGAGCGTTGGTATTGACAGAGAGTGGAGCCGGGAGCAAGGAAAGAGGAAAGGGGAGGGGAGGGGGCACGAGCCAAAGACGGGGCGAGAAAGGGGGAGGGGACAGCGAGCAAAGATCTTAGGCCGGCCAGCATTCTCGCTTGGCGAGTCTTAAGGCGCCCAAAATGAATGAGCATCAGGGTGCCCAAAATACCCGTTCGTCAGTCGTCCGACGCCAGGCAAGCCCATGGCGATGGCTCTCATGGGGGACACGCAGGGACGGGGGAGACGGTCACGAGAGGAGGGAGGGCGACCTTGGGAGTCGGCGACGGGCCACGAGACGGGAGGCGGCGTCGGCATGGCGCGTTGCGGGTTGCTGTTGACCGGTTACCAGGGGCGAAGGTTGGCTGGCGGATAATGCCAGCTTGAGCGCGCCTTGTCTGGGGCATAGGATTCCAGCACGGACATATCTGAGGGCTCCAGTTGACAGTTCAAAGACGATGACATTGTAGACGATCAAGGTAGCAGCAGTTCGCAATACGCGGAAAGGAGGATGCACAAGAGGAAGAAGGGCAGGGACGTGTCGCGAAGGCCCTATCGCCACGTGATTGATGATATTCATTTGACGCCACGCGGTGTGTGACGCGTCTCGAGGGCTCTATTCCCGCCGCTACAGAAGAATAATGAAGTGCACTGCTCTGCGCATGCCGCGCCTGTAACACCTGCGCACAGTCTAGACCACGGTTACTGTCCCCACCCACCGGGCTCTTCCGGCTACTTCCTCCGCCCGCCCTTCCTCCCCCTCTTCCCCCTCCCGCCCTCTTCTCCCCTGCACCGTCCTTTCGCTAAATGCCACCCCACCCCGTCCTTCCTCCCAAACGCGCACCCGCACGCGGAACACGTGTACTGCTGCGTGCTGTGCGTAAGCAGGTGCCGGCGCAGGTCGGCGGCGCGAGAGGTGCTGATCGGGCACGAGGGGTGCGGGCACGCGTGCCTTTTGCTGGTAGAGGTCGACGCGGAGGAGGAAGGGGTGCTCGTGCCGGTTGTGGCGGCGGGGGAGGTGGCGAGGGAGGTGAGCGGTGAAGAAGTCGTGCTCGCCGTTGAAGCAGAGGTATTCGCTGTCGAATTCGCTGTCACACTCGATTCCGCTGCTTTGTGCAGAGTTTGCACGTCGGGGGAGTATCCCGCCCTCGCTCGCCTCGTCCGCCCAGACCTGCGCGGCCTGTGCTCCTCCCCCCCCGACAGGTCAGAGAGAAGGGCGTCCAGTTCCATCTCCACCTCCAGCAGGAGGTCGCTCCGCGTCGCCTGCTGAGGTCTCAGTTGCTGACCGCGTACTGCCAGAGTGCAGAAGAGTGCGTACCTCGTTAATCTTGGACGTGGAAAGTAGCCGGGGTTTGCTGCTGCCACTGCTACGGAAGCTGCTGAGTACCTGTGCGCTGTCAGCCGTTGCAGTGTCCTGGTGATTGGGAGGAGACATACGCTAACAGCGGCGAGCTCCGCCTCCCGTACATCCATATCCTTGCCCTTGCCCCTATCCATCTAGTACTACCTGTACTTACACGCACAGAGCAGAGTGAACTGGCAGTTGTAGGGTGACAGTGGTAGGAGCAGGAGTAGGCCACGCCGTCAGGAAGGCTGCCTATAGCTAGCAGTGCGCCCTCTTTGCCTTCCCGATTTGACCTTCCGCCGCCTGGCGTGGCGAGGTCTGGCCACGGCAATCTGCCATCGGCCATCAAATACATCCAAAGGCATCAGCCACCCGCCTTCGGCTCCTCTTCTCGTTTTTCGTGGGGATTCGCGAACCCAATTATGGGAGGGTGATTCACAAAGTAGGCAAGAGCTCCGGAAGCGGTTGGAAGGACAGGGAAGGACAGGCCAGGTTTGGGCATGATGCCATCCTGATGTGCGCAGGGAGGCAATAGGGTGCTGTAATCGGGTATGGATGGGTTTCTATCGGCACAGCGACTGCAATTACTTATTTATATCTGCTTCCCCCTCGCTCCCCTGAACACCCCTTCGCTCCCTCTCTCTGCTCCTCGCAAACAACCCGGGACTCAGTCAACCTTGATTACCTTGTCGGGCTGGGCGAGGTCCGCGATGCTCTTGACGTCTACTTTACCGCCGGCTTGGAGGTTGGACCGCTCGAGCAGCGCCGTCCACCAGGGGAAGAGGAACTCGCGCACGATGAGCTTGAACCACGGGGTGAAGAGAGCTCCTGCGGGCGGTGTTAGTACACGTTCGGAGCTCGGACTGGGAGAAGAGACGGGTAGTGGGAAGGAGGAAGATGTTTTTGCCGGTCACAGAAGGGACAATGGAGAAGGGCCAATGAAAGCGGCACGCAGACGTACCAGGGACATCCATCATATCTTTCAGCTCTTGCGGCGAGACGTACTTGTACTCGCTGATCTCGTTCAGGTTCGGGACGACTGTGACAGGCGCAGCCATAAAGAGGATGTAGTCGACTGCCGCGGAATCAACATCCCCGACCAGTCATTCAATCACGGCATATGCTCACTCTCGTGCTCCCCCCACAGCCCGTCACTCGGCGCCACATAGTGTATCCTCGTCAGATACTGGAAACCCTCAATCGGCGTCTGGGAAGTGGGGATGCCGAGCTCATGCTCGAGCTTCCTGGTCGCCGCGCGCTTCACCCCGAGCGCATCCTTCATCTCCTTCTCCTCCTCAAAGTCGTCCAGCGGGTGCGAGCAGCACGTGTTCGTCCACATATCGGGGAAGGTGATCTTCTCGCTCGCGCGCTTCTGCAGAAGCAGCTTGCCGTCCTCGGGCGAGAAGAGGAATACGCTGAACGCACGGTGCAGCAGCCCCTGCGAGATGTTCGACATGAGATGGCACGTCTTCTTGTCCAGTGCGCCGATCGGCACGTCTGCAGGGGTGACGACGATGCACCGCTCATCCATGAGCTTGCTCTGCTCGGGGTCGTACGCGGACAGGTCGATCGTGTTCAGCGGCAGCGGTGGCAGCTCCCCGAGCGCAGCGGTCGTCGTCGTCGTAGTGGCCATTTTTCTCGCTGGGGCAGTGAACAGACTGGCAGCAGCGTACTGATGTGCAGTGCGGTGGGAGAGGAGAGGAAAGCGAGCAGCGCGCAACCCAGCAGCGCGATAGAACATGCACAGATGGCGACTCGGTCGATAATCTCGATATATGCGCCCAGGGACGGCGAGCGGGCGGAAGCGAAAGCCACGGGTCCGTCGCTTAGGACCCTATCTCGCGTCCCCTACGCGGGGCGGGCCGAGGTCGCCGAGGTGCCGAAGCGAGCGGTTGCGAGGGAGGCAGAGTCACGTTGCTGCGCTGGTTCTTGCCACCCAGCGCATATATAAGGCTGCGATACGCCCGCGCTGCCACCCACGCATCTCTTCCTTCTTCCCTTATCTCGAGGGTTGTTCCTGGCTGATGCCTTTGCGCTCCGGGACCCGCCAGCTTACATGCTGTGCGTCCTTGATGGCTGGGGGCCGTGGACTCCACGATGGGACTTGGTCCCTCCTCAGTCCGCCTTGCCTTCACCTGTATCGCTCCGCGACGTCGTCCCGCGAGCATGCAGTTGTAGATGCTTGAAGGAAGTGAGGAGGGTCCTAGCCGCTGTCGCGTCCCGTCCTTCCCTTGTCTTCCCCTTCTTCTTCCTCGCTGTTCCCCCACCACACCTAGTGGTCGTCGGCACCGCAGCACGCGTCTCTACATCCAACTGTTCGGGCTCGTCTTGGGTTGTAGTCTGCGCTTCGGACAAGCGGCGGGCCCTTCCTTAGTGTAGATCATCGAGCATCCGGATGTACGACGCGTGCTGTCGGCTCTCCATTGCGTGACCACCCAGCTCGTCGTTCGACACTCTTCGTGGTTCTTCGTCTGGCTCGCCACCTGTATGCACAGGGAGCCATCGACCTTGCGGAAGCTTCGAAGGATGTCCAACCTCGGTGCTGCGGTTCACCCCAACCTCTTTGTATTGCTGCTACGGGCGCAGGAGGATGCCGCACCCCTCCATCCGCCTTCTTGAGGGGATCGTGACCACACCAGCCCATTGTGGGTCAAAGACGTCACTGATATTTCCTTGATGATCCCGGATGGACAGCTGCTGGCATCCTACACCCTCCTTACGTTATGTCTCCTGGGATCTATGGTTCTCCACGCCTTTTCTCGCGGGGACATAGCTGGACGGCGTTTCTTTTCATCCAGGTTGCACGAAGCCACTGCATGACCGTGCCCATGTCTATCACGCTCGGGAGGTCATGCTTTGAGCCCCTTCAACTCTAGGATGGATGGACGCTCGTGCCCTCACATTCTCCCGTGCTCACACCTGCTCTGACTCTGGCGGCAACAGGCGACGGGTGGGCAATGCATCAACATTTCCTCTGGACATTCCGAGTGCCCCGGGACGTCTTTCGGGCATTTGGTTGACGTTCTGAGAACAGGTTGATGTCTCGCCCACGTTTCTGCTTTCATTGTTGTGTCGGTTCTGTCTGCACTGCAGGACGCGGCAGGCAAGACGTCATCTGCTCTCCAGGCTGTCCGAGCACGTCTGATCGAAAGATCAGCAGCTCGGTTCCAGTATAGAGGTGCAGCTTGACGTCTCGCCAGCGTGTGTACCTGTCGGCGGCATTGGCTTCCCTCACCTCGCATCCGTTCCTGCGGGGCAGGCGAGGCCGAGAAGGGGACAACGTGCCCTTCCATGCAGCTTGCCTTGCGGAGCGGCATGATCTCACCCTCGCCTAGCAGACAACGGGGAGTAAATGCTGATTGCTCCGTTCGTTGCAGCGGATGGATAGACGCGCGTCCACTCAGAGCTGTATTGCTCAAGTGCTGTAGTTTTGCCAGTAATCTGGGATGCATGGGCAATGCATCAACTTCTCTCCACGGCACTCCCGGGGCCCTGGGATGAACTCCAGACTCCCGGTGCCCACTGCCCAGTGCCGGAATGTTGATGTCTCGCCTATGAGTCCTGCTCATCGTTGTCTCGACGGGTACGACGGGCAAGGCGTCAACCCCTCTCTGGGCTCTCCGAGCGCATCTGATCGATGGATCATGTGCTAGGTATGCAGCATAGGATGACGTTGACGTCTCGCCCGACATGTACTTACCAGAATTGTCCAGCTTCTTTCGGTCCCGAACGGAGCATCCTCGCCCGGTCCCTATGGCCTATGCTGAAACGGCATGCCCTAACATGTAAGCGGACCGTGTAGCTTACTGTTATGCCATGCAATGCTGTAGCTCCTCACCCCGAGCCACAGCAAGGTGTCTTACACGCAGTCTCTCGTCCTCATTCCACGCAGTAAGTAACTGGCGTCTGTGCAAGCGGAGGTCAGATGTATGACCTTCGCAGTTGGTGTGTCGACCTCCCGGCTCAGGCCCAACACGCGTACTGTTGTCGACTCTCTGGCTAACACACCGATGTACACAGTACGAATCCATGACCGGATGAGTGGTCGGAGCGGGACACGTACGACCTAGTGAGACTCTTGCAACCGGTGTCTTCACGCATCTTCCGACAAGCAGCGCCGTCCCAGCTTACCTGATGCATCACCGGTCACTCGTCAACAGTTCCAGGGCTTTATTCGGGCCCTTTCGGCTGATTAAACCGAGGGGCCGTGTTGCCGAGAATACTACCATCGATGTCTGACCTGCGTGCGGTGGCACACTATTTATGGAAGGACTGAATCTTAAATTTACCCCGTACCCTGATGCGACGGGCATGTATCCCTGTCATGGAGACTCGCGTTTGCCGCAAAAATGGCAACGTCTCGTCTCGTTGCACTGGCCCCGTAGTATATGTATCGTGCGCTGCATAATCAGATACCAGAGAAGGCCAGAGCTAACATATGAATGAGAGCAGGGGATACGACAAGTCGACGTGAGGAAATAGGCGCCGTGGCGATCAATAATGCCGAGCAACGACGTACTCGGTTCCACAGCGTCTCGATTCATATACGTGGGCAGAGCGCAGATATAAGCGGTTCGTACCTCGTACGATAAATCGATTGCGTGTGGGGCCAAGCAAGTTGATGCGCGTGGGGCGATGCACGTAATGCCGAGTCAAGAACGTTCGATTTATGGTCCGGACAATCTTGACTCCGAGACCGGTCGATTGTCCCTGAGAAATAAATTGGAAAAGCTTGGGGAGGCGCTGTGGCGATGCTCGCTTCTCAGGCACAAATTCCGCTTGTGGGCGCTCAGCACGCGCGGCAGACCCTCTTCCCTTGCTGCTCAGCCAATCAAAGAGTGGAAACTCTGTTCAAGGGTCCACCACAGCCCACTGCAACCCTTGACGAGTTTGATACCGTCTCCAGGCGCCTTTTCCCTGGCAGCTCATTTCCATGGATGGAACGTGGCGCTTAGCAATTCCGGCCCTCCGGTGTTATCTGCAACCGGTGTTGTGGGCGCAGGCAGGTTGTGGGAAGAAAGGGTATCCATCAAAAGAGACGCAAACTGTCAGTCCAGCCCCGTCCCCAGTCCTCCCTTTCGTCCCTTGTCCCTTTCCTCTCTCCCTGTCTGTCCATTCCTACTTTCGTTCTTGGTGCCACTGTTGCGACTTGTCAAGTTCGCACGTCCCCTCTTTTCGAAGGAAACTCGGTTGTCGTACCACCTTACGACCTTCATTCATTACTCCGCGCTATTTTCCGGTCGGCGCTCCGGCAACCCCAGCACCCGCACCCCATCTTCTGTGGCTCACCTCGCCGTCTGAGCATTGTCATCGACAGCTAACCGCGGGGATCACACGCGTTTGTCGATATTTGCCGACGCCTCCTTGCTGCTTCCTGTCGACCTATTTTCGGGTCAACGCGTCCGCCTCCCTGTATAGGCGCCGGGCCCCCCGAGTCATCCTCTGCGGGGTGCATACTCTCGGAGAGCGTAAGTACCTTTCAAATCACTCTCAAGCAGCGCTGACCCGTGGCTCCCCTTCCCCCCTACTCTCTATCCTTGACGCTTTGCACTCTTCGATACGCGATGCAGTCCCTTAATCCTCAACACCAACAAGATTCCGGAGCTTTTTTCGGCCGACGCAAATTCGAAACCTCGTCTTCTATATTTCGGTACTTCAGCAAAATGCGCGTCAGCTCACTTATCTCCTCTTTCCTTGGGCTCTCGGCTCCGGACACGTTCGCACCGAGCAACTCGCTCGCGCTCATCACGTCGAATGCCTCATCATCTCATCACACTCACAACCTGCGAACTCGCGGTCTGACATGGACGTCCCTCGGATGTGTGCCTGACAGCACCTCCGCTCGCGTTCTTTCCGGCACTTCTACCGCGTCTTCATCGATGAGCACCGAATCCTGCCAGTCTTACTGCTTCAGTTCCGGCTATCTCTATGCCGGTACGGAATCCGGAAGCACATGTTTCTGCGGCAACTCTGTCCCGAGTGGCCTCGGCTCCGTGAGTCACCTCGAATATCCCACCATTACATGATTTGACCCTTTTCGACCACAGTCCAGCAGTTGCAGCACACCGTGCTCTGGGAACTCGGGCGAGACATGTGGTGGCAACTTGGCGTTGAGCCTGTACCAGTCTGGATTCGGAGGGTCTGCTGGCTCAACCTCCCAATGGGTATCTCTCGGATGCTACGTTGATGCGAGCTCGCGCGCCCTTACGAAGATGTATGCCGACTCCCTCTCGATGACTATGGAATGGTGCCAGAACTACTGCCTCTCCGCCGGCTACACCTTTGCCGGAGTCGAATATGCCGAGGAGTGCATGTGCGACAATGCCATCCAGACCGGGTCCGGACAGGGCGTGCTTGCCACCGATGGTCGATGCGACATGGGCTGTCTTGGGAACACTGCCGAGCAATGCGGCGGCACTTGGGGCATCAACATTTGGCAATATACCACAGTCACCGTCTCGAATGGCTGGACCGATATGGGTTGTTACGTTGATGCCAGCTCGCGCGTTCTTACCAGCATGTACGCCGACTCGCTCTCCATGACGATCGAGTGGTGCGAGAACTACTGCCTGTCGAGCGGATACATCTACGCCGGAATCGAGTACGCAGAGGAGTGCATGTGTGGCAACACCATCAACACCGGTTCTGGGCAGGGTGTGCTTGCTACCGACGGTCGGTGCAATATGGGCTGCTTGGGAAATACCGCAGAGCAGTGTGGTGGGACGTGGGGCATCCAGATATACAAGTACGGATCTTCATCAACCTCGACTACGACGACCATGACTACGGCAACGACGACCACGACCGCCACGACCGCCAGCGCATCTCCCTCTCAGACCTGGGTCAACTTGGGATGTAGGGTCGACGTCAGCGCCCGCGCACTATCTGGCTACGCTATGCAATCTAGTTCTATGACAGTCGAAGTTTGCCAGAACTACTGTTCTGGAAATGGCTTCCAGTTGGCTGGCTTGGAAAATGGCGATGAATGTTGGTGTGGCAACTCGTTCTCGAACAACGGCGGTGGCCAAGCCGCTTCCACGGACTGCAGTACGGCTTGCGCTGGCAACTCGGCGGAGATTTGCGGTGGCGGGTGGAGGTTGTCGGTTTACACGCTTTCCACAGCTGCCTCGGTTACCTCGGTTGCGTCCTCCACAACAACGAGTTCTACAACAACCAGCTCCACAGTAACGAGCTCCACGACAACGAGCTCAACAACGAGCTCCACCGCGGCCGTCCAGACCACCGGCTTAACGACCAACAAAGTCGTTGTTGCTCATCACATTGTCGGCAACACATACCCGTACACTCAATCCAATTGGGCCTCTGACATCGCTCTGGCTCAGGCTAGCGGCATCGACGCGTTTGCGCTCAATTACGGTTCGGATTCCTGGGAGCCTGGTCAACTCGCCTCTGCTTATGCAGCCGCTTCGTCGACGAGCTTCAAGTTGTTCCTTTCTGCCGACATGTCGTCTCTTTCGGGCGCATCGACCGGTGACGCGCAGAATTTGGCCAACCAGGTCGCCCTATACCGCAACCACCCCAGTCAACTGTACCTCAATGGTGGCATGGTTTTGTCTACATTCTCTGGAGAGAGCAGCTACTTCGGCCAAGGAAGCGTCAACTCTGGTTGGCAGAGTGTGCTCAACATGATTGGCGGATCAATTACCTTTATACCGTCCTTTTTCGTCGACCCCAGCCAGTTCGGTAACTACCCCGTCATGAATGGCGCGTTCAACTGGAATGGTGGATGGCCGAGCGGTGACCAGGACATTACCTATACCACCGATCAGCAATGGCTCAGCGGCCTGAACGGGAAGCTATACATGGCCGCCATCTCGCCCAACTTCTTCACCCACTACAGCTACAAGAACTTCCTCTACAAGAACGATGACAATCTCTTCGCGACGCGTTGGGAGATGCTGATCGCAAACCGCAATCAGGTGGCAATAGCCGAGATCATCAGCTGGAACGACTACGGCGAGTCCCACTACGTTGGTCCCATCGAAGGTGCTATGCCTGACGGGACGACCTGGGTGGACGGCTTCCCTCATACCGCGTGGCTCGACCTCAACAACTATTACGCATTTGCGTTCAAGTACGGTTTCTATCCTCCAATCACCCAGGACAAGATCTACATTTATGGTCGGCCGAACCCTGTCTATGCTAGCGCGTGCTGCGATTCATATGGCCCGCCCAGCGGGTACACATGGGAGGTCGACGACTTCTACATTGTCGTGCTCGCTACGTCGCCAGGTTCCCTTATCCTGTCGACGCCGCCTTCAGGTTCCGGAGCGTCGCCGACGTCCAGCAACGCCAACCCGACCACCGTCAACATCAATGCTGGGGTCAACAAGTTCAGCCAGGGCCTCGTCGTTGGATCTGGGATGCGCGCTACTCTCTACCGGAGCGGTCAGCAGATAGTAGATGTCAACCCGAGTGACTTCACATTCAGCGGCAGCCCTCAGCAGTACAACTTCAACGTATATGTGGCGATGGGCTCGTCATAATCTTTCTTACATCTCTCATCATCATCTGTCTCATCCCATCTTTACCCAGCTAGATGACTGATTCTCTCATCTGTGCTACCACACTCATTAGACCAAAAGGCTCTAGACGGCGTGTTGTTGTATCCTTGGGTTTGCGGGTATACCGTAGATAGTAGTTAATCTAGGCAATGACCTTCTCCTTCAATGAAAAGGTCCTGGTTGCTCTCCTCGTTGTTAACCGAATCGGGCAAAAGATCCGCCGAAATTGCCCGGCAATTGAGTGGGGTCGACCCTTACACAACTTGAGACACACGAGACGGCCCCACAGAGGGCGCGTTGTACCGAATGTTGGGAGCTGCAGCGACGACTGCCCTGCTTCGGTGCAAGGCAGGTCGGATAAACCGCAAGGAGGAATGCACCGGGCCGCGGCGGCCCGGGCCCGAATGCCATAAGGACATGGTCAGCTGGATATAGACTGCCTACCAGCACTTCACGTCGGCTGATCTTGCCTCTCCTGCGTCCAACAGCCGCCTCTCTTTCATCCTAAACCGTCTATCAACAATTCAATATGGCCGCCAATCTGAAAAAGCTTAACTGCTTGATGTGTAAGTCCCTTCGAAAACGGCTATGCAGAGGGTGGCGCGGGCCGGGGACCTTTCAGGGCATTGGGAAATCTGATGGCGGCCCGGTTAGGTGGCACTGGCGAGTACACCACTGGCTGGACAGGGGCGGGCGCTTCACAGTCAGACAAGAAGGTCGGCGTTGTGGGGCTGACCCTGTTCGACCTCCGGAGATTGGGCAAGGTGCGTGTCCGCTGCGGTTTGCCGGGAAGCCAGCGATTCTGACGAGTTCGAATTTTGCGTTAGGTCGATGAGCTGTCAATGGTGGGCACCAATGGTGCCAAGTACCCCGACATCCGCGCGCACTTGAAGTCGAACATTGCGGATGCCTACAAAGATATGGATGTTGGGTGCGTCTGCTATTGCCTGTGCCGTGTACGGCTCCTGATCGCGTATCCTCAGATTCAAGGCTTACCCCGAGGGCAACACGCGCGATCCGGAAGCCTGTAAGTGCCCTGTGTGCCGTATGGATGAATTTATGGCCCATCTATCCTTCAGACAAGGCCGCCATCGATGCACTCTACCCTGGTGATGCCGTCATCATCTTCACTCCCGACAGTGAGTCCCGTTTTGCATGCACGCCACAGGCCATTACTTACATTCGCGTAGGCACCCACTTCCCTATCGCCAAGTATGCTCTTGAGCGCGCGCTCCACGTCCTCGTGACGAAGCCCGCGACCCAGCTGCTGGAGCACCACCAGGAGCTGATCGACCTTGCAGCCAAGTATCAAGTGGTCTGCTTCGTCGAGCACCACAAGCGGTTCGACCCTGCCTACTCTGACGCCCGCGGCCGTGCGCAGGCGCTCGGGGAGTTCAACTTCTTCAGCTCATGGATGAGCCAACCAAAGAACCAGCTCATCACGTTCAGGGAGTGGGCAGGCAGGGATTCAGATATCAGGTGAGCAGCGGTGTTCTTGGTGTGCGACTCCAAATGCTGATGAGCCATGCAGCTACTATCTCAACTCGCATCACATCGATATTCACTGCTGGATTATGGGTGACAAGGGTGTTCCAACGCGTGTCGTTGCGAGCGCCAGTAAGGGTATTGCCACCAGCGAGCCGTACAACTGCGTGCCACAAGCTGAAGACACGATCACCCTTCTTGTGGACTGGGAGTCGACGTCCAGCTCAAAGCATCGGGGAACTGCCGTGTACACCGCATCGTGGACTGCCCCTATGGGTGCCGGTATCCACTCAGGACAACACTTCCATTACATGGGCGAGAAGGTCCGCATTCGCTCGTCGGGACAGGCCCAAAGCCTTTGCTGATGCCCGCATTCCTCACAGGGTGACATCCATGTCGACCAGGCTCACCGTGGCTATGACGTGACTGTTGACGGCTCCGGCATCTCGTACTACAACCCCTTCTACATGAAGTACACTCCCTCCGAAACCGGCCACTTTGACGGGCAGCGCGGCTATGGCTACATCTCGATCGAAAAGTTCGTCGATGCGGCACGTCAAGTCAACGCCCACGTAAACAAGCCGGAGGACTTCGATTCGCATGGCATGCCGACGATCCTCAATACCATCCTCACGACCGCGATCATCAACGCGGGCCGTATCTCGCTCGACGAGAAGCGGCCCGTGTACATTAAGAAGAATGGCAACCAGTGGGCACTGGAGTGATCTATTGCCACCGCGCTGAGATAGCGCTGCGCACTGATGACTGACCGACCAACGTTCATGACCCGCATTTCTGCAATAACATATGTACTTGCACTGTAGAGAATTAAGAAAGCTCCAATATGAATGCAACACCGAATCACTTGCACTGCGAAGATTCGGACTCCAGACACCCTGAGTGCGCCTACTAGCCACGTGAGCGAGTGATTCTGAAAGGACTTTTTAGAAGCCCGAGAATCATGTGGCGATGACAGGGTTCTGGGCCCTTTCCCACGCAATGTGGTCCAAACGAGACAGCATTGTCTCGAGGGATGAATTAATCAGGAATATATCGAAACGTCGGCATGGCACCGCTTATCTATGCTGATCTTGGGCGCAAGACCGCTTGATCCCAATGCAGCGGCGGATCTGAAGGGTACTGCTCTGTCTTGACCTCACATAGCTGTGCCCGGGGGTGCCCGGGTTGATAGACGTTGTCCACCTGCCAAGGTTGCGACGTTACGCGTAGATCTCGGAGAAGGCATGGAATACCCTCGGTCATGTTGACAACGACATGTGAGATCATGGTCGCGCCTTCCAAACATACGCCCAGGGAGGCATTGAGACATCCGTATCGTCGTCGACTGGGCAGGGATATCGGTCAGGGTGTGGGGGCTGGCGCACCTGACATGTCATGAACGAAATTAGGAGCGCAGTGCGGGGAATGACAGGCAGACGTGCTTGTGTTTGCTCCGGCTCCTGGTCGTCTGACTTATACTTATCGGGCTGGAATGCTGCCAGTCCCGTGCGAGATGTATCACCCAAAATACCTCGGCATGGAATGACAACAAGATGGGGCCAATGACGTGAAACTAGACAGCAGTCTCGTCGAAGAGAATATTCTGACGTGGAGGTGTAATGTATCTGGGCTGCACAAGAATGGCCGGCACACGCCGGGCAATTATGCAATTAGGCTCTCGTCCGTCCGGCGGTTGGTTGCTTCCATTGTGAGACGTCTCATGTCCGAGGCTCTTGAAAGTGTCCTCGGATACAGTTGAAACAGACACAGCAAAATGGTGGCAGCTTGATGTCCAGCTCTCCTCACAATCGCCCAAGGTCAGTCGGGACTCTAAGGAAACCCATGAAGGTTGGGAGGAATCAAGGCTGCATGCGGAATGCCCGACATTTCTTGACGCGGTCGTCAGCGTTGGCGCTCTTCGCCTGATCTACATCGCCTGCGCGACTATGAGCCCCGCTGGCAAGTTCACGACGCGCCCATTGTACAACAGGGTTCCTGAAACTGGTACGAATCCCTAAGATTAAGAAAGGGCAGACTCGATGCTGTGCACTCTTACGCACGTGGTTCGCGTGGCCTGCCGCCGCAATTTGCTTCCGGCACAGCCACAAGAGGAAGCAAATTCGTCCAGGAGCGCGGCTGCGCTTGAACAGACCGGACCCTCGCCTCTTTCCTCTTGACCACCACCGTCCAAATTGCTTCCATTTCGGACAAGAACGCTATAGTGTTGTTGTCTGAACACCAACCGGTGACAGAATCATCCTGTTCTCATTGCAGGGTGCATTGTTGGACGTCTTGGACTTATAGTGCACAAAAATCGGAGACCGTATCATGTCTGAGGCTGTTGTAACAGCCAAAACAGGTTGAAGTGGGACTTAGCCAAAATCAAGGTGTGCCTTCCACCATTCTCACAGGAACGATGGAATGGCAAAACTGAACGGGTAACACAGTCGTCCTGTTGTTGTTGCAAGGCATGTTAGTGGATCCCAAAACACATCAAGGTGGGGACTTAGCCAAAATCAAGATTGTATGCCACACCTGTGGTGGCATAACAAGATTTTATGCCATGGCCCTTGTGGCATAACAAGATTTTATGCCATGACCCTTGCGGCATAACAAGATTTTATGCCATGACCCTTGCGGCATAACAAGATTTTATGCCATGACCCTTGCGGCATAACAAGATTCTATGCCATGATCCTTGCGGCATAACAAGATTTCATTATGCCATGGCTGCTGCGGCATAATTTCCTGCCATGGCGGCCACGGCCGCCGCGGCATAATTTTCAGGGTCCACCCCTCCTCTGCCCTTTACCACCACCACTCCTCCTTTGCCCTTACCCACCACCACTCACCCCTCAACCACCACCACTCATACTCTAACTCAGAAAACAAACAAAACACACTAACATCAAGAAACACACTGTAGAACAGAACACACATGCAATGTGCGTATTGCAAGTCATGATATGCTAAATTGCATTGTTAACACCTCTGTAAAATTCATTATTTAGGCCAGATCCCACAACTCCCCGCTCCTCACAAAGAAGTGAAGAACGTGCACGACGTGAACAGCAAATGACTTCACCCAGTGAACGCCATGCCCACCCCCCCTTGGATCGTACACCTATGCCACAGCCAACCTTTGCCCCACCTGGCCCACAGCAAGCCCTAAACCGCACTATTCCACTTGAGCAGCAACCCAATACACAGGCACGCCTTGACGATCTGCGTACATGCACAGAAAGGCTTTTGGGAGCTGCACCAGCTGCACCAGCTGCACAGCCCCTGTCCCATGCTGAACGCCTCGCCCAGAGAGCTCAGAATCGTTCCAGGGCACAGAGAGCCAGAGGGGGAAGAGCAGTGGAACAAGAGCAGGGTAACAATGCACTTGCACACCTCCATTTGCAAGAACCACCTGCACCTGCACCTGCTCAGCATGCCCTCATTGTTGGGGCTCCTCCACAGCCCAACAGAGGTGAAGAAAACGAAGAAAGAGTACAGCAGCTGGAGGAAGAGGCTGCTGAAGCAGAACAGGCTTCTCAGAGACCACGTGAATGGAACCCTGGTGAAGTGCAGCTTTATGCACGGAGAGCCACACAAAACCGACATGAACCCATTGACTTGGGTCCGATGACACACATATGCCCTGCCTGCCATGCTCTCCATTTTATCACAGAATGGGAACAACGCACCTCTCGGCTACATCCAGTGTTCACAAAGTGCTGTGCCCATCAAACAATCCAGCTCCCACCCTTCCAACCACTACCCAATCCCTTGGCTCAGCTCATGTGTCATGATTCCGAGGATCCCAATGCAAAGCACTTCAAGGAGAACATCCAGCAATACAACCATGCACTGTCCTTTGTCTCACTTGGAGCACACAGAGATGAGCATGTGGAGGGTGGAGGTGTTTATTCTTATCGCATTCATGGTGCTCTTCACCACCGGTATGGCCCAGCACGGCCTAATAATGACCAGCGCCCAGTCTACAACCAGCTCTATTTCTTGGACCCAGAAGTTGCAAAGCAAGAACGGGAGCGGCGGAACACAAATCTCAAGCCACAAATCCTTGGTGAGCTGGGGGAAATGCTGGAAGCAACACACCCCTATGCTGGACACTTCAAGCATGCATTTGAGGTGCTCCAAGCACAAGAGCAGCAAAATCGAGTGGCCGGACGACCTAATGAAGTGGTTGAAGTACGGATACACTTTGACCCACAGAAAGACCAGAGACGCTATAACCTGCCAACTGTGGATGAAGTTGCCGTGGTGATACCAAATGGACTTTCAAATGAGCGCAGGGACTTTGTACTCCATAATCGCACCGATGGATACCTAACCAACATGAGCACCGGTAATCCTGCTTACATGCCCCTGCATTATGTACTGGCTTTCCCACATGGAGAACATGGCTGGCACTGGAACATTCCAAAGGTTGGAGAAGTTATACAACAAAATAGAGCTGAGCCACAAGAAGAGGATGGAGAAGAGGATGATGAAGGCACACGCACAAGGACTTCCAAGAATGTTACCGAAATGCAGTACTACCGCTACCGCCTGCACTTCCGCAATCTCCCTTGGTCTCTGCACCTCTTTCGCTGTGGTCGCCTATTCCAGCAGTTTATTGTGGATGCCTGGGTCTCAGTGGAACAAGATCGCTTGAACTGGATACAACACAACCAGAAGACAATACGAGCTGATCTCTACAATGGCTTGGTCGATTCCGTAGCACACAATGACCATGACCGCAATCTGACGGAGATTGGAAAACGGGTTATCCTGCCTGCCTCCTTTGTGTCAAGTGCTCGCTATATGTATCAGCTCTACCAAGACTCCATGGCCATTGTTCGCTAGGCAGGCCGTCCTGACATTTTCCTGACTCTGACCGCAAACCCAAAGTGGCATGAAATCGAGGAGAACCTGCTCCCTGGACAGACAGCAGCCGATCGACCGGATATTGTGGCACGTGTTTTTAACCTGAAGCGCAATGACGTCCTCGACTTGATCTATAAGGGCAACCTGTTTGGAAAGGCAGGTGCCCGTGTCTACACCATTGAATATCAGAAACGAGGCTTGCCACACATGCACCTTCTTATCTTCCTCGATCAGGCTTCCAAGCTATGCACACCTCAGGAGGTTGATCTTCATATTTCTGCAGAAATCCCTTTGGCAGAAGATGATCCCGAGCTGTTCAACTTGGTGACATCGCACATGGTCCATGGCCCTTGCGGTGCTGCATTCCCCCAAGCCCCATGCATGAAGGATGGCAGATGCAGCAAGGGCTTTCCAAAATCCTTTGCCCCGGAGACACGCATGGATGCAGACTCCTATGTTCAACTGTGCCGACCAGATAATGGCCACTATATTGAGAAGCGTGGGGTAAGACTGGACAACCGGTGGGTTGTGCCTTATCCAAAGTATATGATGCCCCAAACAATTCAGCATTGGCTAACTGGCTTGCAGGAATCTTCTCAAGCGCATCAAGGCACACTGCAATGCAGAGTTCTGTTTTACTGTTGGTGCAGTCAAGTACATCCACAAGTATGTCTACAAAGGGCAGGATCGTGTCACCCTGGAGGTCACCAATGAAGTCAAGAGCTACCTTGATGCACGCTATGTTGGTCCAGTCGAAGCAGTATGGCGATTGTATCGCTTCCGCATGCATGAAGAGAAACCTTCTGTCTACCGTTTGCCAGTACATCTTCCTGGAGAGCACATGGTGTACTTCAATGATAATGATGAAATTGAAGAAGTCATTGAACGAGGTGCGGCTGCACGAACAAAGCTTACCGAGTTCTTTGCCATGAATGCCTCGCTTCCACCAGAACAGCGGATACACACATACCAGGAGTTCCCTGCACGCTATGTTTGGAAGGCTACTGGAAAATGCTGGGATATACGTCGGGCACAGTATGCCATTGGACGGATGTACTTTGTTCAGCCAACAGCAGGCGAGCTCTTCTACCTACGAACATTGCTGGTGCATGTGCCTGGCCCCACATCCTTTGAGGAGCTCCGGACAGTGCATGGAGTTGTACATTCCACATTCAAGGCTGCATGCAATGCTTTGGGACTGCTTGAGGATGACCAGGAATGGATAGGGTGCTTGGAAGAGGCACATAACATGCAATCAGGCAGTCAGCTCCGCCTTCTGTTTGTTATGATGCTCCAACATTGCCATCCCAATTCCCCAGGAATACTGTGGAACCGCTTCAAGGACCATCTCTGTGATGACCTCCTCCATCAGCTACATCGACATCATCCAAACATGACACAAGAAGATGCACTTGACTATGGCCTCTTCCTTATCGATAAGCTGTTGCGGACACAGGGCTCCAGCTTGGCCGATGACAAGTTCAATGGTGAATTCCCTCCCTTTCGCACAGACTGGGAAACACGGCTTGCACGGGATGCAAATCACTTCATTGCGGAGCAGCTGGAGTATGATGCCGGGGAGATGGTAGCACAAGCAGCGGACATGAAGGCTTGCATGAATGATGAGCAACGGATTGCATTCAACACCCTCATCCAGCACATCAATGAGGGTGGAGCATTCTGGCTTCAAGGTCCAGGGGGCACAGGAAAGACATTTGTCTACAAGGCAGTTTGCGCAGAGCTACGAGCACAGCAGAAGATAGTCCTCTGTGTTGCCTCTTCAGGCATTGCCGCACTTCTTCTTCCAGGAGGACGGACGGCACACTCAACCTTCAAGATTCCAATCCCAATTCTTGACACCTCTGTGTGCAATGTCCCCAAGAATGGTCTCTTGGCAGATATGCTTCGCAAGGCAGCCCTCATCATCTGGGATGAGGCAACCGCACAGCACAGGCATTGCATCGAAGCTGTCGATCGTACCCTTCGTGACCTTCGAAATCAACCTGACAAGCCTTTCGGTGCCTTAACGGTGGTGTTTGGGGGTGACTGGCAGCAGACATTACCAGTGGTGCCTCATGGGGAGCGTGAAGATATTGTAGGGGCTTGCATGCAGCGCTCATACCTCTGGCCTGGCATCCAAGTCTTACACCTCACACGGAACATGCGCCTGAATGCAGCCGATCCACAAAGTGCAGCCTTTGCGACCTGGCTCCTACAAGTAGGGCGTGGAACAACAACTCACGGTGATGGCACCGTACCACTCTGGAATGGCATGCTGTGTGGTCGAAAGATGGAAGATCTGATATCAACCATCTATCGAGATATCAAGAGTCCCACATTTTTGGGTCCAGCGGGTGATGACTACTTCCTCAACCGTACCATCCTTGCTGCACGGAACACAGATGTGGATGACCTCAATGCAGAGATCCTTTCACTCTTGCCAGGAGAACCCTCAATATTCCTTTCTGCAGACTCGGTGGTTGAAGAGCCCAGTGCACAGGGGCGCATGGATATCCCAGTTGAATACCTTAACTCGCTCAAGGTGCCTGGCCTTCCCCTTAGCAAGCTACACCTTAAGCCTGGCTGTCCACTTATACTGTTGCGCAACCTTGCACCAGCACAAGGTCTCTGTAATGGCACCCGCATGCGACTCCTTCGTGCAACACCCCGTGTCCTGGAAGTTCGCTTGCTGGGTGGAGAACATAACGGCAACACTGCATTCATTCCCCGCATCACACTCATACCCTCTGAGGGTGATCTACCATTCACCATGAAGCGACGTCAATTTCCAGTACGTCTTGCCTTTGCAATGACCATCAACAAAGCCCAAGGTCAGTCAGTGAAGAATGTTGGACTTGATTTGCGGATGCCCGTTTTCTCACATGGCCAACTATATGTTGCTCTTTCCCGCTGCACAACTGCAGGGGCGGTAAAGGTCCTGCTTCCACCGCAGCCCACAGATAGACCGGTACATATATCCACACCAAATGTTGTATATCCCGAAGTCCTTGGTGTTCTCACTTGATACTGTTTCTCAATATGCCCTTAAATAAAATGCTTCCATTAAAAAAAAAGCAACGATGAGCGAAGCGAGACGGGTTAACCTAGTCTACTAATTAAGAGAATACAACCGTTTGAGGGTCCAGGACCAGCACACGTGGCAAGAGGTCCGCGTCGCGCAATAGAGGTGCGCGCCGCATTGCTTTTCCACACAGCCACTCATCTTGAGTGGAAGCAAATGGGTTGCACCCCTAACCCTGCACCCTAACCCTAACACTATGCCTCTTGCATGAATGTAGCATCCCAAAGACACACTGTTAGCTGATTATATTCAACAGCACACCATCTCATATTTACTTTAAGAAGTATAGTCAAGTGCAGAATAGACTTCATGGCATTAGACTATATCAATACAGCAAGCAGTGCTATGTGGACTTTGGTTCAGATGAAATGATATCAAATGATTGGAAGGCATAAAGTGAAGGGGATTGAATAGCCAGCAGGTATTAAGGGCAAGGCAAAGGTGGAAACTGGGAAACTGGAGATGGGAAACTAGAGATGGGAAACTAGAGATGCGAGATGCGAGATGCGAGATGCAAGATGGGAGACAGAGACAGGAGATGGTGAATGGGAGGAGCTCAAGCTGACACACCATAGTAGCCCATAAGCAAGACCTCTTAAAGGAAGATGCTAACGCGGGACGCTCAACGCAGGACGCTCAATGCGGGACGCTCAACGCGGGACGCTCAACGCGGGACGCTCAACGCGGGACGCTCAACGCGGGACGCTCAACGCGGGACGCTCAACGCGGGACGCTGTGAGGGCACACTATAACCCTACAAGGTCGCCAGAGTCGATAGGGGTCAAGAGTATAGCAGAGAGCGGTGGAAGGGAGATGTGGTGAGGGATAGAGGGGCGAATAGGATTGACCAAGTGACTATGGAGTATCTACAGAGTATGGTAGTACAGTGGAGAGTCCTCAGAGACTAGATCTGAGGAGAAGAGGGCCTTACAGGCCATGTATTTATACCCTGCACGTGACCCATGGGTCTGCTCATGGGTCATGGGCCATGGAACGAGGCTATGTCTCATGGGTCAGGCCGTGGCGCAAAGGCTGTGTCATGGAGCACGGCATGGAGCGAGGCTGCACGAGGGAGTCATGCTGTGAGTATGACTGTGCCTCGTCAGATCGTTGCTACCTGCACAGCCTGGGACCTGCCTAGGCCCTTGGGCCCAGGTCGGTGGTCCAGAATAAGGAGGCAATAATAGGAAAATAGACGGAAAATATTACGTCCCCTGACCGATGCTCAATGCGGGACGCTCAACACGGGACGCTCAACGCGGGACGCTCAACGCAGGACGCTCAACGCGGGACGCTCAACGCAGGACGCTCAACGCGGGACGCTCAATGCGGGACGCTCAACGCTCAACGCGGGACGCTCAATGCGGGACGCTCAATGCGGGACGCTCAACGCGGGACGCTCAATGCGGGATGCTCAACGCGGGACGCTCAATGCAGGATGCTCAACGCGGGATGCTCAACGCGGGATGCTCAACGCGGGATGCTCAATGCAGGATGCTCAACGCAGGATGCTCAACGCAGGATGCTCAACGCGGGACGCTCAACATGTGCCGCCGAGCGCAGCGAGGCATGCAGGCATGGGCTTTCTGAAGACTGCTGTGGGACGGGTTTGACAGGCCGACACAGGACCGCAAGAGGAAGCAAAAGATGAGCGAAGCGAGACGGGCTAACCTCGTAAGTACTAATAACTTAATAATAAGAATATATAATCGACGAGGACGATGAAGCCCACCTTCTCCCATGTTTACCCGCGCCTGCTCTTGACTGTCACGGGCCAGATGCCAGTGCAGCTCACGCGGGAGGTGCACTCGACATATCAAACGAGTTTAGTCCGACGACGTGCTATTAACATATGTACCAAGTTTCGACCTTGGAATTGGACGACCCGGGTAGCCGAGTGGTAGTGACGCTTGAGCGCGCTCCTCGGTCCGGGTTCGATCCTCGCAGCTGCGCGCGCGAGTTTACTGAATCCTTACACAGCGACTGACCCTTCCCCAGCAGACTAACACTTCCACAGGCAGAGGGCAATTCCCTTTTTCATGCGAGGTGATGCTCGACCAAACGGCGATTACGTTTTCCGAACCCTCCACAGCTGCAGTCCGAGCTCTCCGATGACCTTCTCTCAACAACCCAACTTGAACAGCCTGAGCATCCTGATGCAGTGCCTGGGCGAGGTATTAACTGTACAAAAAAGCTCAATGCTCATTACTCGTCGTCTAATGTGGCATATAACCGTCGTTAAGAACTTCGTGATGCAGGGCAACAAGAGCGTTACGTGGGAAGAATGGCTTTCATGTGATTCAACCGTTAACATCGCGTCGAATTTGCGCGTGAACTGTCTATCTTTGGTACACCGGCTTTTGTTTCTCGAGTCCCTCTGGAGCTCTGTTTACATGTTTTGCACACACCAGTTGGTAGCCCAACTGTCCAAACAGCACCAAACCCTTCAGAACGTCTGCGCCCTGACCACATTCCTCTCTCTATCAATGACCACCCTCAGCCCGCTCCCCGCCCAGGGCGTCGTCGGCTGCTTGCCCTCCTGGGGCGGGACGTCGTACCCATGCGCGACGCCGTCCGAGAAATAGTAGTACCCCGGTAGGTAGCGGTCCACGAACCTGTGCATGGTCAGAAGGGGAAGGAGGGAGGGAGGGATGGGAGACGGGGAGAGACGCACGCTTTGACCTGCGCATCGGACATGCCCATCCCGCCGTTCTTCGCTTTCATGTTATGCTCCTGCTGCAAGCGCCATTCGTGCACGTAACCGATGTCCTCGGGTGCGATCTGCCGCGGGTCAGCTGGCAGCTCAACAACAACAGCAGGAGGAGGGGGAAAAGCACACACCTGCACGAACACCCGAAAAGCGGACCACCACTCGCTCGCGTACACTTTCAGGAAGTGGTTGATCTGCCTCACGTCCTCGAGCCTATGCTGCGGTATCTCCGGCCCAGTCCATTCCCTGTACGCCGCAAACCTCCGCTCGAGCTCCTCCTCGCTAAGCGGGTAGAAGCCCGTGCACCAGCCTTCGACCAAGACCACATCCACACCTCCGAACACCGGCACGCCCTCGAACGCCCGGTCCCCCTCCCCCCCGAACAGGCTCTTGTCAAATACGGGCAGGATGGTGGTGTGCTGGGCTTGGGCGCGCTTGAGCTGTCGGAAGAGGCCGACGCCGAGTGGGAGGTCATGTGTGCCGGGTTGACCACGCCCGGTTAGGAGCGGGTTTGACGCGTACTGTTTGGCGAGTTTCTGAAGGCCCGCGTGCGGGAGGTACAGGTCGTCGATGGAGAGCACGGCGACTTTGAGGCTGTTGGGCGGCGCGCGCAGCACGCCAGCGAGCGCGGTGCAGAGGAATGTCTTGCCTGACCCTTGCGGGCCTTGGAGCAGGACGAACAGGGGCTCGGTGCGCGGTGCGGGCGGGAGGTGGGAGAGGATGTGTTCTGCCATGAGGGGGACTGCGGGGGGCCGGTGCGCCGCGAGCGGCAACTCGGTGGTCATCCTGCCAAGGTCGGGCGGGCGGGGCACGTACGGGTAGACGGCGTACGCGCGAGTGCGAGGATGTCGAGCGCTGGTTCGGGGATGGAAGATGGCCCGAGCGGGAAGACTGGGACGGCGTGGGAGAAGAGAGATGGGCGAGAGACAGGCGCGCATCCCCGGCGTGCATCGGAGGACGGTGTGGGTGGACCCTGACTGGAGTCGGCTTTACAAAATGCCGCTCCTCCACCAGACTCGGACGCTTGGCGACTTTGATATTCCCTTATTGCACCAGAAATGCATGCATCCCACAAACTAGTCCTACACTTCTCTTAGATACAAGTTCGCCCCTCCCTCGCACGCAACGGCGCTAGACGACATACTCCGGCGGCAGCCCCGCGTTCCTCACCAGCGCCGGCGGCGGGGGCTCCAGCAAGGGGATGATGATCTGGTCCTTCCCTGCTGCCTGATAAGTCGGCAGTTCCTCCCCCTCCCTCCCTCCCTCCGCAGCCCGGGTCGTCCGCGGCCTCCGGCTCGCCCGCTCCTCCGCGCGCAGACGGAGCACTTCCAGCTGCGCCGCTTCGCTCGGGAACATCCCGTCTATCTGGGCTTGCGCCGCTGCGCGTTGCCGGGCTTGTCGGCGTATGAGGATGCGCGAGCCTACTCCCGCGGAGAGGGCGATGAGGAAGGCGATTACTGTGCTCTTTGGTCAGTCATGGTGGTCATACCGGGAGAGCGGTGAAAAAGGGCGCAACTGAGGATATACACGCCCGTGCGTTCCTGATCCGGTGTCTGGGCCATGCGTGCCCCGAACGCGTACTGTAGGTATACGATTGAACGTCCTGGGTATGTCCGAGACTGAGAACTCGAAGGCCCGTCACTGATTCGCAGTGCCTGCGGTCCAGACCAGGCGGGTATGCAAGAGCGATAGAAGGCGCGTCGGGCGTCGTTGTCCATCAACTGGGCAACTATATGCGCCCCTGTATACCCCGCATACAAGGCCCAGGTGGGAAGATGACGCCTGACTGGTCCTCCAACGGCTCGACGGCAAATTGGATGAGGATCCAGCCGACAATACGTGACAGGGGTCCAGCGATCGGGACGACCGCCGAACTGTATGTTGTGGCTGTGTTCTCTATGTGTGGGTAGTGGGCGCTATTTATAGTAACATCTTGTTACCCTTTTGGCATGATCGGGAAAGGAACCTGTCAAGGAACGATCTCGGAGGCCCAACATGTGCTTGGTGCTAACCGACGGTCGATGGTCTGGGATAGGACTCAGGAAGCCAAGTGCAAGCATTTTCAGTACATTCAGGAAACCAATCTGCATACAGTGCTGTGTTAAGAAGCAAGGAGAAGCCGCCCAGAAACAGGGCAGCCCCCCCCACAAGCGTCAGCTTGGGTTCTCCGCCTCAGCCCCGTTGTCGGAGCGCCCATTCCCCAGCTGCTCATCATCTGCACTCTCTTGGACTTGCCCGCCAGGCTCGACCACCTCGTACGCCGGTGGCAGCGCACCACCGCTGTTGCTCGCTGTCGACCCGCTGACCCGGGCCATCTCCACCGCCAGGCGGGTATCCTTCCCAGCATCCAGGTATCGGGGCGGCTGCTCGTGTTCCTCCTGCGCCCGAATCACACCATTCCTCACGGTACTCGCTTGCTCCAGGATGGAAGCACGATCTCTCTGCTCCCTTCCGGTCTCTCCTTGCCCCGAAACCCGATGCGTCGGCTGGCCCAGGTGATGAACGACCGGGACAAGGCGCGCAGCGACCCTGTTCGGCCCGACCGGGCGCCATTCCAGCTCGGTAGGTGCGCGTGAAACTTGGTGTTGAGAAGGGACTTGAGCGTCAAGGATGTTCCAGTCGTGGGCGCGGAGCCAGTGCCATCCCCTGGTGTCCGCAGTAACAGCAGGTGTCTCGCAAGTGTCTGCTGCTGCCTCTGGGTGAACCTGCGCACGGGCACGACGAACATGGAACCTCCAGAGCGCCCCTACGATCAACAGGAGCGCTACGATGCCTAGGCGAAACAATGTTGGCGTGATAGCATACAGATGGCAAGCGAACGTACAGACCCCGATGAGAACGGCGTTAGCCTGGGAAGGGGCTTTGGAGGTGCTGTCTGGGATTGGCGAGGCAGGAGATGACATAACGGTGTCTGGATGTGATGATGGATCAGAGCTAAGTATGGGCGCAGCTTGACGTTGAGCGGCGAGATGGATCAGACAGCAGATATGTGTTTAAATAGACGCTCCAGCAAGCCAGCAGCCAGCGCGCTGCCTCTAGCCTGTAGACGAGAGACGACTGCTGAGTTGCCAGCGCGACAAAATCCGATGGCCTCGCGACATCAGGCGTAAATAACTCGCTCGGCCCGAGTGCCGGTCGTGCTTTCAGGCGGTACGACGCGCCCGGTCGGAGGTCCGGTGCCGGTGTGCGTTGCGCGGTCCGAGGCCAGGCCGTACGAGGTACTGTACAGTTTTAGCATAGCCACTGTCAAAGCTACTTGTCCTGAATCAACGAGGAGTTGGTAAGACCCAATGTTGCTTCCTCTGTCCGATCACGGATATTCCGCGAGGGTTCAGATAATTGAAATCCCAACAGCTTTCATATATAACCCTGGTCTAGAGTCCGCACGCTGTCTATACGCAAGCGGCACACCGCTTCTCAAATAGGAACGAGAGACTGCACCGAGACATCGCAGCCTCTCCGGTAAGCGTCAGCTCCGGTTCCGGCTCTGGTCAGCTCGACTTCTGTTGCTCTCCGATCCGCCTTCCGATCGTACATTCTCTGCCAGCGGATGAACCGCTTCCCGTGGTCCTTGGCCTCCTTCCCCAACAGCCTCAGCAGCCTCATACACCGGCGGTAGCGGCCCATTGCGAGCTCTCTCGTGAACCGGGTCGATCACGACCATCGTCACGGCAAGAAGCGGATCCTTGCGGGCGGCCAAGTAGCTCGGTGGCTGCTCTCCGTCCCCCTCGGCCCGCACCACGCCCCGCGTTGCCTCCCTTCTCTCAACCGGGCGGTGAGCGCCGTTCCCCCGTTCCCGCGCAGCCTCGGCCTGCTCCCTTCTTGGCTGTTGTTGCCACTGTAGCTCGGTACGTCCTCCCCCGGCGGGCCGATGAGCCGCTGGTACGCGGCGTGCACCGACGCCGTTGGGTCCAACGGCGTGCCATTCGAGCTCGGTACGTCTTCCAGCGGGGGCTTGTGGCCGAGGAGCGAGATGAGCCTCGAGGGTGGACCAATAGTTGGGTCGACCCGAGCGCCATACATCGTCTTGGGCAGTTATCGGTCGCGCAGGGGAGACTTCTTCTCCTGGCTCGGACTCTGCCTTGCTGTTGGCAGCGCGGCGCTTGAAGAACAGCCAAGAGCCACCAAGGAATAATACTAGAGCTCCGATGGCTGTGGAAGAATGTCAGCTGACCTGAGAGAAGGTACAGTGTGTGGGAACGTACAGGCGCCGATAATAACTGCATTGGACGGAGCGGGCGAGCCCGCAGGGTTCGTGGGGATGGGAGGGAAAGGAGGTGCCATTGGGCTGCTTATCTATGGGCAGGCAGTCTTCGAAGAAGGGGCATAAAGGAAAGGCGGCCAGTTTGAAGTCTCGAATACCGTCGCCCAGCGGGATATGATCCTGTTGTAATACGAGCCGTTTGCGGCTATCAGCGCAGTTGTGCACGGTGGCGATGGACGGTGTGCTAGCAGCAGTGCAAAGTCGTGCTACTCTGTCGCCAGCGGGACAATGCCACGGCTACGCGGCATCCGCGGGTAATCATACCTACCGGCTTGCCAACGGAGCCGGTTGGACCACGAAGGCGAGACAGGCAGTCGTTGTCATGATGAGGATCGTGCTCAGAGTAGAGCGAAAGGCCGGTTGTCCCAGAGGAAACGGGGCTTGGAGCATCAGAAGCTTCAAAGGGCCCATCGCTGATTTGACGCAGTGCGCATTCAGGTCGGTGCTGCCATGCATTGCACTGGCTCCCGTCTTGACGTGCTGTTTGTCATCCGATACCCCTTCACGCCAATTCCTCTGGTCTCTGTTGGGAGGGCTGTAGATCGCGCTGCATTATGACGGCGTGACTTCCTCCAGTCAAAGATGTCATCTACTAATAACACATAACTTACATCACACATACATACACTGAATCGTAAACTCTGTTCCCCAGAATGGGAAGGAAACTCATGTGCTCTCAATGCCGGTGCTCGACCAGCCTCATTCCACGAGTCCTGCCGCCTCCAAGCCGCTCCTTTGACTGTAGATCCTCATGGCTCCTCATACACCGGCGGCAGCGTGGATTCCCGAATCATAGCGGGAGGTGGCCGTTCGATCGCCGGGGGATCAACAGGCAGCGGCACTAATGGGTCCTTGCCCGCCGCCTGGTAGCTGGGCAACTGCTCGCCCCCGGGTGCGGGTGGCTCCGCCTGCCTGAGCACCCCTGCTTGTCGGATACGCAGCTCCGAAGGGTGCAGACCGGGTCCTGGAACGGGTGATGCGGGGCGGTAGTGCAATGCTTCAAGGGTGCGGGGGCTGACGCCCGGTCGTTCTGCTCGGATGCGGGAGCGCAGGCGATGAATGGAAAACCAGACTGCGAAGGCGATGAATGACAGGATGCCTACAGATGGTCAACAGCTATACAGGACAGAATGAAGAGGTCGCACATATGAGGACGATGAAGGCGATGGAGCTGGGGAGGAGCATCGAGCCTTAAGAGACGGCGTGAGGTGAGAGTCTGGGGGTGAGAGTGAGGAGGCGGACTAGGCAGGCGACGAGAAGCAGGGCGAGTACATCGCTCGACAGTAAGCGCAGTTCATCCTGATGCCACCCCAACGCCTACGCAGGGGGTAACGGCGACAACCGGGGCTTGCAGTACAGGGGCTATGCGCTGGCGACCGTGTGGAGCGACCATCAGGGAGTGGCGCGTTTTATCAACCAGGAAAGGAAGGTCCTAGCCGTCGTGTTGCGGGGAAGACGGATTCCTGATTTGAGCTGTGCTTGCGCCGAAGTCCGATACGCCGCAGAGACCACAGCGTCCTAATTCTCCCACCAACCTCTTCTCGGCTCGTATACCGGCGGCGCAGCGCCCCTCACTACCGCTGCCTGTGGAGGCTGCACCTCCGCCGCACCACCCTCTACATTCACGACCACAGGAGGCGTAAAGGGAGGAGGCAAGAGCTCGTCCTTTCCCGCCGCTTGGTAGGTGGGCAGCTCCTCGCCCGCCTGTGCGGGCTCAGCCTGCCGCTGCACGCCACCCGCCCGTCCTTGATATAGGGGTCGCAGCTCCCAACGTTCCCAGCTCCGTGATGGTGCAGGAGCGCCATATCCAAGCGCCGCAAGCGTACGTGGAGAGACTGTGGGTGGAACGGGCCGTTGACGGGCGCGGAGGAGGAGGAAAGCGAGGAAGCCGATGAGCGTCACACCCACTGTACGCAAGATGGTGGGTCAGCAACGGAGTCATACGAAAGGGTAAAGTGCGGACCGGCTATGACGAGAAGAGCAATAGCGGCGACCGTTCTGGACATGACTGTTGCTGTTGTAGAGGTGGAATGTGTGTGCTCAAGCAGGGCACTATTGCATGGTATCACACCGAAGGCTGAAGTGTTGAGCGTCGTAGTCGTTCAGGCAAGCGGACGAGAGTGGCAGGTTGAGTAGGTACAGTTCTGTACAAGTATTGCTGGTACAGTGATCCGGTAATGGTACAGGTCGTCTGAAGTCGTCTAGGTGGGGCAGGTCGTAGATGAGCAAGTCGCAAGTCGATGAGCAAGCATGCTGCGCCTGCGGCCCGCTCCTCGTAAGCACGCTCGTGATCGGCATTCTGGTGGCCGTGCTCGCTGCCCGGGATGACGCCGACCGCTTCCGGCGCCCTCCAGGGCCCTGACTCGCTTTCGCGGACGGCGAGCGCACGACCTGCACTAGACGAAACTGCAATCCAGGCCGCCCTCTCTTCTTCCGACACCTGCTGTAGGCGGCTCTGCTTGCGCTTTTGTATTAGACGAGGATGGCCAAGGGAGGCAAGAGCTCCGCCTCGAGTGCAACGCGCAAGAAGCACGCTTCCAAGAAAGGCGGCCCCGAGCCCTCTTTACCCCAAGGCCCATCCCAGAAGCAAAAAGGTGGGAAGAAGAACAAGAAGGAGCCCAAGGTCAAGGTATTCATCCCTCCTCCAAAATACGCACCTTTGCAGCCGGATCCGCTCGATACCCTCGGCTTGGTGCATACGCTGCCTGCGGAGCTGGTCGTCGTGCTGCGACGGCTCGCGAAGAAGGATGCGACAACCAGAGGCAGGTCACTCGCTGAATTAGGGGAGTGGATCTCCCAGGCTGGACAAGGCAACGAGGAGTCGCTTGAAGGGCTGAGAGAGGCATTGCCGGTTTGGGTGCGTTCCAGTCTCATTTTGTCAGCTATATGCTAACAACTCTGAGCAGTACCACCACCTCCCCGCTCTGCTCACCCACCCGAGCCGGCAACTCCGGCTCTCTGCTCTCCAAGCACATCACGCCCTCCTTCTCTCACCCCTGCGACCCCAGGCACTTGCATACATCTCAGACACGCTCAGCGAGGAGGAGCAGGAGCGCGTTCTGGGAAGTTGGGCGATGGCAGCGAACGATTTCGATCGTGCAGTAGCCGTCATGGGTCGACAGTCCTGGGAAGGTGCTGTGGGCTGGGCACCTCCTGATTTATCGGCTGCAGAGTTGCCTGCGCCTGGAAAGGGGAAGCTGCTCCTCTCACGAACATCGCTATCACCAGCACTTCTTGCCTTCCTATCCAAAACGCTGCACGACCCCCTTGCCATCTTCGCTCTCCTCCATCCGCCCACAGCTCCTCCCCCACAGGCGGCACCACCCATTCGAGGGGCGAAACATGCTCTTGCGAAGAGACCAGAGGAGCCGCCGCGAAGAGAGGGCGAAGATCTTGAGCTGGAGGAGGAACGGGTTGGGAGGCTAAGAAGCAGCGCTCTAGGCGCGTTAGCTTGGGTGCTCGGTACGCCGTCTTCTCTGTCCAGTAATCCTATGATTGACGAATGAACAGAAACATATCCTCAACAAGCCGACAGCACCCTCCCGCCCGGCACGGACGCGCTCTCCTCTCCGCTCTTCTGGTCACATCTCTCGCCACTCGCACACCCACCCTGGCTCCCACGAGATGAAGACGGGTTCGGCCACTCTCAGATAGGGGTGCGCCGAGCATCCTGGGGGCTGTTGAAGGTGCTGGTGGGGAAGTGGCAGGCTGCCTTGCAGGCGACAGAGGGCACGAGCGGTGTGGTGGAGGTCTTGGCGCCGGCGGTATTGAGGAGCGCATGGGTCGAGCCCGAGGCGGGTGTCAGAGGCGCGATGTGGGAGCCAGTGTTGAGTTTCTTGACGAGTGAGTGCAGGTATTGGGTGACGCGGGGCAGCTGCTAATGCTAGTGCAGAATTCCCGAAGGCTTGGGAGATTGAGGCGAGATCACGACCGACTGTGGATGGCGAAGAAGAGGATGAGGAAGAGGATGGTGACGAAGATGAGGACGAGGAGGATACAGAGACCGAGGCCCCTCGACCTGCCCCAGCACTCGCTAGCCCTGGCTCACCAGCAACGCCCATCCAATCCCAAGCATACAGCGAGTTCCTCGAGTTTCTGCGCACCGCCTGTCGTGGGTCCGCGACTACTGGCTACCCGATCGTGCTCGTCGTTTTGTCCACCATCCCTGCATCCATCCTCCCCCTCTCCCGCGCATCCCTGCTCGAGCTGTTCCGCGCCTTCCGAACCGTCTCCGATGAACGCGTCCTCTCCCCGTCCGACGTCCTCGGCCAAAGGGCGTTCATTGCCTCCCTGCTCGAGTCTATGGTTTATCTCTCCGGCAAGGCCTGGAATGTCACCCCGGAGCAATATCCAGAGGCAAGCCGAGAAGGAGTGACGTATGTCATCGCTCAGGAATTCGAACGTCTTGCCAGCCTGCTGCTCGACAGCCCTGTCTTGCTAGGGGATACAGACGTAGCTCGCACGGTTGCCCGAACACTAGTACGACTCGCTGCGGTTGACCCAACCCTGTTCGATACTGCTTGGGTTCCCTTCACCAACAAGTTTTCGCAATCGATCGCGCCAGGCGTCGCGAAGGCGTTTAGCACCATACATGCCGCTGTACATGGGACGCCGTGCGATGCCCCAGTCCGCGCGTTTGTGCTCGAATACGGAGGCGGAATGCTTTCTTCTGTCGACTGGACGGGCACCAGCCAGGACCCGTTGGATGGCCTGCTTGCGGTGCTACAATACTTTGGTGCCCTCCTCTGCTCGGACGCAGCGTTCGACCAGACTCTCACAGCAATGTTGCACGAGCATCTGCGCAGTCTACTGGCCTCCTTCCCGCCAAAGGCTGTCGCGAGCCTTCTTGTACAGTATCTTTCGCACACGCGGACAGAGGAGGCGGACGACATGTGGGGAACGGTTCTCGCCGAGATCGGGCGGCGTACGGAGGGCACGTATGTGGGACTCGGTGTGCTGCAAGAGCTCTGTGCTGCGGTGAACCAGGGAATACTGTCAAGACCACTGCATCCGAGACACGGTGCGCTGAGGGAGCTGACGGGTGCCCTTTTGTTGCCTCCGGACACAGCACCGCACGCGCAAGCCGATGGGGTGCTGAGTAGCTTGCTGAGATGTCACGGTCAGCGTTTTCACAGGTTCCGTCCTTTACATCAAGGCTGACTGACGCGAGCAGACCGATTCCTGGATGAGAAGACGACCAGCTCGTTGATGCGTTCGTTAGGCTCGCTATTTGCTGAATCACTCCAACACAGTCTCCGGAACCCAGCTCTGGACGCGAAACTTCCTCATCTCCTGCGGACGCTACACAGCATACCAGCCTCGCTCGCGGCCCGAAAAGGCGTGGACCTCATGGAAGGCATTCTGTCCTCGCTCTTCTTGGCTGCCTTCATCCTACCATGTGGTCACGTAGATTCGCCGGTATCGGCTCTAGCGCAACAAGTCCTCGAGGGATGGCTTGTGTCTGTACCCCAGGGGCAGAGGGCCGAGGTGATTGAAGACGTCCGCAAAGCCGTACAGCACTGCATAGAAGATGTATCCGTCGTGGCCAAGCCTTCCGAGATCGTCAATGCCTACAGGCATAACGTCGGTGTGCTCGACGCTGCCTCTACTTCCCTGGACCTCGTCCCTCCTGCCCTATTGAAGAACTACATGGGCGAACTACTCCCAACACAATTCCCGCCTCATCTGTCTGCATTCGATCCGCTGGTTCCGGCGGGCAGTTTCGGTCCCTCGCAAGCCACCAAGACAGGGCCTTTCGACAATCGCGGTTGTTCAGTATATGCGCGTCTCACACAAGCGCTGGTACAGTCCCTTGCCGACGGCCAGTCGGTGTCCCTGTCCCCAGATGCGTACTGGGCAATTCGACACCTTTTGACGTATTCGACATTTGCAAGCGACGCCATCGCTGAGCCTGGCTTGGATAATGCCATTTTCAGACAACATGCGCATAATGCTGAGCTGCAGAAGGTCGCGCATCTGATTGACCGCATTGTTCGACATACGTTCTCTTCGTCTGTTGGCGACTTACCTTCGACATGGCATCAGTCCATTATTGGGCACATCCGTAAAGCTGCCGGTTCTACGGAGGACCCTCTAGCGGCACTGTTTATGGAGGTCTACGAAACCGCTGTGGTTGACAAGTCCATCCTCGGTGCTCGGATATTACAGAAGCTTATGGCACACATTGCCCGACGTTCGAGCGTAGCTGATCTTGAGCGTTGGGTGTCTCTGGCACAGAGTCTGGAAGACAAACGTGCGAAACAATCGTTTTACATCTTTGCTTTACTAAAATGCTGAAGCAGATCCAATACCTGCTATGGCTCTGATTCTGTCGATCAAAGATGTACTGGCGGAATCTCCTCGCCTAAACCGATACCAAAACGAACTTGCGAGCCGATTGTCGGGTATACCACCTTCCCGAGCCAACTCGCAGGGCCTCCAGCTGCTCCGTCTCCTCATTGCTTCCGCACCATCCCCTGATTCCCTCGGCACATTTATTCCCCAGCAGCGCACGATTTTCCTCATTCAAGCATTGCAGAAGTGGATGATAAGCGACGAGGATCTGGATGAGGAGATTGATCGCCGCCTCGGAGAGCTCTTCGAAGTGCTCGCCCCTGTCATAATAGACGTCCCTGGCGCTCATTGGGATCTCATCTTTGAGGTGTTGGAGAGTAACCTGGAGGTAAGCGAGCGCTGCCGTTGTGTCTCTGCTGATACTGATGATGCCACAGGCGAGTACTGGCGATGATATTGATCTACCACTTCTGCATGGCGCTCTGAGGCTACTCGGGACCGTACGGGAGCTCGCACTTGCAAGTAGCGTGCTACGTGAAACGTGGTCAGATCATGAAAGCCTGGCGATGCAGCTTGTCCGACAGCTCTTCCTAGCCAAGCTGGGTAAGTGAAGGCATCCATCCTCTGCGAACATGCCCTGACACCTTTGTATAGATATCGATCAGCGATCGCACTTGCAACGCGCTTGTCGCGATCGCGTAATCGCATTGGCTCAGGAACTTCCCCCTTCACTCATAGATGACGCAACGATGCAAGCGGTATGTGATACTTATTGGATTTGAGTCATTGTCTGACTCGGCCAAGATGTATGCTCGGCTTTCGGATCCATCCATCGAAGTTCAGAAGACAGCCTATCACCTGCTGCACACAGCAGTGCCAAAGGTCACCGAGCAGCGCGTGATCGAGGCTGCAGTCAACACGTCGGAATCCTCCGAGGAGGAAGCAGCCGTCCCGCAGCCGCTGTTCACTCTGCCGTCAGAGCTTCTCAGCTTGCTGCTGCAGCCGTTGGAGGTGGTAGATGAGGATGATATGGTTGCGAGGGGCACGTTTGGCCGTCTGCTGGGCTGGATGGTCCTGTTTGATTTCTTCATCGACGCTGTAAGTGGCTCGCTGAAGAATGATGCCGAAATACTGATATGGTCCCAGTCCCCCGCGCTCAAGTCCAACTACGTCGAGCAGCTGCGGACGGGCGACCTGCTCGGCCGCTCCCTCTTCCCCTCCCTCATCCCGCTCCTGCCCATCCTCCGCACCGGCCGACCGCTCACCGTGAGCGTCTGGAACGTCGAAGAGTTCCACGTGGAGCTGTACGACGCCAGCGGGCCAGAGGCGCTATCCGTCCTCTCCGCGCACCTCTTCTACCGGGCATTGTCCACCATCCCCTCCCTCGTCCGCACCTGGTGGATGGACATCAAAGACCGACAACTGTCCAGTGCCATCGCGTCCTTTTCCAGCACTCACTTCTCGCCACTCCTCGTCAGCGCCGAATTCGCAAAGCTGAAGCAGCCGCAAGCGGAGGAAGAGCTGGCGCACGAGAACCTCTCTCTGAAAGTGTCCACCAACGTGAGCGAGGTCACGGTGGCGTACACGATTGATGAGCAGCAGATGGAGCTTGGTATCCGGCTCCCGCCCGACTTTCCCCTGCATGGCGTGGAGGTAAGGGATATCAAGCGTGTTGGTGTTCCCGTGGAGAAATGGAGGCAGTGGATGCTACAGGTGCAGCAGACGATCACGAGCCAGAACGGGTTCTTGTTGGATGCGCTGGTATTGTTCAAAAGGAATGTCACGCTCTACTTTGAAGGGGTAGTCGAGTGCGCTATATGTTATTCGTGCGTCTCTCTTTCCCTCTCTTGCTCTTGCTCTCCTGGGGTACTAACGCGAAAACAGGGTAATAAGCACGACCGACCGGTCCCTCCCCACAAAACCCTGCAAGACGTGCAAGAACCTGTTCCACAACAGCTGCCTGTACAAGTGGTTCAACACGAGCAACCAGAGCTCCTGCCCGTTGTGCAGGTCGCAGTTCTGATCGACAGACGCAGAGGATATAGAATAGAAGTTAAATTGGAGTACTGTAATAATGCGGATTTCTTGCTGGTCCTCCACAGGGGTCATTGCTCCCGTCGGGATAGCCAAAAGATCATGACAATCACGTGCCATTAGTGAGGCGCATGATCCGCCGCGTCATCTGCCCTGGTACACGGCCACCGGAAGAGGGCGGATCGACCTGTCGTCCCACAAGTCCACAAATGCACAAATCCGGAAAGGGAAAGGCGGTACAGCCCTGTCCTCCCTACCACCTCCCCATATCCGGTGTCTGCTGGGTGACGTATCCACCTGATCCTGCCCCGGATCTGCGGGGTGACTCGAGGGGACCGCCTTCCGAGCTTCCGGTGGATTGTGAGGGGTTATAAGCTGCTCAAGGCGCCTGCATACATCTCCAATCCACTCCCATCCGCAATTGGCAGATATAAGCGCTCAAACGACCTCTGCATTCCACACAACGTACAACATACAACAACTTACCGCTCACATCGAACAAACATGTCTCTCGCCGCAGGCTTCGTCGGCCTAATCCTAATCTTCGGTCCGCCCCCCTTCTCCCACCTTCTGATCGCACACACTGACACTCTACCGCACAGGTGTAATCCTCTTCTTCGCCCTGTGCGCATACGGCACCGTCCGCCGTCTCCGCACCCGCATCCGCCCCGAACCGGCGCGCATGAGCCCACGCACGCTCGAAGCGCTCGGGATCACCCCCGTAGCCGTGCCGCTGCGCACTTGGCAGACACCGGTCTGGCAGCTCGTGGGAGTGGTGCGCCAGCCTGAGCAGGAGGGCGACCAGCCCCCGAGCTATCAGGCAGCGAGGAAGGACGCCGTCGTACCCCTCCCGCCGCAAGTGCCGCTCCGGGTGCTCGTGAGGGGCGTGCCGCCGGCATATGGGATCGGTGGGCGGTAGGGCTCTGCTCGATATACTTTACCGCACAAGCACGGCGCTCCCAGGACGATGACGCTGGATGCCGGCGCCTTCGCCGGATCCCAGATCCTGGATCAACCCTCGGCACCCTGAATCGGTCCCGTCCCCCACCGACGGATTTCTCGCAACCTCGCAACCTCGCAATTCCGCACAACCTCCCACCTCAGAGGTGTCACTCGGATGTGTCGCTAGGCCATACTCGGCCTGCCCGCTGCATCCTCTTGTTCTTCTCGGCCAGCCCGCGCTCGTATCGAATGCAACCTTTTCCAGCCTGGTCGCACTCTCATCTGCAGTCTTCTTCGGGCAGCCTTGCACTCGCCTCCTTGTCAATGCAACATTCCCCTTCGTCGCCGTCCCGCGCCTTCTTCTTTCAGTAGATCCTGCTCGGATCGGACTGGACGCTCGACGATTCTCGCCGTTCCGTGATTCCCACCAATGAGGACATCCAACCGAATCGATCCGGGACTAGTGCGCTCCCTGCAATGAGCGCCTGCGAGCGGATGGACAACTGGACAGGGCCGGGCTCGGAGGCAATCTGAGGTGGTCAAGCGAGTGTCAGTACCCATCACTTACTGGGCAGCATTCAAGACTGCATCAACTTCCCAGCTGTGGCAAATGGGGCTGCACGCTTTCGCATCACTGTTGTATTACTAGATTGTTTCCGCTTTACAATGAGCCTATTACAGCTTGGGTGACTACGTCGTTTGGGCTCTTGTTCCACGAGGCACGCGGTTGTGGCTGTTCGTCGTTGTACCGGAACGAAGATTGGCGGGGATGGGATACAATTACAACATTCCAAACCAGTATTACGTTAATACATGAGCCAAGTGAAGTGCATCACGTGAAAGAAATCTCACCCCTCTAGCCCAATTGCCCGATCCACTTCCCACTGTCGTCCTGGAGTTGAATGCCCTTCGCGAGCAGCCACACGGAGCGAAGCATGAGAGTTCCTGCGAGAACAGGATTGATCGTCCCGAGCGAGCACCATTTGAATGGCTCGGGAGTGCTGGAAGCGAGGCGTATGATAGCCAGCGAGTTCTTCTTGTTCCTCGTCGCTAGTACATTGTCAAGGCACTCGACGAGGGCCTGGGGTTGTGAACCAAACTGCAGGTCGACCCCAATATGCAGCTCTGCGACGCTTGCCGGCAGCAGTTTTCCTAGGTTAGGCGGTATCGTGCCCATGAGTAGGTTGATCTTCTGCACCTTCTTGAGGAGCGGGATGAGCAGTCGGGCTTCCTTACGTGCATAGGGGGCACGCAGGCCCAGGCTCAATAATCGGGGGCCGATATGCTTGAACAGGGGCTGAAGTGTGGCACACGGTGTCGTCCCCTGCGGAGCAGGTCCCAGGAAGGGAAGGTCCAAGACCAGCACGATAAGTGCAGGAAAAGAGGCCCGGGAGATAAATTGTAGGAAGTTCGATAGTGGCTCCTTCGTCACGCATGTGAGGGTGAGTGCCGTCAGGGAGGGCATGTTGAACCCCGGTACGTCCGGCTGGGCCAGCTCGGAAACATCGCCCAGGCCACACAGGTCAATGGACAGTCGTTTCAGCGCCACAAACCGGCGCAGAACGGCCACCTGCAATGTGCTGTCGGAATCGCCGCCGATCAATAGTCCCAGATGCGTGAGATGCTGGCCGCAGACGTTTGCGAGCGCAGCTAGGACGTCGGTGCCGAGCTCGATGTCTGACGCTTGGAAGTGCGTCAGATGGGGGGTATAGGAAAGAAGCCTCTCGATCCCGATTCGGAATGCCCTGAAATCTCCGCTTGCACCCTTGGGTGATATCGTGATAGATCGCGTTGTGTTGCCTGGGTTGATGCCCCGGATGCCGGACCGTACAAGACGCCGATGGCACTGATCAAGGGCAATCGACTTTGTGAATTTCAAGTAGCGATAGAGGAGAGGTTGTGCTGCAGCCTTATGGCAGCATTCAGCCGATAAGACATCACTTGGGCTCAAGAGCTTGCCTTCCACTCTTTACAGACACGCATCAGAGAAAGGACAACGGAGGCTGTCTGCGCCTCATCTAGCAGGGTTTCAAAGACATATCGCCAAGTGTCTTGCTTGAGGCTTTTGCACTTTGCCATCTGCATGACAGTTGTTGTTGAACGTGGGCCTGAGAACGCTAGAATGAGTGCCAGCATGATGAAGAACATGCTCTGAGAAGCATGCGCGCCACGAGGCAGGGTACTGATTTCGCGTTCGCGCGCGATACAGTCATGACAGGGACGCTGATGAAACGCTGCATTTCGCCAACTTATTCACACTACGAACCGGCTCAGAGCTGGCAGTTTTCACTGGGTGGGCGCAACGCAGCAGCGGGAAAGAAAAGCGGTTAAGGTTGACATGACATTCAGGTGCATAAATGAGAATGATAAATTATGACAATGTAACAACGTTAGTTACAAAACATGTGCGTCGAATACTTGTAAACCGGTACGTCCCAGGCTATTGGTTTAAAACCAGTTGCTAATTTTTTTGGGATGAGAGTTAAAGAGGTGATACAATGGAATATGTCATTCGCTACGGTGCATAGCTGTGAGGTCTGACGTGATATGTGCGGCCAAAATTCATTGGTTGTCGTCCAGGACACACGCAGGTTCGTGAAACAACGATGAAGGAAGATGGCAGGGCGTGATCGGCAACAGACGACAAGTTTTGAGACCAGAAGTATCTATGAGATTTCATTAAGCAAAACAGCAGAATGTCAGAGAGCCAATTGCATTACCAGATCAATCAGCATGCTGGTGCTAACTCAAAGTCACGGATTTCCCGGCCGAGTCGAGCAGTTTGATCCCCTTCGACTGCAGCCCTATCGATCGAAGCATAAGGTTTCCTGCGAAAGCCGGATCGTTTGCACCGATGGTGGACCAGTAGAATTGTACGTTTGTTGCCCACGAGTACAGCTGCACCATCTCAAGTGCATGTGTCTTTCGCTTCTTGTCTCGCAAATTGTCGAGACACTGAAGGAGATCTTGCATCTGTGGCCCGTCTTGAAAATCGATATGGAGTTGCAACTCGTTCAGGCTCGCTGGCAAAAATCGTCCGATGTCGTCGGGCAGTGTGCAGAGTAGGTATATCTTCTTCACCGTCTTCAAGGGGCCAAACAGAAGTCGGGCCACATCTTCTCCGCTCGGAAGATATAGGGCGACAGTTAACAATTGATGACCGAACGTTTCGAGTAGAGGAAGTACGGTTTGGCAGGGCTGTTGTCCCAAAAGTTGACCGGAATAATCTATCAGACTGAGGAAATCTAGCGCAACAAACGAACTGCGACAGAGAAAGTGAACAAGAGAAGACCACGGCTCGTCGGTGAAACAGGACAAGATGAGTACTCCGAGCGACGGCATGTCTAAGGCAGGTGTATCCATGCTGATAATTTGTGCCATATCAAAAAGCTCGATGGTAAGGTGTTCCAAGGAGGTGAAACGATTCAGCAGAGCCAGTTGAAGGGTAACATCTGTGCTCTTCCCACCGATCGCAATATCGAGCTTCTCGAGCAACGGTCCGCAAGTCTGACCGAGGATGTCCAGGATGTCCGTTCCCACTGGGAGCATTGAGGAATTGAAAACTTTTAAGCGGGGAGTGTAGCGAAGTAGTCTCTCTAATCGAGGTGCGGTGATGTCGGGCCAGGGGGTTCCATCATCAAGCGCAATGGAGCGTGTCGAATTTCCAGGATATGCGCCTCGGATGCCCTGCCGCACAAGGGTCTGCAGACACTTCGTAATGGAAGGTGGTTCATAGAAATGTAGGTAACGATAAAGTAGAGGCAGCGCGATGGCCTTATCAACGGTGTTCAGTTGAAGGAGACTGCCGAAGACCAAAAGCACTTGCCTTCCACTGTTTACACACGAGCAACAAAGGCAGGGCGATGTGAGCTGATTTTGCTTCATCGACAATCTCTTCGAAGATGTATCTCCAGACGTCCTGCGTCAGTTTCCTGGACGATGTGGAGTCCATTTGTGATGTCGTCTCGGAGCAAACGAGAGCCGACGAGAGAAGCGAGCTTCAAACGCGTCGACGCGTCCGCAGATGGGACGCGCCGGGCTAACAGAACCCGGTACGGATTGCTTCCGAAAGAATCCTGTCCCTCAGTGTTCACGTGTAGGAATGAATTCGGTTTCGACACTTTGGACATGGCCGATTTAGGTTTGGTCCTCCACGTTATGAGATCCAGTTTTACGTGTATTTGACACGGCGTTATGTGCAAGTGACGTAACAGTTACGTAATCCCATCCCATCAATACTGTACAACGCTCTGATGCACTGCAGTACCGCAGCAGTACCGCAGAGACAGGCTGCGTCTTCTTGTATGAAAGTTGAACGAAAATGCTTGAAATACGAATGAAACAGCAAAGCGACAATGTGAGACATGGTGAACAGACTGTGCAGCAGTGAGCGGCGCGATGGCAACGACAAAACGAACGGCATTATCTTACAAAACATGGCCACTCTAACTCCATTGACCAACCCACTTTCCGCTCTGATCCTTGAGGCTTATACCCTGCGCTTGCAGCCACATGGCGCGAATCATCAGTTGTCCGGCGAGTGCCGAGTTTGAAGTGGCCATCGTCCACCAGTGGACTGGCTGGGCAGTGCTCGACTTCAAGCAAATGACTGCAAGCGACTTTCTTGGTGTTATCGTGGTTCGGAGCTGGTCAAGACATTGGACAACGTGGTGCCCTTCTCTCCATGAATCCAGATCGAATCCCAGGTGCAGCTCCACAAGACGTTGCGGGAGGAAATCGACCACGTTTTCAGGCATGGTGCCATCCATTAGATGCAACTTCCGTATTTTCTTCAGCAACGGGAATAGAAGTTGGGCTGCGTCAGGTGCTTGAGGAGTGCGCAAGCATAGGGTCGACAATTGAGGCCCGACGGTGCGGAACAGAGGCAGCAAGGCCCCACAAGGCGTGGACAGAGTCGGTGGACGGCCGATGTAGGGGAGATCCAGCACGAGTATCCTCATACCGGGGAAACAGCCCCGAGAGACATACTCCAAGATCTCTAACAGTGCGTCATCAACGAGACACGTCAGATTGAGTTGTATCAGTGTCGGCATGTTGAGAGTAGGTGTATCTGGGTAGGAAAGCTCCGATGTGTCGCCCATGCCACGTATGGTGATCGACAGCCGCTTCAAGCCCAGAAAGGGGATGAGCAGAACGGCTTGAGCTGCGGTTTCGGAACGTTTGCCGCCGAGCATGATGTCCAGCTCTCGAAGGCCTCGGCCACAGACTTGGCCAAGCGCGGCGAGGGCTGCGGTGCCCAGCTCGACCTCGGACGAGCTGAATCGTCTTAGATGAGGCATAAAGTGTAGGAGCCGCTCCAAGCCGATTTTGAATGCGCCAAACCGGCTCTCCATGGATAGGTCAATGGACCGTGCTGTGATTCCAGGATAGGCGCCTCGGCTGCCTTGCCGCACAAGGCTCTGATGACAGAAAGAAAGGGATGATGAGGTGGTGAATGTCAAGTAACGATAGAGAAGAGGTTGTGCGGTAGTCTAACAGAGAGTATTCAGATGAGAGATAGATCACCAGCAAGCTAGATCTTGCCTTTCACGCCTTGCAGACGTGCAACAAAGGTAATATGACGGAGGATGTTTGTGCGTCATTAATCAACTCTTCAAACACATAGCGCAAGACGTCCTGTGTGAGCGTTTTGCAGGTGGCCGGCTCCATTGCTTTGAATATAGCGTGGGTGAGCGACCGACCGAAGAGACGATATGCCAGCGGAAGGAAGCACACGCTCCGAGAAACACGCTGCGGCCACGAGGCAGAGAAGCTCCTCTGTGCGCGGCGGATCGAGTTTCGGCGGATAGCAAGCAATGCAAAAAGCAGGATAACAACTAGCCTACAATCGTTATGCACGTGTTTAGGATTGAGAGCATACCATATAATGAGGGTGATCAGCACTTACCCAAGCCCTGGCCGCGTCAACATGAAGCCACAGCACCCACAACCCACAACCCGCTCCTACACCCGCCATTGCCCTTCTCCTCCCTGCTCTTCTCCATCTCCTTCTCTCTCTCCACCCGCTCCCGCTCCTTCGGTTCCCTCTCCACCTCCTCCCCACAGCTCCTGACGACGCCTCACGCGCCCGTCTCTCCGTTCCACGCTCGCTCCCAAAGGGAGCAGTGCCGTCTGCTTCTGCTGGCGAGATCCGAAGCTCTCTCTGTACCATGTGAGGAGCGGAGAGAGAGGCTTGTATTCGCGGGCGAGGGTGTGCGATAGGCCACCGTACACAGAGGCGGAAGGTGCCCCAGGGAGATGAGCACTGCGGAACTGCTCATGGATCAGCAGCTGCATTCCTGAAGGCGGAGACGAGACGTACTCTGGATCTCCTTTCTCCTCTTCTCTCCGTGCTCGCTCCTCCTCCCCTGCGAGCTGCCAAGTCCGACCGCCAGCCCCTCGTTCACCCGAGTAGCCTTGGACAGCACCGCGCCCCCTCCGCGTTGGCGACCCACATGTCCCCCAGCCCTAGGTGCCGCATACTGCTTGAGGTGTGCTCTGCAGCTCGTCGCGGCCCGCGCGCGTGGTAGACGTAGTGCTCGCGGAGGATGGGCCAAGAAGAAGGCGGGGGGGCGAAGGGGCCGAACGCGGGTTGTTCAGGGTTGTTCATTTCCTTCGACGATAGCTTCAGCCAAGCGAGCGCCTGCAGGCATTCCCTCTTCTCCCCAAACCTCGCGTTCAGAGCGCGCGCCTCTACCCCCTTTTCACCTGTATCGCGGGCACGTTTAGCGTCAACGAGCGCTGGGTACAGAGGGCCAAGCAGCGATGGTCCATCTGGGGGAGATGTGGATGGTGCTGCTGCTCGACGCGGAGGTGGAGGGCGGGAAGGGGAGGGATACGGGGATGGAGGAGGCCAGCGGCGGGGGCGGACATGCTGTGTTGGGGCCGATGTCGAGAGCAGGCGCTGAAGAACGAAAGTGGAGACCGACTTGCCTGTCCCCGAGGCCGCCGTCTGTAAACAACTCCCAGTGGCTGTGCCCCTTTTTCGTCATATTCTTTTCGCCAGCAGCGCATACTGTACACGCCGTGTGTCAGCAGTGGACTGCCTGGGTATGCAGAGGGTGTTGGTTATCGGTTTGACATGAGTTGTAGTAGATCTTCATGGATGTTCATGAATGTGAATTTCGGTGGTAATTTAATGAAACAGATAACCAACTACGGTTTATGTTACGGGCAACGGAAAGGAAGCGGATATCGTCCACCGTACACGGAAGTTCGTGAAGCAACGAGGAAAGAAGACGGCAGGGCTGGAGCAGCAACTGATGAGAAGTTTAAATATTAGCATAATCTATACGAGACTCCATTCAAGAACCGAATGCAGTACCTGAGTTATCAGCATAAGATACTAACCCAACATCAAGCACTTCCCGTCCTCGTCGAGCAGCTTGATGCCCTTCAACTGCAGCCCCACCGAGCGAGTCATTAGGTGTCCTGCGAGAGTCGGATAGAGGATACCGAAGGTGGACCAGTGGAAAGGTGCCTGTGTTGCCCACGAATGTAACTGCACCACACCGAGCGCATGTGTCTGTCGCTTCTTGCGTCGCAAATCGTCGAGGAACTGAAGGAGGTCTTGCGTTTTTGGCTTCTCTTGCAAATCGAGACGGAGCTCCAACATGACCACGCTTGATGGAAGAAAGCACCCGATGTCGTCGGGCAGTGTATTGATTAGGTATATCTGCTTCACCGTCTTCAACGAGGAAAACAGAAGTCGGGCGACATCTTCTCCGCTCGGAAGACATAGGGTGACAGTTGATAACTGATGACCGAACTTTTCCAGCAGGGGAAGTACCAGTTGACATGGCTGGCCTCCCAAAATATCTGTCAGACTGAGGAATTGTAGCGCAACAAATGAACCGCGACAGAGAAAGTGAACAAGAGAAGACAACGCTTCGTCGGTGTAACATGACAAGGCGAGTGTTTCCATCGACGGCATATCTAATGCAGGTGTGTCCATGCTGTGAATTTGTGCCATATGAAGAACGTTAATGCCAAGGTGTCCCAAGGAGGTGAAACGATTCAGCAGAGCCATTTGAAGAGTAGCATCTGTTCCGATCGTAATGTCCAGCTCCTGAAGCGACCGGCCGCAGGTCTGACTGAGCATGTCCAGGACGTTCGTTCCCACTGCAAAGTGTCGGCAGGAGAACCTGCTCAAACGAGAAGTATAACGAAGGAGCCTCTCTATGCCTGTAGTGTTGTTGTGCCAGGCGGTGTTGCCACGCAGCGTGAGTGAGCGTGTCGCATTTCCATGATAAATGTGTCGAATGCTTTGTTGCACGAGCGTTCGATGACATCTCTCAATGTAAACCGGGCGATGGAACACCAGGTGGCGATAAAGCAGAGGTTCAGCAATGGCCTTGCAGACGATGTTCAGATGACGAGAGAGACCGCCGAGGACCAAAAACACCTGCCTTCCACTGTTTACACACGAACAACAAAGGCAAGACGACGTCGGGTGATCGCGCTTCATCTACAATCGCTTCGAAGACGTACCTCCAAACGTCCTGCTTCAGTTTGGTAGACGGTGCGGAGTGCATGTGTGATGCGTTGACTCCGAGCTGATGAGAGACGCGAACGAACGACGGTTCCGCGTGAAGAAGGACGCGAGAAAAGTGACATTGATACGGATTGATTCCGAAAGAATCGTGCCCCTCAGGGTTCACGCGCCGGGCTAACAGAACCCGGTACGGATTGCTTCCGAAAGAATCCTGTCCCTCAGTGTTCACGTGTAGGAATGAATTCGGTTTCGACACTTTGGACATGGCCGATTCAGGTTTGGTTCTCCGCGTCATGAGATCTAGTCATACGTGTATTTGAAACTACGTTATGATAGCGCTCGTCTATTCGGGGGAGGACGTTCAGAGACCGCTGAGCGCTCTGGTCCGCAGTGGATCGTCTCGCTATGTGGATGGTCTGGGGCTATCGGTTTGACTTTAGTTGTAGGAGATCTTGATGGATGTTCATGGATGTGAATTTCAGTGGTGATTCAATGGAACGTATGACTAACTGCGGTTTATGACTGCAAGGTCTGACATGTTATGGAGGGACGGAAAGGTCGTCCACCGTACACGGAGGTTAGTGAAACGATGAAGGAAGACGGCAGGGCATGATCCCAACGGACGACACGTTTAGGGACCAGAAGCATCTATGAGATACAATTAAGCATAACAGCACCATGTCAGAGGTCAAGTAAATTACCGGACCAATCAGCGGGCAGACCACGTCATGCAGCTCCCGGCCCCGTCGACCAGTTTGATCCCCTTCGACTGCAGCCATATCGAGCGGGTCATGAGGTGTCCTGCGAGAGCCGGATTGAGTGTACCGATGGTGGACCAGCGGAATCGTTCGTTTGTTGTCCATGATTGCAAGAACACCACCTTGAGTGCATCTGTCTTTGGTTCCATGTCTCGTAAATTCTCAAGACACTGGAGGAGGTCTTGCAACTGTGTCCTGTCTTCGAAATCGATAGCGAGTCTCAACAGTTGCAGGCTTTCTGGAAGAAAGCGGCCGATGTCGTTAGGCGGCGTGCTGAATAGCTCTATACGTATCACCGCTTTGAGGGGAGGAAAGAGGAGTCGGGCTACATCTTCAGATTGTGGAACATGCAGTGTGAGGACCGACAATTGATGGCCGAACGTCTCGAGCAGGGGAAGTATGGTTTCGCAGGGCGTGCGTCCCAAAGGTAGGCCGGCAGAATCTCTGATCGTCAGAGTGAGGGTATCTAGCGCAGCAAACGAGCTGCGACAGAGAAAGTGAACAAGGGCAGACAACGGCTCGTCCGTATAACATGACAAGCTGAGTATTTGCAACGATGGCATGTCCAATGCAGGTGTATCCGGTGTGTGAATTTGTGCCATATCAAGAAGGTGGATGTCAAGCTGTACCAAGGAGGTGAAGCGAGTGAGGAGAGCCACCTGAAGGGTAGCCTCCGTGCTGTTCCCACCGATCGCAATATCCAGCCTCTTGAGCAACGGTCCGCAGGCCTCCCCGAGGGTGTCCAGAATATCCGTTCCCACTGGGAGCATTGGGGCATAGAACACTTTTAAGCGAGGAGTATAGCGAAGAAGTTTCTCCAGCCGAGGTACGGTGTTGTCGGGCCAGGAGGTTCCAACAAGTAGCCTGATGCAGCGTGTCGAATTTCCAGGATATGCGCCTCGGATGCCTTGCTGCACAAGAGTACGCTGACACTTCGTAATGGAAGTCGGCTCATGGAAACGCAGGTAGCGATAAAGCAGAGGTAGCGCAATAACCTTATCACCGGTGTTCAGATGACAAAGCAAACCGCCGAAGACAAAAGTACTTGCCTTCCACTCTTTACACACGAGCAACAAAGGCAGGATGACATCAGCTGAATCGCATTCTTCTATGCTTTCTTCTAGAATCTCTTCGAAGATGTATCTCCAGACGTCCTGCTTCAGTTTGCTGCATGATGTGGAGTCCATTTGTGATCTCGTCTGGGCGCTGATGAGGGACGTGAACGAACGACGTGTCCGCGTGAAGAAGGACGCGAGAAAACCGTCGTAGATACGGATTGATTCCGAAAGAAGTTGGTACACGTGCCGTATCCTTCCAACTACATCTCAGGTCTTCCACCCCCGGGGTTGTGCTTAAAACTTGGAGGTTGCAAGTCTTGCCTGCTCTTGCGAGCGATATTGATCGACGTGCATCCTACAACAACACGTGCTCGGCATTCTCCCCAAAAGCTGTCAGGAGCTCAGCTCATCGCGATACAGTAGCTCGCCGCAAGAAGCGTTCTGCCAAACCTCGACGCGCCACGCCCAGAGTTGGAAAGAGATGATAATTAGTGCACCTCCAGGTCTACTTCTTCCTACCCGCGAACCACCCCAGCAAACGTTTCCCGACCCCCGCGTCCTCTTCCTCCCGAGCCTTCTCCCCAGCCTTGGACGCCTCGATAAGCGGTACATCTGCCTGCTGAGAGCGCTGTGTTTCCGGCGCTGGAGAAGGGGCAGCGGCCTCTGCTTGTACGTCGGGCTTTGCGGGTCCCGGTGGGGGAGCAGGGGAGGGTGTCGGTTCTGGTGCTTCGGGGACTGCTGTGCTCTGAACGGGCTCCGTCGATGCAGCAGCAGTCACTGTCTGCGGCTGTCCTCCAGCCTATCTTTCATCAGCCCTTCGCCCGCAACGCCAACAAACGACTCACCTTCCCCTTCTTCTTCCCCACCGTTCTCTCCCTCGCCTCCCTAATCCTCTCCTCCAGCTCCCTCTTCTTCAGCTCCATCCTCCTCCGTTCCTCCTCCACCTTCTCCCTTTTCCCCTTCCCCTTCTCCTCCCTCGCCACATCCCCCGCCTCCTCCAGCTGTTTCACCCCCTGCACGCGCGCCAACCTCGCGGCAAGCGCCTTCTTCTCCCTGCCCGACAGCCTCTCTTCAGGCGGTACGAACGTGCCAAGCGCAGCAGGGTCGACCTTTCTCTCCAGCCTCCTCCTCTCCTCCCTCTCCCTCTCCCTCTCCTTCTCCTCCCTCTCAAGCTCAAGCTGCTGATGCCCAAGCTCAGCCATCTCAAGCGCCTTCGCCTGCTCCCCCACCCCGCGCACGCGCTCCGTCTCCCCAATCTCCCCCGTCCCCTTCTGCGCAAACACATAGGTCGTGTCCCACCCCAACCGCTCCGCCTCCCGCTTATGCGCCTCAGCAGCAGCTTTCATCCCCTCCGTCTGCACCTCAGCAAACCCAGGCCAAAGCGCGAACCCGCGGAACAAGTCCAGCGCCTGTGTCCGGCTTCGGCCCCGGTCCGGCCTGCGCCCAGCAGTGCGCCAGGGCCGGAGAGGGCTGAAGATCTCCTCCGTATGCCGTTGGAGCTTGAGCGAGGTGCCGCTCTCCAGCTCGAGGTGGGGTGCGCCGGGCTGATTGGCGTTCTGCGAGGGGTTGAGGAAGGATATGCCCGGTGTGGGGTGGAGCAGGCCGTGCAAGGCGGTGAGGGGGATGCCGCCTGGTGGGTCGGGAGTGGGGGGTGGGAGGTGCACTTCCAGTTGGGAGGAGGCGCCGAGCTCGGCTAGCGTGGAGGGGGAGGAGAATACGAGCCAGAAAAAGTTGTTGTACGTGAGGGTTTCGCTGTCCTGCGGGGTTGTTAGCTGCCCGCACGTAGGAGAAAGGGGAGAAGGGAGAGAAGGAGGAAGGACGGACCCGCGTGAAGATAGCCTCCTCGACCTTTCCCCACTGCTCCTCCACCGCGCGGACCATCGCATACGCATGATCCAACCCGCTCACGCCCGCACGGGAACGGACGATGACCATCCGATCTTTGTTATTTGACTTGCGCAGATGGGGGGGGATGATGTCCCCGTCTGAGGTGGGGGTGTCGAGGATTGAGAGTTCGGCGGAGGGGAGGGAGAGCGGGGAGGAGAAGGGGTGGGCATCGGGAGGTGGTGCGGCGTTGAGTGTGATGGGACGCGTCTCGGGGAGAGTGGAGTAGGCTCGCAGGAGGGGGCGGGCGCGCCTCCAGGCCGGGGCTGCCCTCAGCGCGGTGTACATCGCCGTCTGCTTATAGTGCAGCGTAGCAGAGACGTCGCGCGAGCTGTATGCGTCTGCGGCTCCTCGGGAGGGAGGCACGGAAGAGGGGATGAAAAAGAGCACAGCCACTCGGATGTCTTTGTCAGCCGGCGAAGACGTCGGCAGTCAGTCCGGCGCACAAGTCGTACTGCACTCTCCTTCCCCGCGCGATGAGTCGAGCTCCTACAACCTTTGGAGAGAGTATTGATGCCAGGCAGGCGCCGATTTATAATACATGTCGCTCATCAGATCTCTCAAGGCTTGTAACCTTCAAAGTTTCAAGGACAACCCTGGGTTGGAAGACTTCAGACGGGGTGGGAAGCATGCGGCACGTGAGCGCAGGATTCTCCCGGAATCAATCCGCATCAACGACGTTTTTCTCGCGTCCTTCTTTACGCAGACGCGTCGTTCGTTCACGTCCCTCATCCGCTCCGGGACGACACCACAAATGGACTCCACATCGTCCGGCAAACTGAAGCAGGACGTCTGGAGATACATCTTCGAAGTGATTGTAGATGAAGCAGAATCATCTGATGTCGTTCTGCCTTTGTTGCTCGTGTGTAAAGAGTGGAAGGCAAGTTCTGTTGGTCTGAGACGGTCTCCCTTGTCATCTGAACAACGTTGATAAGGTCATTGCGCTACCTTTGCTATATCGCTACCTGCATTTCTATCAGCCAACTTCCATTATCGAGTGTCAGCCAACGCTCGTGCGGCACGGCATCCGAGGCGCATATCCGGGAAATTCGACACGCTCCATCGAGCTGAATGTTGACACCTCTTGGCCCGGAACCATTGCACCTCGCTTAGGGAAGCTTCTTCGCTATACTCCTCTGTTGAAAAGGTTTCATTCCCCAATGTTCGGAGTGGGAACGGACATCCTGGACATTCTCGGGCAGTCCTGCGGCTCGTCGCTCAAGCAACTCGATATTGCGATCGGTGGGAAGAACACTGATGTTACTCTTCAAGTGGCTCTGGTGACTCGTTTCACCTCCTTGAGGACCCTCGGAATCCACCTGCTTAATATGGTGCAAAGTCACAGCATCGATACACCGGCATTTGACATGCCATCGCTGAGAAGACTCTCATTGCGATGTAGTAACGAACAGCCGTCTGAGTTTATTCACTTTTTCTGTGGCGGTTCGTTTGTTGCGCTGGACTACCTCTCCTTGCATATCCGCTATTTTTCCGGCCAGCATCTGGAACACACAACCCGCCCAGCCGTCCTTCGCTTGCTCGAGAAACTCGGTCACCAATTGTCGATCCTCGAACTGCATATTCCACAAGCTGAAGATGTAGCCCGACTCCTCTTTCCTCTCCTTAAAGCGGTGAGATATATGGAGCTACTCAACACACTGCCCAACGACATTGGTCGCTTTCTTCCAGCGAGCGTGAACGAGTTGAAGCTATATATCAATATGCAGGACGCGCCGCACATGCAAGCTCTCCTTCAGTGTCTAGACAATTTGCGAGACACGAAGCAAAAGACACATGCACTCGAGGTGGTGTACTTGCAATCGTGGGCAGCAAGCGAACCATTCCACTGGTCCACCATCAGTACACTCAATCCGGCTCTCGCAGGACACCTAATGACTATGTCAATTGGGCTGCAGTTGAAGGATATCAAGCTGCTCGACAACGACGGAAAGTGCGTCATGCTGGGTTAGCATCGTATGCTGATTAGTCAGGTACTGCACCCGGTTCTCTGAGGTGATGCTCTTGCGCTGACAGAAGTCTCATATAGATGATGCTTATATCTAAACTTGAGATCAGTCGCTGATCTTGGCCTACCGTCTTCTTTCATTGTTGCTGCACGAGACTCTGTGTACGGGGGACGACACTCCCTTCCTTTCCGTCGCCCATAACATGTCAGACCTTGCCGTCACAACCCGTAGTTAGAAATATGTTCCGTTGAATCACCACTCAAATTCACATCCGTGAACATCCATGAAGATCTCCTACAACTAATTTCAAACCGATAGCCCGAGACCATTCGCATACCCCAGCAGTGCACTGCTGAGGCACGGGGGTGTATGCGCTGCTCTCCAGGAAGAGAGGATCAAAAAGAGCACAGCCACTCGGATGTCTTTGTCAGCCGGCGAAGACGTCGGCGGTCAGCCCGGCGCAAGTCGTTCTGCTCCTACCTTCTCCGGTGCTTGCTCTCGACATCGGTCCCAGCATGTCCACCCCCCCGCCGCGCTCCTCCCACCCCCCATCCCTCCCCATCCCTCCCTCCGCCTCCTCATCAAGCACCAACAGCACCGTCCACGTCCTCCCGCGGATAGACGAGCGCTGCCTGACCCTTTGTTCCCAGCGGTCCAACGCGCGCGTCTTCCAATCCCCCCCAGCGTGCCACACGCTCTGCTGGCGAAAAATTTGGGCCTACGAGCGGCAGCTGATCGATGCTGCTAGCCAGCGGGGCAGGTTGACGCTTAACGTGCCTGCGCCCGTGCAGGTGAAGGGGGGCGAGGAGGCGCGGGCGCTGAATGCGCGGTTTGGAGAGGAGAGGCAGAGGCTGCAGGTGCTCGCTCGGCTTCACCCACCATCGAAGGAAGAGAACAGCCCTGGACACCGCGCGCTAGGCCCCTTCGCACCCCCTCCCTCCTCCTGGCCACTCCTGCGCGGACACTTCATCTACTACGCCCGCGGGCCGCGGCGAGCTGCAGAGCACACCTCGAGCAGTATGCGCCATCTGGGACTGGGGAATATGTGGGTCGCCAAAACCGGAGCGGGGGCCGTGCTGCCCAAGGCTAGCGAGGTGAATGAGGGGCGGGGGAGGGCGGTCGGGCTTGGGCAGCTTGCGGGAGAAGAGGAGCGGGCAAGGGGGGAGGAGGAGAAATGGGATCCCGAGTGCGTCCTTCTTGTCCTTGGTGCAGTTTGGACTGCTGGCTGATGCGCGTTCGTCCAGTTACGCAGTGCTGATATCGCTCGAGCACCTCCCCCCATCTGTGTACTCTGCGCTCTCCCGCACCCTCGAGCGGGTATACAACCCCCTCCGCGCCCTCCTCACCCGGTACAGGGAGAGCTTCTCCTCCGGCCAGCAGGGGAAGACGGCGAGGCTCCTGTGGGAAAGGGCGTGGGACGGGGAGGCGGGCGCGTGGGGCGTTCTGAAGCGGTTCAGGGATGATGTGAGGAGGGAGGTGGAGAGGCGGGAGAAGGAGGAGGAGGAGGAGAAAAAGAAGGGGAGGGGGACGGGTGGGGCGTAAGTGTGCTCCTTAGGATTGGGTTGGAGGAAGAGTGGAGATTTGGTTAGACAGACGCGGCGTGTCTCCAGATGATATGGTAATGTACCGATAATGGAATGTTGGCAGGCGACCACGTCGCCTTCTACTGTCTTGCTGCTGTGAAGGGCTTTGCCGGATGGCGTTTGGCGGCAGGACAAATACACCCTATTGTCTGCCTTTGGTTCCACTTGTGATGGTTCAACGGCTCAGGAGAATTGGTTCTCATTGCATAACATGCTGCATGGGTCATGGGGTGGAAGGACCTTCCATTGAGGATCATTCCACCGCTGGCCAAGAAATGCATTCCTTGTCTTATCTTCTGGCTAATAGCGTGATGGTTTTCCATGTTTCTTTGGGCATGGAAGAAGACAGAGGCGGACCAGAACGACTGGGTTGTGCACATTATGTGAACAGCAACATGGGTGCAGAAAGGAAGCCACCTAGGTAATGAAAGCATGCTGGGGTGGGTGGACAGAACGGAACTACTCAAAGGAAGACCAACCCTACTTGGTTACGGCATTAGAAGCTCTAATGCTTCTGCATCGCTTCACGGAGCCTTTTCAGAATTGTCTCATTAAAAGGCAGAGCCTCCCATCGGGATCAATTCCTCCTTTGTCCCTTTCTCGCCAAATCACTCTGCTCTGTCTCGAGACGCACATCCATCACGCTCCGACCAGTTGGCTCGCCAGCTCAAACTCGACAGCCACCACAATGGCGTCAACTCCGAGTCCATGCAGAAACGTCAAACAGGATGTCTGGCGCTGTATCTTCGAGGTGATTGTGGATGGAGCACGGACTGGGTCTGTCGTACTGCCGTTGCTGCAAGTCTGTAAAGATTGGAAGGCAAGTGCTCCTGAATAGCCGTGTGTGCCATCATCTCAGAAGTGTTATGAAGGCTATTGCAGAACCGCTTCTGTATCGATACTTGATATTCAACAACCCAGCCTCTCTTGAGCAGTGTAATCAGAGTCTGGTACGGCACAGCCTTCGAGGTCTGTATTATGCAACGGCCACGCGCACGATCAAGATCCCTGAGACGATCTCGACTCCCGGTTGGGGATTGCCTTTGGAGAGAATTTTTCACTACACCTCCCACTTACACGAGTTCAACGCAGTCAAAATCGAACTCGGAACCGAGGCATTAGACAGTCTGAGGCAGACTTGCGGCCAGTCCCTCAGACGGCTGACTCTCAGGGTTGGTGGAGACAGTACGAAGACCGCCGCCCTTCAGATGGTTCTTTTGAGCCGTTTTAGGCTCCTCGAGAGGCTAGATATCTATATTCGTGGTCCGGCTGACGTTTCTGAGCTCTCGGGCGGGGACAGTCCTATCTTCGACATGCCTGTTCTTACAAGACTCACTTTGGCTTGTTCTAGACGGGAATCACTGGCCGAGCTGATCGAATTCGTCTCTCTGGGAAGATATCCTGCTTTGGTCGAACTATGGCTAAATCTACCAATGCTGGAACATGGTCCTTCCGGAGGCACGCCTTGCGATGTGGTGCTGCCCCTCCTTCGGCGGGTTGGACCACAACTGTTACTATTTTCGCTGTGTGCTCCATACGCCCTGGAAGCTGCCCGCAGTTTCTTCCCTCTGCTCAAGAAAGTCCGGATGATATCCCTCACGCTAGGTCCGCAACCTCAAATACTAGGCGACTTCCTCCCGGACAGCCTCGCACAGCTCAGATTTCAGATCCACTTAGATGTGTTGGCAGAAGAACAAGCACTGTTGGCAACGCTCGACCATATCACGCTATCAAAGAATCATGGGCGCAACCTCAAGCGGGTCCAGGTGGATTCGACAGGGGCGGAAGAATTTCACTGGATGCAATTATCTGTTGCGAACCCCGAACTTGCGGGGAAGCTCATGCTGCGCTCGTTGCGGCTGCAATCGAAGCGCATCCACCTCACGGACCAGTGGGGAAGGTGGGTTGGACAGTGGGTTCATGGACGGAAGTCTTGTAAGATAATACCTTTCGTTCTCTGTCTCCATGGGAGGTGCCGCCTGACCATTTCCACCTTCAGGATACAAGATCTGGATGCGTCATCCCATCGGCATTCCTTGCTCAATGTCCCGCGACAATTTTCACAGGCGCTCATTAAATTTCGAACCGAATTTTCGTCCCAAGATTGCCCTTTCCAGAGGATGGACCCCACGTGCAGAGCTGCTGGGCCATGATGTTTCGCGTATGTTCTCCATGTATAGCCCCTTTCAAGTTGCACTATTGTAGACTGCTTAATGCAAGGATACCAAAATTCATTCTCGGCTTGCCATCCATGGATGATGGGGTATGTCGCCCGCACATTCTAGACGGACACGTTCGGGTTGAAGCGGCGGTTCAAAGGCCTGCGCCAAAGCCGTCGGCTGTGAAGGGGACTATCTCCGACGGTCGACCCAGAGGGATGCGTTGTCCCGGCCAAAAATTGGTTCCCTACTGATTGCGGGAGCAAAGAACCCTACCAAGAGCGCCCGTCAAGGTCGCGCTTCTCGACGCGCGGTGCACGGCTTGTCAGCGTACTAGTTCCTCCGTCAGTTCTTCGCTAAATTGAGACCTGATATAAATCTGAATGCCTTCACCTACCTGCCCAACGCTCACGCAGGACATCTGGCGCTATGTCTTCGAGGCAATTGTTGACGAAGGCTCTGTCCTCCTGCCTGTGATGCGCGTTTGCAAAGAGTGGAAGGTGAGCTCGTTTCATCACAAGCGTGAGGGAGAATAGGTAACCAACTGGTCTTTTGTTAGAACATGGCGCAACCTTTTCTTTATCGCCATCTGAGCTTCAGTAATCCAACCTCCCTCGAACGATGTTATCACAGCCTTGTACAGCATGCATCCCAACAAAGCTACCCTGGAAACGCAACGCAAACTATTCAGCTCATCAAGTATTCACCTGGAAATGATTTCAATGCATCTGGCTCAGACTTCAAGCCGGGCATGGAAAGGCTATTCGCTACACACCCAATCTGATCGAATTTCGAGCTCCCGAGATTCAGCTTGGGATAAATGTCTTGAGCGCTCTCGAACGAGTTGCCAGCCAGCGCCTCCGACACCTTGAAATCATGATTGGCGGTGACGAGGCACCTGGCGCCCTTCAGCTCGCCTTGATAGGACGTTTCATAGCCTTGCGAACGCTTGCGCTTCAATGCTTGGACGTGGGTGATATTTCCGAGCTCTCTAGGTCCGACTTGCCCATCTTCGACATGCCCTTCCTGAAGCAAACTCACCTTCATTTGCGGTTCGAATGAACCATTCACCGCCGTCATTGAGTTTGTCTGTCGCGGTCGGTATCCCTCGTTGATGGACCTGGTACTGGATCTTCACTACCTGGGTTCTCCACCTGGAGTCGAAGGCGCACCTTGTGGAGCCGTACTGCCCCTGTTTCACAAGCTCGGGAACCAACTGTCTCGCCTATGGCTTTATGCTCCATTCGCAACCGAGGCACCGCGCATGATTTTTCCTCTTCTCAAGACGATAAAGAAGATAGCAGTGCTGGCCGGGACGATATCTGAAGGCGTGGCTACGTTCCTGCCGCCGAGTGTTGTGCAATTGAAGCTCCAGCTGGATCTGGAGACGCCAACGTATTCCCTGGCGTTGATAGACTGTTTGGATGAACTGCGAAAGAAGCAAACGGTCATGCGCGCCCTCCAGGTCGTGCACATCGCTTCACGCACCCCAGAACCGTTCCAGTGGTGGACGCTCGGCGCAACCAATCCGACTCTTGCAGGACAGCTAATGGCGCGCTCGATATGGCTTGAGCAGAAAGGCATTCATGTGCGTGACGACAAGAGAAAGCGGATCGGACACTTGGACTACAGTAGAAGGGCGGTGATCATTTCAGGTAATGCGCTTCATCGATTGGCGGAAGCGCGTGACCTGACCCTACGTCAGAGTTAATATCGTGACGTCTCTTTCTCTCATCTCTTGTAATCCGAGTTCGCTATTGTCGGTGTTTCAATATGCATCGCCAGAGGCCTGACCACAGTGTCTCAGGATCAGTGATTCTACATGTTGAACGCTCTGTTTCCAGCAGGACCCATATTTCTTACTGTAGCGATGCAGTTTACTCAAGGCTTCCTTTCGTCATGCAGGTTACTCTTAGCCATCCCGGGGCACGGAACACAATAGGTTATTGTTTAGGGTGGGCTCGCCGTGACTGGCGGGCGTCGCTCGTGCATCGGCACCGCCCCCAACACAGCCACCACGCCTCGGTGAATCTCACTTTCTGCCCGACGCACCTCGTGCGACGTACGCGCTCTCTCGTTTGTACCCCTCCCCGCTCATCATCCCCTCCTCGTCACCGACAACCAGTACAGCAGACAGACTAGCACACGCAATCACAGAAACATAGAAATGGCAGACGCTGACGTAGCCACCGCTTCCGTCCTCGACATGTCCCTCGACGACCGCATCGCGGCGTCCAAGGGATCGCGTGGTGGTGCCCGCGCGGGAGGAGCGAGGCGCACTGATCGTGGTGGGGCGCGCAAGGCACGGTCCGGCGCGCAGCCGTACTCAGTACGCTATCCCACTTTATAGGCAAATGCGTGTGTTCTTACCCACGGAGCAGAAGGCCCTCGCCCCGTACAAGAAGGGGAACAGCGACGCGGGCAAGTGGGATCACGACCTGTACGGCGGGTCGCGTGGGGGGGTACCAGGGGGCGAGCTGGGCACACGCCTCTCGAACGGAGGTGCCGCGGGGGAGGAAAGCAAGGGCAACAGGGGGCGGGTGGACTTCTCGGGCGTGAAGGGGCTGCTGAACCGCGGGCTCAGCGTACGCGGCGCCGGCGCAGGCGAGAAGGGAAGGACGGTGCGCGTGGAGAACCTGATGGAGGGAACGACTGCAGCGGATGTGGAGGTGCGGCCCTCGCTATTCCATCCTATCGTCAGCTGATGTGTCTGTGCGCCAGGCGATATTCAAAGACGCTGGTGCCATCCATTCGTCCAAGCTCGTCAAGTCCAAGCCAACCGTCAGCGTCGAGCTGTACTACAAGTCTTCCACTGACGCGGAGGAGGCTGTGCGCAAGTTCGATGGGCAGACGGCGGACGGGCTCACACTCAAGGTGTCTGTCGTCACTTCGCCCGGGGGAGGAAGGGACCTGCTGGCGCGAGTCGGACTCGCAGGAGCAGCGGCGCGAGGCAGGGATCTGCTTGACGATGGCGATTCTGGCTCGTGAGTCCTTTTGTCTCAGAAGTTTGAGAGCAGGGCTTAAGGGGATTTAGGAAAATGCGCTCTGACGCGCTGCTCGACGCGCCTGGCGCGCAGATCATCACAGGGGACGCGTTCAGCGGTGGCCGACGCGGGCGGAGACGTGGCGGCCGCTCGTAAGTTCATCAATGTTAGGATGGTGGTTAGAGTGCTTGTTATGGTTGGTGTGGTTTGGTGTATGCTCTCTGCGTATCCTATGTTGTAATATCGTCAGGGGAATGTTACCTTGGCCTATGCACGTTGCGGCTGGTCATGTTGTGCGCATATATCTAGCAAACTGTGAGATCCCGACGAATCAAATGGCGTGAGAAAACCAAAAGAGAGCTGCTACAGTCCCCCGCCCTTCTTCCCTTCCCTCTCTTCCCGCTCCCTCTCCTCCTCCTTCCGCCTCCTCTCGAATGCCGCCCCGAGCTTCTTCAATGTGCCCAGCGGGCCCTCCTCCGGATCCCATGCCGTCTGCCAGAGCATGCCCGCAGTACGCCGCTGCTGGCCGGAGGCGAACGACGCGCGATATCGTTCGAGGAGGGAAACGACGGGGTTGTATATGCGCTGGAAGGAGTTGATAATGGAGTCGTACACCATGGGCGGGAGGTGTTCGAGTGAGATCAGAACGGCGTAACTATCGGAGCGTCAGCTCAGCACTTCGGATCATTGTAAAGAAGAATAACGCACTTGGGATCTCGTATGTCTTCCTTCCCCAGCAGTCCCGCCTCCTCCCCCTGCAGTTCTCGCAAGCCCACAGCCCTCGACTCGTTCCCTCTCTTCTCCCCAATGTCCCGTACCGCCAACGCTCCGTCTGCCTTCCAGTCCTCCCCCAAGCCCAGATGCTGCATACTGCCCATATGCTCCTTCGCTCGTGATGGGCCGCGGGCGTAGTAGATGAAATGACCCCTGAACCAGTTCCATCTGTCTGTGTTGGGTGGAGGGAAGGGATGTATCCATCGGCCCGTCCATTTCCCAAATCTGGATGAGGAGAACCATTTGTCCGAATTCCCGTGTACCTTAGCGGAGAGGCCATGAATGAACTGAGCCTTATCTTCCTGCCCAGTGCTTTTGACCTGCATCGCAAGGGTGTTTAACGCGTTAATGAAAGAGAGGTGACGTTCCTCGAATGCGCGCTCCTTCTCCTCGTCAGCTGTCGGGCGCTTCCTACGCTTGTCAAGCGCATGAAGTCGTTCCCGTTCATCGGCAAATCGGTCGTGCAACGCCTCTTTATCTTCCTCCCGAGTGACGCCTGCCGGCGGGGGTACGTTGAGGTGTACAAACCCCTCCCGGCTCGCGGCGTTGATCAGAGTCCTCTCGTAGTTCCACACCTTGCGCCAGCAGATCGTGTGGCACGCGGGTTCGACCTGGAATGTGCGTGTGTTGGAGCGTTGGGTACAGTAGGTGAAGCAGCGCTCGTCCACTCGGGGGAGGATATTCACGGGAACGTTCACGTCTTTGAGCATTTCGTCCGCAGCCGAGGTCGAAGAGGATTCGGATGTCGAGCTGGATGCCTCTGGTTCGAGCGCCATTGTTTCTCCCGTTTGCATGTGCCTCAGCACTATGGGTGTTGTACAGACGAGTGGAGCCGTACTTAAACGGGAATAAGGTACATCGTGAGCAGATGACGGGCGTTGGGAAGAGGCGTCGACCCCGCCCATCTGGGCGACGCGTCCCCTCCTCCTCCGGCGACCGATGCGGCGAAGACGAAAGGCGGGAATCACCCTTCGGAAAGGTCTACATGCTCTTACATTTGGTCGAAGTTCTGCACTGACGAGGGTCGTGCCAAGGAAATGGAGCGGTGCACTCTGACAATCTAGGAAAAGACGACCAAAAGCGCTTAGAAAACACAAACGGGATTCAAAGCATTCTACGGCGCCGCACCCCCTCTCTTCTCCTTTTCCCTCACCGCTTGCTCCTCTCGCTGCCTTTCCTTCCTCCGATTGTCCAATGCCTCTCCCACCCTCTTAAGTGTCCCTAACGGGCCGTCCACCGGATCCAGCGCTGTTTGCCACAGCGCGCCGGCTGTCCGCCACTGCTGTCCAGAGGCGAACGACTCGCGATACCGCTGAAGAAAAGACGTCAGTCGGGAACTGATTCGCTGCACGCTGCCGCAGACTGAGTCGAAGATCACATGAGGAACGTGTTCGAGCGAGATGATGGCCATATAGCTGCACCACAGTCATTAGCGGTCAAGTACCCAACTGCTCCCAGGCGAGACGCACTTGGGATCCAGTTTCTTCTCCGCCTCTCTTCCAGCAAGCGCAGGCAACTGCTCTAACCCCACAGTCTTCGGCCCGTCCTTCTTGGGCAGCATGTTGCTATCCAATACCGCACCAACTTCTCGGCCTTGGCGTATCAACGCTTGTACAGCGTCCCAGCCCTCAGTGAGGAACAGAGTCCGCATGGTACCCCAGTGTTCACCCGGCTTCTGCGTCCCTCGAGCGTAGATGATGTAGTGCCCTCTGAGAAAAGACCAGTTGTCTGTGCCCGGGAGGGGGAATGGGAGTATGAAGTCGGACGCCGAGCGGATTCGAGGGTAATGTGATGGTATTTCGGCCAGGCGGTCCATACGCTGGAGGAACTCCTTCGCCTCCTTCCTGATGCGACGTGCTGTTTCTGAGTCGACCTCGCCACGATTCATCTTCTCGATCTGGACGAAGTGCGCCTCAAGCTCAGGCCTCAGCGCCGTGATCTGCGCTGTACGGCGTGTCATGGCGTCGGTCATGCGGTTCAGCCGCGCCAACTTCTCTGGCAGATAGAGATCACTAAGCCGTCCCAATTGCGCCGCCTGTTCATTGATACGATGTGGCAGTTCACGCTCTCTGTCTTCGATCGGTTGCGGACCCGTGAAGACGTACTTGACCGGCACGGGTTCAGGCACGAAGAGCGTGTTCATGATCCTCTGCTCGTAGCGATAGACCTTGCGCCAACAGAGCGTGTGACACACCGGTTCGACCTGGAAGGTGCGTGCATTGGATCGCTGTGTGCAGTATGTAAAGCAGCGCTCGTCAACCCACCCGGGGATCTTTATCGTGATCTTCGCATCGAGTACGTCAGAGGAGGTCGGTGGAACCGAGTCCGAGTGAGCCGTTGGTGTGGATGTTGAGCCCGACAACTGGGGCGATTCCATGCTTTGGTGTATTGTGGGTATATGAGTAAGATGTCAGCTCCAGTCTATGAGAGTGGTATCAAGCTGTAGGGTATAAGAGCCAAGGAGACGAAGGGCGGCACGCAGACAATGAATGGCCAGAATGAGGCGCGCACAGGCCCTGGCGGCGGCATCGGGCGACGCGTATTGTCGGGCCGACCATCGGAGATAGTGCCAGTCCGCACAAACGCCGACGTCCCTGAGCCTCATCTTGTTTCTCTCTACATGTTAATCGCTCTTCCAAGGCTGTTTGGGCTAGTCTGTAATACGTAGGACACAACAGCGGTCTTCTCCTGAAATCATTCAGTTGAAATTGTTATCAGGAAAATGAAGATGAGCGCTCCATCGACTGCCAGTGGAAACCGCTACAGTATCCTATGCTCTGGTAAAGCGACAGAGACCCAGAGTGGCGGCTCTACCGCGTCGTTCCCCCTCCTTTCTCCTTCCCCCGCGCCTCCCGTGCCGCCTGCTCGGCATCTTTGCGTCTTCTCTCGAATGCCTCCCATATCTTACTGATCATCCCAAGCGGCCCATCCTCCGGATCCAGCACAGTGCGCCACAGCATCTCTGCTGTGCGCCACTGGTGTCCCGACGCGAATGAGTCGCGATATCGCTCAAGTAGAGAGGCGACTCGAAGGTGGATGCGCTGCGCGCGGTTGGTGAGATACTCGTATATTGCCGGTGGGAGATGCTCGAGCGAGATAATGGCCACGTAGCTACGCAGCGCCGGTGTTAGCCCATCCATGCCACTCGCCATGACAAGACGCACTTCGGATCCGCTTTCTTATCCGCCTCTCTCTCTGCCTGGCCTTGCAGATGATGCAGCCCCATGGTCCCCGGCGGCCCATTCAGGGACAGCATGTCGCTGTCCAGAACAGCACCGACATCCCGGCCTTGGCGCAGCAATGCATGCGCGGCCTCCCATCCGTCGGTGAGGAACAGATTGCGCATGCTGCTCCAGTGTTCTCCAGCCTTCTGCGTGCCGTGAGCATACGTGATGTAGTGCCCTCGCAGGAAGGACCAGTTATTTGTACGCGGGGGCAGGAAGGGGACCATAAAGTCGCCTAAGGATTTGAATCGGGGATACGTTGGCGGGATGAGTCTTGAACGCTTGCTGAGCTCCTTCCCCTCCTTAATGACCTGTCGAAGCATCTCACGGTCTCCACCCTTGCGTGTGAGTTCCTTCATTAGTGCGACGTTTGCGATCAACTCGGGCAGTAAGGCGTTGATTGCGACTCTCTGCCGCTCCGACGCCTCCTCGGCGCGCTTCATCATCGCGGGGTAGTACAGGGTAGCACGCTCGTGAATCATCGTGCGCTGCTGCTCGACACGCGCCATTAGCTGGCGTTTTCCTTCGTCGTCCATGGGGGCATCCGGTATGCTGTAAACGATCTTCGCCTGCTTCCCGTACCAAGCATTTATCAACCTCTTCTCGTAGTCATAGACCTTGCGCCAGCAGAGGGTGTGGCATACCGGCTCGACCTGGAAGGTGCGTGCGTTCGAGCGCTGCGTACAGTAGGTGAAGCAGCGCTCGTCAACCCACGGGGGTATTTCGATCGTGGTACGCGCGTTCGAAGACGTGGGGGGTGACGGCGATGATGATGACGGTGTGGATGTCGAGCTCGACGACTTGGACGCCTGGGCTGGCATGTTTCGGCGTTTGGGGCGCGCGCGATCCCAGTATTAGCTCTGGTGGGTATGAAAAGTGCACAGCAAACGGTATTGTATGCAAGCAAAGCAGATATACAGCAGTGGACGATACATTGTGGCTGGACTGTGAAATGAGGAATAAGGCCGCACCCAACACGCTCCTCGACGCCGGACGGCATCGGGCGACGCGTCCCGTCGGGCCGACTGTCGGAGATAGTGGCATTCCCCACAAACGCCGACATCCCTGACGCTTATCCTGTAGCTCTTCACATGCTGGTCGGTCTTCCAAGGCTCTTTGTGCCAGTCTGTACCGTGTGGGAGACAACAGTAGGCTTCTCATACACTCATTCAGTCGAAATTATTATGAGGAAAGTGAAGATGTGTGGAGGACAGAGATGACTACTGCGCAGGCTGTGCTGGGCGTCTAAGGCCCAAACCAGGGTTCAGGGTCAAAACCTCATTTATCCCGTCCACTCACGCATATACTCTGCTTCATACCCACGTCCACTATATCCCCTGCCTCAAAGCCACCATGCCCGATACCCCCTCAGCGTCCGGTTCCAAACCGTCTTCTCCACCCCTCTGGCCGCCGTCAAACACGCGCCCGTCCGACCTCCCCCTGCCCGAGCGCTTCGCTCGCGCGGTCCCCTCCGCGCCGGCCCTAGCGACGTACACCGAGCTCCAGCTCCCTGCCCGAACGGACGAACGCTGCCTGACCTACTGCACACAGCGCTCAAACGCGCGTACCTTCCGGATGGAGCCGGTGTGCCACACGCTCTGCTGGCGCAAGGTCTATGACTACGAGCAGAAACTGATCGACGCTGCCGCTCGCGTGGGGACGCTCGACATCACCTTGCCCGGGACGGTGCTGAGCGAGGAGCAGACGAGGGAGCTTGATGCCCGTGTCATCAAGCAGCGAGACGACCTCAGCACGCTCGCGGCGAGGTATGCACCCGAGAAGCTCGCGCGGGTGGAGGCGGCCGAGGCGCGCAGGAAGAGGGAAGCGGCAGCGCTCCAGCCCGAGTGGGAGGCGTACTGCCAGAGAGTGGAGAGGATGCAGCGCGAGGGCGCGGAGGAGGACGCTGTGCGCCGGTTCATGGTTGAGAAGCGGGCGCTGCGGGAGCGAGTGGAGCAACTGTCGCAGCCAGGGCCGGAGCACCGCTATCGCTCTTTTGGCGAGCTCCTGCTTCCCTTCCCACCCCCGAAGACGGACAGGTGGTCGTTCCTGCGCGGTCATTACATCTACTACGTGCGCGGGACGCACGAGCCGCCCCATCTCTGGGCCCGCATGACCATTCTCGGACCATGGGGGCTCAGGATCGCCCAGGCGGTGCAGCGGGATGGGCGGGAGGTGGGGGCGCTGCTGGACAGCGATATGGTGCCTAAAGTGAAAGGGCCGAAGACGGTGGGACTGGCGCAGATGGGCGCGGAACAGCAGCAAGGGTCTGGTAAGAAAGAGCGGGACCCGAAGTGCGTATTTCCTTGACGGGTACGGACGTTGCTGACATGTTGGCAGCTATGTCGCCGTCCTCTCCCTCGAGCATGTGCCGCCTGCGATATACGACTCCGCCAGCAGCAGTATGCAGCGCATATATGCACCTGTCCTCAGCTTCCTCGAGCGATACAGGGAGTCTTTTGCCTCTGGCCAACAGCGACGCTCCGCGCGCCTGCTGTGGGAGAAGTTGACGGACCTGGAGGACGGGCCGATGGGGATGTGGAAGAAGATGGGGGCCGGTTTTGAGAGTCTTCGGAAGGAGAGGGAACGGGAGGAACGGGAGGAACGGAGGGCGAGAGAGAAGGAGAAGGGCGAGGGGACGCCGTAGACTGTTTGAGTTCGTAGTAGGATTTGCGTTACAGTAGACGGTTCACGGCCTGTTGTATGGAGGATCACATAGAGCACATCTCACTGTATTCATAAACATTCAACTGTAAACTGTTTCAGGACGAGGCGACGGTTCAGACACCTGATTGGCATCTCGACCAAGGTGCCGGTCACCACTCGGATGGCCCTCGGCCCGATGGGACGCGTCGCCCGGTGCCGTCAGGGACAGATTCGGGACCTCATTTCAGCCGCTCAGCTGCTTGCCTTGCATGTCCTGCGCTTGGTTATGATGCGGCTCGACATCCTCTCGAATACCCAGCAGTATTGATATCTGGCTCACATACACGTGCACGACGAAGTATGACGTCGCCTGCACCCGAGTCATCCAGCTCGCCCACAACATCCTCGTCTCCCTGGTCGATCCACGCCCCCCCGCCCCCGCCTGACGATGCGAACAAGCAAAATGACATCCCGATCGTCATCCCCTCGCGGGTCGACGAGCGCTGCTTCACGTTCTGCACCCAGCGCTCGATCGCCCGCACCTTTCAGGTGGAGCCGGTCTGCCACACGCTCTGCTGGCGGAAGGTGTACGAGTACGAGCGGAGGATGATGGACGCACGCTTTGGGTCGCAGGAGGACGTCCTGTTCCACTACAGGGATCCACTACCATACGAGAAGGGGACCCGCGATCTGCCGGAGCACTTGGCACAGCAATACGCCCGGCTTGCGGCGGTTGCGACTGCTTGCCTGTTGGAGAGGACGGCCCGGTGGAAGGATGTGCAGGCGCGTCGTAGAGCAGAGAGCACGGCGCTGCTTTTGGAGATACTCCGGAACCACGTGAAGCCTGGGAAAGCGTACACCGGTGATGTCGACGGGCGAATGGCCAGGCGGATCGAGAGAGAGCGGGAGGCGCTTTTCCAGCGTTTGCGCCTCGTGATGCTGGAGCCGCCATACCCCAACTACCGAACGCCGGGCGAGTTCTTGTGGCCGTTTCCGCCCCCGCGAAATAATAACTGGTCGTTCTTCCGAGGCCACTATATCACCTATGCGCGAGGGACACAAAAGTCGGGCGAGCACTGGAGCAGCATGAAGAATCTGTTCCTTACGGAGGGGTGGGAGGCGGCCCATGCATTGTTGCGCCAAGGCCGGGATGTGGGCGCGGTGCTGGACAGCAACATGTTGTCTAGGAAAGAGGGGCCGAGGACGATGGGGATACAGCAGTTGCAAGGAGAAGCTGAGGCAGGGACGGAGAAGAAGGTGGATCCCAAGTACGTCTTGTAATGGAGGTGGTTTACACCGGGGAGCTAACATGGGCTGTAGTTATATCGCCATCATCTCCGTTGAACACCTTCCGCCGGTACTATACAAGTCTCTCATCAATCGCGCGCAGCGCATATACGACCCAGTCGTATCTCTACTAGAGCGGTATCGCGAGTCGTTCGCCTCCGGACAGCAACGGCACACAGCATATGCTTTGTGGGGGACGGCGCTGGATCCTGAGGACGGGCCGCTAGGGACGCTGAAGAAACTCGGAGCGGCGTTCGAGAGGAGGCGGAAAGAAGAGGAGAGGGAGCGAGAAGAGAGGGAAGGGAAGAAGAGCGGAGGGCTGTAGTGGTTTCTTTGGGTTTACTAGGGCATTGCTTGGTTATAACAGGGAAATCATCTGAACGCAAAACAAGCGCTGGGTTGCATTGGCGTTCGGCGTTATGGGATCGGGACTGAACCGTTATCGCCGATACCAATGGGGACGGGTCGCCCCAGATGCGGCTGACGAACTCAGTTCCTGTCCATCACGACTATCGCTCTTCGTCAGCTTTCTTACAACACTGCAGCTTGATAACCGCATTGGATACCCCCAAAATCCTCTACCGACTGTAACAATAGAAAAGGGAAGCACCATGGGACCACCCCAGCCATCCGGCTCGACAGCCCCGACATCCTCGCGGTCCACCGCCGAGTTCCCAAGCGTCCCGATTTCAGTGAAAGTTCTCCCGCAGATCGACGAGCGCTGCTTTACATACTGCACGCAGCGCTCGAACGCACGCACATTCCAATCCGAACCGGTGTGCCACACGTTCTGCTGGCGCAAGGTGCGGAACCACGAGAGGCTGATGCTGGACTTGGCGGGCAAGCCCGGCAACGTTCAACTGAATATAACGGGGTCGGCACTCACTCCGAATCCCGAAGAGGATCAGGCGCTGGCTGAGCGCTTCCATGCGGAGGAAGCGCGGCTGCGCGCACTGGCGCTGAGTATGCGTGCCTCTCGACGCCCCGCCGAGAAGGAGGACGTTGCCGCATCGATCGAGGCGCACGTGCGCGACATGAAGAAAGAAATGGCGCAACGCGATGCGAAGCTGGAGGTGAGGGAGGCGGGCATGGACGCTGGAGAGAAGCGGGACAAGGTCACGGAGCTGAGGAAGATGATCCGGATGACCAACGAACGCTTCTACAAGTACAGCGCCTCGCCGAGGTGTGCAGCCAACGAGGGTCGAATATGGCACGACAGTCGCCTGGTCCAGTTCTACCCATTCGCCCCGCCGCGCACGGATAGCTGGAGCTTCCTGAGAGGGAACTATATCTACTACGCTCGCGGGCCGGCGCGCGCAACAGAGCAGATGGACAACATGAGGCATGTGGGACTTGGGCTGGGGAAGGAGTGGGTGGCGGATGGAGCATGGGCGGTGCGGGATAATGGAGAGAAGAGGGAGAAAGAGTCAAGATCTGTGGGGCTTCAGGAGCTGCAGGCGGAGGCGAGTGGGATTCTTGGTGGGGGGAAACAGCCGCGAGATCCCAAGTGCGTCGTCCTCCTATTCAACAACCCTCAATGCTGACATGTGAGCAGCTACGCCGTCCTCCTATCACTCGAGAACATACCACCCACGGTGTATGCGTCCCTGGATCGCACGTTGCAGCGCATATACAACCCCGTCGCCTCCCTCCTCGAGCGGTACCGCGAGTCCTTCGCCTCTGGGCAACAACGGCGCACCGCGGGCATGCTCTGGACGACGGCGTTCGATCCAGAAGACGGGCCGATTGGAACGCTGAAGAAGCTCGGAGAAGCGTTCGTGAAGAGGCGGAAAGAGGAGGAGCGGGAACGGGAAGAGCGGGAGAAAGAGAAGTGAGGGGGAGTGACGCCCTGGGGTGCTCGAATGGCTTCTGCCTGTGCTAGGCGGCCCCGGTCCTTCCCAAAGGCCCGTGCTAAAACCGAGATTCTGTGCGTATTGATATTTGGATTACCGAACAGTGTGTAATTCTCATTCGGTTCTAAGCATGATTCCAGCCGAGCGTATGAACTGCGTCCAGAGCCGACAACTCCGCCTCGGCCGGCAGAACACCTCCCTTGGACTGTTAGTACACTACCGAGTGTACGTCCCTCAATTCTGCGTATCCTTGTGACGGACGGAGCGAAGATGGTGCACCGGGAGGAGTACCGCACGGGCCTCGAGCGACCACGTTCTCATTGCTATTCATGCTCCAAGATCCGATGGCTCGGCATAAGTCGAACGGCGGCAGACCTCGTGAACGGCCCGCGTTACGACAATTGCACTATCAGGGACAGTTAGCCCATCGCTCCACGCCTGCCGATCACACTTCGACTCTCGCTCATGCAGATATCATTGCACGTCTCAGGCTCCTCTGTTGTAGACTTGTCCACAAACAGACGACCTTTCTCTCCGCTGACCAACACGTCAATAGTGACCATCGTCTATGTCGCAAGCCGATACTACATTAAGAACTTCGGACGTTGTTTGCTGCCGGTTTGAACGAACGCACAAACAAGTAGCGGAGGCATCACTAGGGGTCTCAAAGAAGCATCGGTGCACCTCGTGTCCTAGGATTGATTATCTTTTGTTCCTGACCCTGATGTGTGCATTGTCTTTCCTCCTACACCATCCACGAAGCCGACCTGTACCGTAGCAACAATGGAATCGTCGATCGGTAAAGAAATGACAGAGGACATCTGGCGCTGCATTTTTGAGAAGCTCATTGATGCAGAACAAAGACCATCCGTCATTCTTCCCCTACTGTGTGTCTGTTCCGAGTGGAAGGCAAGTGAGTTTCAATTCCACGGTGTACATCAGCTGAAACTTGGTGGACAGGCCATTGCTCAGCCCCTTCTGCATCGATACTTGTTCTTCGAGAACACAGCGGCCGTGGCCCGATGTCATCAAAATCTCCTTTGGAGCGCCATCAATGGCAGCTTTCCTGGAAAAGCATCTCGCTCCTTCTTGCTGTCGTCAAACTGCACCGCCCCCACCTCCGAGTCGAGCATGGGAATCGATAGGATGCTGCACTACACCCCCAACCTACGCGCCTTCCATTCTCGCTTCCAATTGTCCAGTAATGTCCTGGAGACGCTTGCGCACGTCAGTGGTCATTGCCTCAGAGATTTGGGTATCGTGGTTGGTGGAGAAGGTACAAACGGCGCCATTCAACTCGCACTTCTCGCCCGCTTCAGCGCATTGAAGGAGCTCTCTCTTCACATGCGCGGTCTGGGTGACATCTCTCAACTCTTCGCCAGAGAGGCAATCGGCTTCGAAATGCATTCTCTCGAGTCCCTGGTTTTGCGAGGCTTTACAAACGAATCACAGGTGACATTCCTGGCATACATGTCCCATTGTCGCTTCCCACTTTTGACGGCTCTTGGATTTAACTTTTTTGCTTTTGGCACGACCACACCCTGTGAAGCCGCTTTGTCGTTATTCAGCAATATCGGCCCACAACTTTTGGAGCTAAGCCTTCGCCTCCCCAACGCCGATGATGCTCCGCAACTTCTCTTTCCCTTGCTCACGAAACTACGCCGTCTATCCGTCGTCGATAAGCCGCCTCAAGGTACCTTTCGATTCTTGCCCGCAACCGTAGCAAAGCTGCAACTTTGCGCGATACTCAGCACCCAAGAACAAGCACAAGCTCTCGTGCACAGTCTTGACCTTCTATCGACCAAATCGGCCGACCAGCACTCTGTCACTGCCGTAGTGATCACTTGGGGAGGAGGGTCTGAACGGTTCCTCTGGCGAACCATTGGGGCCAAAATGAGCCTGCTGGCCGGAGAGCTGATGATACGGTCAGTGTTGCTGGCTTCGAAAGGCATTCGAGTGGAGGATGAGGACGGAAAGTGGGTTGGGGAGTTAAGCTGGAGACGCAGGCTCGTGTAGCCCAATCCAAGATTCTTGCCCGCATGTCTAGCGGTGTTCAGGCAAGCACAGCCGTTGTACAGCGCCGCAAGATCACTTACTTTCCCAGTTTGAGACTGTCTCGAATCACGATATTCCTCTCACCATAGCGTCTCGCATGACCAGTTTCCTTCCGTTTATTTATTCCGTACAGCATGACGTTTTTCAATCTTCTTTGTATCTGTTTCGCTCCTGCTTAGTCACAACCAAATAACCCCACAACCTGTATCCTGCGCATTCGCAACTATCGTTTTCTGAGCAATGTCACAGGTCGCAATTCTTCTTCAAACTCTACCAGATTGCATTTTGGATGTTCTATTTACGTTCTTGTGATTTGGATCTGCCCACCGTGGTGACAGAAGGAGCAGCGCTTGCCGGCGCTTGATCACGTTATCCTCTATCCCGCCGCTACAGAACCGACCCATCATCTTCCCGCACGCTTGCAATACTGTAGGCATTGCCCCTTCCAGGTCGGCTGCACAACCCCCACACCGTCACATGGCCCGCCCAGCTCAAGCCACCCGATTCCCAATCTCGCCAGTCTCCAACCCCTTGACGAGGCACTTCATCGCCGCGACCTCCATCGACTTCTGGCTCTCCTCCGTCTCCGTGCCCATGTGCGGGAGGAGCGTCACGTTCGGGAAGCCGAACAGCTCCTCGGTGATTTGCGGCTCGGCGGGGTAGACGTCCAGGCCGGCGGCGTACAGCTGCACACGCAGACACACATCACCTCATCAGCAGCCGGTACTAACATGCAACAGGAAGACGGCGCACCTTGCCCGACTTGAGCGCATCGATCATGGCCTTCTCATCAACCACGGCACCCCTGGCCGTATTGACCAAAATCGCGCCCGGCTTCATCTGCCCAAACTCCTTCGCGCCAATCAACCCCCTCGTCTCCTCCCTGAGCGGACAATGAAGGGAGACGACATCGCTCTCCCTCAGCAGCTGCTCAAGCGTCGTCCTATACTCCGCCCACGCGGGCGCGCTGGCTTTGGGACGCGGGTTGTGGTATATGACCTTCATGCCAAAGCTGTCCCTGCAGCGCTGGGCGAACACGGCGCCGATCCCGCCCAGGCCGACGATGCCGAGAACTTTGCCGTCCGGGTCGTGTGCGGGGGCAAGGCCGGCCTTCCATTTGTGCGCACGGGCGTTCTGCTCGGCCGCAGAGAACTGGCGGAAACAGGAGATGAGCAGGTGAAGCGCGGTCGTCGCCGTTGCGGTGTCGACCGCGCCGGGCGTGTTGGACACTTGGATGCCTGTGCTGCGTGAGCTGTCTGCCCTAGGAGAAGGAAGAGAAGACGCACCCCGTGCCTTGCACGCCGCGACATCGATCTGGTCGTACCCCGCCCCATTGTGCGCGATGAACTTGACAGTGTCTGGGAGCAAGTCGACGAGCTCCTTGTCATACACGCCGATATGGTCCGAGCTGCTGTTGTGCCTGTAGATGGCGACTATGCCCGGGTGCTTCGGGAGGAAGACGTTCTTGAAGTGGTCCCGGGTCGGAGAGTCGAGCCAGACGATGTCTCCGAATGGCTCCAGGAGGTCGTAGATCTCCTTGTTGGCCCAGGCGATGTGCCCTGTGCGGTGGGCGGCGTCAGCGGGGTTTGGGAGCCCAAGGACTGGGGAGCGTACCGGAGACGAGGACCTTGGGTCGGGACATGGTTGTTGTATAGAATGCGATAGAGAATAGCGGGGATGTCCAGGAGTGAAACAAGCTCGGAAGAGTTGGTCGACGCCAAGGTATATATACTCCGGCACTCCGCTGTCGTCCCCCGTACGCGGTTCCCCGCAAGACCCCTCCCGCGGCCGGGCCGATCGGCCGAGTCCATCCACCCCCATGGAGCATTCTCAAGACTGGCTGGCACATCGCCTCCTGCACGCGAGATGTGCAGTCGTCGCCAGGAGGAAGATTGGAGCGTCGGATAGAGGGCCGGTGATTTGGTGACAAGGGTGACTCGGACCGACCGGCAGTTGCGCCGGTGCAGTCTGGACTCACTCCGCGCAGGCGCTCGTTTGCGTGGTACAGAACATCGATTAGATCAGTTGATTCGATTCGATGGTATCGTCTCTCAGAGCCATTTCATATGCAAGTATTGTACAGCAGTGGCACATCCCATAACCAGTCATAAGAGTCATGAAATAAGAAGCATCATTACGCTGGGGGTGTCGCAGGAGTCAGTCCAGCAGGCAGCGCTGTTCGGCTGCTGCCGCCCAAGCGGCTCCTCACACCAGCGCCAGACGATCGCCCCCTCGTAGCGGACACGGATGACGACTCTGTCGTATGTTCTCCACCAGGCAACGGCCGAGTATTATCAGCGTCACCCGGACGTTCTCTGGTCATGCTTGAGCGCTCCTGGTCTGTGGATGGTATTGCCGTCAACGACAATCCTCGCGGCAAGCTTGCCAGGCGGAGGCGGCTCGGTGGGCGACTTCTTCTCCCCGCGCCCGAGGGCTGTTCTGCCGGAGGGAGCGGCGTGCCCGCCGGTGGGTACTCCGCAGTCGGCACACGGGTGCTGCTCGGCCGGCTTCTCAGTCTTGGGCGAGCGGGGATTGGGAGCGGGACGTCCTCTGCTCCTGCCCGGTCCAGCGAGTGTGTGGAAGGGTCGTACGGAGGGGGGATGCTACTTCCACGGCTCTGCAGGAATGGCGTCCGTACGCCCATCTCGATAATCGTCGGGACGGGGCTGAGGGCGGCCTCGGCGTACGAGGGCAGCTCCGCCGCGTCTGGCTCGGGGGCGCGGGTCACACCTGCACCCAGCCGGCGCGCGAGGGAGGCGGGGAGCCACACCACCCCTGCACCGGGCGGATGGCGGCGCATGACGAGCACGTAGGTTGCTGCGACGAGCAGTGCGATTAGGAAGATAACAACTAGGCTGACGCCTGCATGCGATCCGGCCGTTGTTAGTGACAAGGCATGCGAGGGGCGATAGGACTTGCCCGCGAAGAGCCCGACGATACCCCCGCTGCTCATCCCGCCGTTCGAGCTATTGTCGGTGACATTGTCCATGTGAGAGGATGGTGCTCAAGTAGCACTGTTAGGAAATCAGAGGACGTTCCTCCGAGTCCGATCGAGTGCGGCGTTGGGCGCTAAATGCCTGCCGCCCCGGATTGTCGGGCCAGGTCGGAACTGCATTTGATGTCTGTCCCGTACGGCGGCTGCCATATCCTTGCAGACTGTTTTTGTGCCAGATTCAGGGTGCAGGCCAGGTAAGGTGCCAAGTCCGCAGACTGCTGTCGAACGTCATCTGCGGGAGAAGCGGGCGAGGAAAAGTTGGGCAGGCACCAAAGGGTCCCAGGCCGCCGGTAGGAATCACGATCACAGCCTCCTTCTAGTCAGCCACAGCGCTTCCTTCCCTCCCTCCCTGTCCGGTTTACAAAGGCGCTGCAGGAATAAAAGGGGCGTATAAAGCGGGGACAAACGCCGTTAGTTGTCGGCAGCACTGGAAGAACCAACAATGCCGCTGATTGTAATGACCGGAGATGTCACGTGCTTTGTCAGAACGGCAAGTCTCGCTCGCAAAAGCAGCCGTCGCGTCCCGAATCAAGACACTATCCACCAAACGGTAAATGACGAACCTAAATATCGATGGGAGTGGGCCGATAGAACCCAACTCGGTAATGTAAAATTATGGTAAAACGTATGCAAACGAATCGGTCACGTAGCTACCGCATCACCGTCCCCTCACCCCGAGACCTTACTGTAGTGGTTGAAGTACCATCATTCACCCCAAGCCCGCAGATGCAAGTGTCGTACAATAATATAACATTTCGTGACTGTTCATAAATGGTCATCGCCCAATGATGATGCTGGATGCAGCTGAACCGCCTCCGTCAAGGACCGGTGCCAACACTGTTGCCCAGGCGGATCCGCACTCCTGCACCAGACGGGCGCTCGCCAGGAGCTCGCACCGACGATGTAGCCAGGGCTTGCTCTTCTTGCGGGGTAGATGTTTGAACGCTAGTAGCCGGACTTGTCATATTCGAGCGCACGTGCACTGCTGGAGGCACTGCGGGTACAGGGGTCAATGGAAGTCCTCGTGGAGTTGCCAGTCGGAGGCCATTTGGTGGGCGGCTCCTTGTGTCGAGGCGGGAGGGCTGGTCTAGAGGTACCGAGCCCGATGTTCCAGCAGGCGGTCCTGGAGCGATAGGCACGCGACCACTGCTCTGTCTGCTTCTCAGCCCTGGGCGCGCGGGCACGTCCGCCCCTCGCGCGAGCGAATGCACCGACGGCTCATACGGCGGCGGCACCGGTTCCCCCTCCCTCGACTCGAGCGACGGCGTGCGCACTACCATCTCCATGTCGATAATAGTCTGCACGGGGCTGACGGCTGCCTCCGCGTACGTCGGGAGCTCTGCTGCGTCTGCCGCGCTCATCCCTAGGTCGGGTGCGCGGGAGACACCTGCACGCAGTTGGCGCGCAAGGGTGACGGGCAGCCAGACGACGGAGGAGGGAGGCGGTGGAGGTCGTTTGAAGAACATGTAGGTCCCTGCGACCCCTGCGACGACGACAATGACAATGATAATGCTGAGGCCTGTTCCGAACAGGGCGAGGTTAGTGGTGCGCAACCGGCCAGCGGAAGGGAGAGCGCTTGCCTGCGAAGACGCCAACGAGGGAGGTAGCATTCAGAACTGTTTCGGTGCCGTTGTTCATATTGTATGAGGACGATGTCGATCTAATGGTGACAGACAGTGATAATAGAGTTGGTCCACAAGCTGTATGTCGCCGACGTGAGGACTAAATGCCCTGCGTCTCCATGCCGGAACAAGCCGGAGCCGCCCTTGCGGTACTGTACAGATTCTGCTATCCTCGCAGACAGGAATAGTCGCAGATGCCCTGATGAGGAAATGGTTCATGTCATATGATGACGCGGTCGAGGAGATAGAGGAAATAGTCCGTCGAAGCGCTGACAGAGCGGAGCGGAGGAGCGGGTCGGCTGGGTATTCATGAAAGGGTCCAACTCGGAGCTCCGGTCGGGATCCCAATCACAGCCCCCGAGCGCCTCGACGCTGCGCTCTCCTCCGGGTTGCAGAACATCAGACCATAGTTCTATAAATAGCCGCCGTCGGTCGTCCGTAGGACATGCATGTGCACAGCTGAAGAGATCGTGGCAGGGGATGGTATTTTGGTTCATCTGATTGATGCTTTCAATAGCTCAGATCCCGCCAAGCCAAAACCTGAAAGGGAACCTTTGCAAAATACAGGAAAGCGTGTGTAATACGTCACATTGTTGCGATATCCGCCCAAAAGAAAGTTACAGTCCTTCACAACGAGACCGTCCTGCTCGGTGTATAGTCGGTGTACTACCGTTCGTCTCGTTGTCCTTATGCTCTGGTATCCGCACTTGTGTTGTTGTTTCGGAAGTCGATGAACCGTTCCAGCCCTCCATCGTCTTTCTCATCCCGGCGTCATCTCATCATTGCAGCTCGCCTCTTCACCAAAGCTTCAAAGCAGACTTCCATCTCGACGGCGTCTCGTATGGCGGTGGATGTGCGCTTGCCATCCGCCAGGGCGTGTAACACGGCGGTGGTTTTGTGAGGATAGGCTCCTTGTACGAGAGGCTGTAAGCGGGGAGGTATTCGGCTGTCGAGCTATCCAGCAGCTCGGGGGCCCGCCTGACCGCGGGTTGCTGGATCCGCCAGAGCCGTGCCCGTGCTTGAAAACCTGGGTCGCGCGTGGCAGGGCTTTCGAAACATGGGAGTTGTGCGCGTTCCATGGTACTGGGAGAGGGAGTTGAGGTGAGGATGGCGTCGCAGGCGGGATTGGTAGCGGGGGGGTTGGCTGTAAGCTTAGCGGCAGCACGCTTGCGTATGCCTCGCCATGCTACATAGGCCAGCGCGAGGATGATGACCCCCATGACCGTGGCTGCAGAGCGTGAGTGATTGAAGACTGTTTAGTGTGAGATGGCATACCGACAGCGATGACTATCATAATGGGTAAAGTGTGATCTTGCGTGGGGGTTGGATATGAAAGTGTACGTTCCTACAGCAAGGTTAGCAGACGTCAGAGGAGAGGATGAACAACGGACCTGATTCCTGATCGGGATTTGTGGGAGAGTATGCGACAGGCACACGGGGCACAAGTACCCTCCGGCGCTGAGAACCAGAGCACTATATGAGCCCTGTGAAACCAAGGGGGCGGGGGGTTTGCTTGAGAGCCTCCATGATCAGCGGACGACAATCTCAGAGCATTAGCCGAATGGTGGAATTCTCCGGGTTTGGGGCTCGGGGCGTCATTCCGCGCCCAAGCCGCACTTGGTGTGGGCGACCGGTGGCAGGCATGACCAGCTGTTCGATTGAAGAGACCGGCGGGAGGCAAGCGTGTCGGGCGTCAACGGGGTGGAAGCGCAGCAGGGTCGTCAGACGCGGGGTAGCCGAGGCCTCTTTTGGACCCTGTCGAGGCAAGGGGTCGTCATCGACATCGTCATGGACCCGCAATAGGAAGAGCTAAGACACAGAAGCCTATTTTTACCTTGTGGAGGGAACAGACAGGTTGCTGTCATCTGGAAGCGGGGAGGAGAAGCGCTGCATTCTGAAGGAGGCTGAAACGGAGCTCCTACCCTGAGTCGCCAGGGGATCCGGCCCCGAGCGAGGAACCAGTCAGTTTGCTGCATGCAGTCCAATCCAGTCCAATCCAATCGCGGGCCTAGGAATACTGAGCCAGAAAATCGAGAAATGCATGAGGCATATTGGAATGGGCGTGTTAGGGCTCATTAGGATGCACGATACCGGCTTGGTCGAGATATAGTCGACGAGACAGCCTGTTGGGAACTTGTTTAGAGCCAAATGAGAAGTAGATATTGTGCAGATGGTATGCAAAGCCCCAAACATCGTGATATACGCACAAGTACAGATCCCCCATTCTCCCCCACATGCTTCCTCACATTCGACAGCTTTCATGACATCACCCTCGACGCCGACGGCTCCCCCTCCATCTCATACGGCGGCGGCTCTGCATTCCCTGGAGGCGCGTACACCATCGGTGGGTAGGTGACGACCTCGACAGCAGGCGACTTCGATGCGACACCGTAGGTGGGGAGCTCCTCCCCTGTCGCGTCCACAGGCTCCGGCTGCCTGCTGACAGGCGCTTGTGCGGTCCCGACGTGCGGCAAACGGCCGGCCTCGAGCGCGCTCGGGCCGAAGTATAGCTGCTGATGACGCGCTAGGCCCGCGGCGAGCTCGCGCTGCCGTCGGTTGTACCGCCGGAGGAAGAGGAGGCTGCTGATGAGTAACCCGGAGCCGGCCACTGGGGATGCTCAGTGCCAATAGAAGGGGTGGAAGAGGGGGCTTACGGAGCACGATGGCGATCGCTATCGATTGGTTCTGTACTAAGTCTGAACTCATGAGCGTCTATTGGTATGTCTGTCGAAGGATCAGCATGTGTTCGCGGAGCCAGGACATGGGACGCACCTGTTCTAGTCACTCTCATACACTACCACGATTGTTGACCCGGGTCATCCAAGGACATTTGAAGGTATTATGGCTCCCCTCATCGACCGGCGGTGTGAGCGCTATATGGGCGGCGGATGTGCGGCGCCCCGCTCGGATTGCGGGACGGGACGGTGCGCAGTCATGGCCCGCGAGATCAGCCGACTCGACGCGGACAGCCTTCCAAAGCCGGACATCACAGGGACCCACTTGAGGTTGTATTTATATTTCTCTGGCCGCAAATAGGCAGCCTGTTCCATGTTTGCAAATGGGGAAGACAGGATATAGCAGGGTAGTCGATGTAGCTTCGCACGGAGCCCCGTTCGGCGCGAGAACTACCTGACCACCAATGGGGCGTAGATAAGATACCAATATAAGCGGGTGCCTTACGTGGAAAGGCATCTCATCACCAAAAGATGGGAGGCGTGGAACAGGTATATCACATTAAGCTAGACCCTACACATATTCACAACCATGGTGCCCAACGGAAGGAAGGAGGCGCAGGGAGCAGTCCGCCCGGTTCAACATGCAGGCATGCATGCATTGTTCGGGTAATCGTAGAATTGAAAGAGGCGTGAAAGCGTGACGTGCGACGGGGAATCAAATTCTAGAATTACCACGGCAGAGAACAGCGTTGGCACAGTTGTTGCACAGTGGGCGAGGCGGACGGCTTCACCTGCGACTGCCCCCATACTTGGCTTTCGAGAAGTCGAAGGGGACGTATTTGTACTTGATCATATGCCTGGAATAATGTCAGCTCTGTCAGTAGAAGGGGGTGTAGGCCACCCACCGAATCTGTCGGCGCATCGTGATTGCGAATAGGATGCAGAAGTAGACGACGAGGATGGGCCAGTACACAGGCACGTCAAATATTCTCGTGATAGTGCATCCGAGGGCGATCAGGGAAGCTCGAGTAGCAGCGATCCTGGACATGTTGTCAGCCACTGCACGTAATGCAGAGTGCACATGAACGCACCAGAACTTCCACTCGGGCAGCCTCCTGATAAACGGCCTGAACTCGTCGTCCTTCGCGCTCGTGGGCAGGCCCTCCTCGCCTCCCTCCTCAACAGACGTCTCCATCGCGTCCTGCTCGATGGACGGGTCGAACTTGGGTTGCAGGAAGGCGAGGAAGAGGTTGAGGAGGTAAATGAAGAGTGCGTCTGGAGTGGCGGGTCAGTGGGGAACGCGGGCAGCGTAGGCGCCGGACGTACAGCAGACTGGAGATGTGTCAGTATCGTGTGCACGACGAACAACAGCATCGGGACTTACCAATATACCACTATTCCGGGAGAGAAAGTAGCACCATGTTCAGGGAGTCTTTCATGCTGAACGGTTGAGACTACTCACCCCTTGTGCGACCAGAATCCTCACCAGGAACAGGGCGAGCAGGACGCCCGTCGCAAGCCATCGCTCCATCCACTTGGGCGCGGTGCGGTCCAAGTACATCTGCGCGATGCGCATGTACTTGTTAGCCTGTGATATGGCTTCATTTATTGGTGGTGCAGCTGTTGGGCCGTCCATAGCTGGTGATCGTAAGCGGAGAAGTTCGTCTAGAGGAAGCGCTGGGGGTTGAGGACGCGGAAGACGACGTGGGCTGGAATGGATTGTCCGCGGGTGGCTGTGCATTCACGTGGAGTCCGCAGCCGACACATATTTTCGCGCGGGTCGGGCGGTTTCGTTTTTGCGCAAGCGGCTCTCGAGTCGCTCACGACGCTGCAGCGAAGGACCGCTTACACAGCTCGACGCACGGGAAGGGCTGCAACTGCTGGCTCTTCTACACTCTGCTGTGGGGAAAGTCCCCGGAGAACCGGGCAGGGTGGATGCCTCCCCTGGACACACCGCGCCAGCGCCGCCCGGCAGTCACGCTACTGGGCAACCCTTCGCCTCCTCTGGTACGCAGCATAGCGGCTGATGACCCCTCCCCTGCCTTGCGACCGCGTGTGCGGAAAGCGGCTGCCTTTAAGCACGGTGGGGATGCGCGTGGCTTGCAAGGTGGGGATCAGGGCAGGCTGCTGTGTTTGCTTGCTGGACGGACGGCCTGGGGCGCGCGAGCGATGGTGCGAAATGGGAGACAGTGGGGTCCTGTTGGCTGCTATTCTTCCTCCTGCTTGTGCGAGCGAGCGGAGGAGGTGCTCCATGTCCCCGCCTCTGCCGCGGCCGTTGACCTCCCTCTTGTCTACTTCGCGTCTCCTCCCTCGGCTTCGGCGTCTCGTGTACACGCAAGTGGGAACCCGCGCAGGCGAAGATACGAGCCGCGCGGCGGAACATCTGTTTGTGCATGGGGCGGGGCGAGGCGCGAATCAGGGCGGAGAGGAGCAAGGTCCGGCCGCAACCTTCGTTCCTCATTGTCGATAGTTATGCGGTCCCGGACCGAGATGCCTCCTGCGGGGAGGCGGAGTCCGGAACACAACGGGGCTTACTCTCGCGCAGCGTCCCAATTTTTTCCCTTGACCTCTTTTGAGGCGGTCCCTGCTGTCCATCTATGTCTCGGTCTGGTCTGGTTATGGAGCGAAGGTGAGTTATTCATCCTGTTAGTGACAGATGATGTCTACTTTGTAGAATTTCTTCAGGGAGATATTCCGGGCTACGGCCAGGGAAGGGCTCCAGAACTTGACACCCTGATCTTGCGACATTGATGATGATGATTTGGCCGTTTACTTACGCAATCTTGATATCCAGACCGAACTTGTATCCCCGTCGTGTGGTGGAATGATGGATGGAATAGTACGGAGGAATGGGGGGATGTTTGATTCTTGTCTATTCGGCGGGATCTTCCGTAATTATCGCTCTAATCCTGAATCATTATAATTGCAACAACATCGTTTAATGATCTGCAAAAACGAGGCTCTCACTTTTGACCCACGAACTCACACGACCGCTGGGTGACGCATCGGAAGCAATGCACCCACGTGGAAGTACGTTGATTCTCCATTGCGCCCCTCAGCGCCCTTTCGCAGTCCACGAACGCACCCGCCGGCCGCTGACGAGCCCCTGCCCACCTACAGCCCTTGCTTGCCCTCTGCCCCGTCCACCCTCCCACACAAGTCTGCTGGTCTCTACCGCCGCTGCCTATAGACTGTCCTAGTATTTCGCCAATATGGGAGGCTGTGAGCTCAGTTCTCCACAGGCAACGAATTTGCGAGCTGACGACCATGACGACACAGGGTGGTTGTTCTTATTCTCGGTGCTCGCCGCCGCAGGCCTGCTGTTCACAATGGTGTTCTTCGTGCGTCCCTCTGCTCGCTATTCTCCCAGATGCATGCTGAGCCGGGGAACAGATCATCATGTTCTCCGACCTGGAATGCGACTACATCAACCCGATCGACCTGTGTAACAAGCTGAACCAAGTGCGCCTCTCTCTCCCCTCGTCGAGCGCCCATGTATTGACACGCTCCTCGCAGTTCGTCCTACCAGAAATGATCGCGCATTGTGTCCTCACCATGCTCTTCCTTCTGTGCGGTCAATGGTTCACATTCCTGCTCAACGTCCCGCTAGTCGCGTACAATATAAACAAGTGGGTACTTCTTCCGGCCCTTGCTGCTGCATGCATGCTACTCGGGGGCATGGGTATGATTCGACCGTGCTGACAATTACGCAGGGTAAATCAAAAGAACCACATGTACGACGCAACGGAGATATTCCGCACGTTGAGCGGGCACAAGCGCGAGTGCTTCTTCAAGCTCGGCTTCTACCTGCTCAGCTTCTTCTATTACCTCTACCGGTGCGTCTCCCTCCCTTGACATATGAAGGACCTTCGCTGATCGACACAACTCTGCAGGATGATCCTCGCGCTTATCCAAGGTGGGTTGGAGGTGAAACGATGATTGTGCGTAGGCTAACTCCATCCTCAGAGAGTGAGCGATGAACGCCTTCGTGTTGTAGGATGGACGTCGCAGGGATAAGAGCGAGGGTGGGAGGGGCGGTGGAACGGGAGTGATGCTGGGAATGGAAAGCGGCGTAGACCATGCATGCGAGGAGGCGGGGGCACGGAAGTGGCAACTGCGGGCACGACAACCCAACTTTTATTCCATAAGACGGCACGGCAATTCCCTTTCTTCTCTTATAACGACCCTTCTGCCTCATCAATTCTGAACGGTACCTTTCTCCTCATCCCCTTTGGTGCGCAATTTGACTACGTTTCTGCGCGCGTCCGATTCGGCACGATCCAATGATTTCGCCGCATCATTCCAGGGAAACGCGGTGATCGTTCCTTACCCCTTGGGCCTTGCAACACCGTTCTTATTTTAGTCTGTATATACCTTCTCGTCGGCTCTCCTTCATTCAGTTCAATCTCTTGTGCTTCCCATGGCCATGCGCTTTTCTCCGGGGCATCGTCATGCGCTGCGCCTGCAGTCGGCTGATCATCCCTGACACGGAGTAAGCTCTCACACCAGAGAGGACATCATTCCCTCTCCCAGCGCCAAAATGTCGTAAACTACATCATTTCTGTCACTCTCGCTCCAACCTAAGGACTAAGTGCTGTTTTGTCCTCTGTGACGCCATCGGATTAACTGCTGTCTCTCTCCGGCCCCAATCGCTCCTGCGGGAGAACCTTGTGAGAAACCGGACTGCGTCATCGGCGGACCCCTGTCACCTGCCATCAACAACCGCGTGCGTTGTCCTGTCCCGCCTCAATGCTGGACAAATGTTGCATGCTCTTCTAACGTTTTCCCGCTGCTATACTGCTCGTCTATCGGCTCGATTGGAATGACTGCATTGGTGTGACTAACAATGAGTGAATCGCTAGCTTCCAGGACCTGGGACGGTGTGATTGACCTCTGATTGCTGGCATCGGAGGCCTCGGCGGTACTCCAGCCCGACGCATGCTGCATCATCCATTTGGTGGCTAAACGGAGCTATCACAGAAGCACGTCACTCCCGAGCCGAATCTGTCTATCTTTCGCCCCGCTCCAGGTCGATTTCCCCAGTCAGAACCCAAATTAGCTCAGGCTCCTCGCCCGGGGTCCCCTCAACAAGCATGGTCCAGCGCTTCGCGAAGAGCCTACCACACCGCCGTCGCCGTCGTCGGCATACACTCGCTAGATCTTCTCTTCCCCTGCCCCGCCTGGACACCCCCGCCTCCTCCGGGCCAGTGCACTCGGTCATCCCCCCACATGCATGCATTCGGCTGATGCGCTCGCGTGCCGCCTGTCACGCTGATGACGCCCACCTCAAGCAGCAGCGTACCTGAAGAACGACCTGCCAAACGGGGCTATAACCCCATCGTCTCTCCGCGTACTTGCCTATTTCTTACTGTCCGGCCGAGACAGGTACACGGGAAGCTGCAGATTTCCCCGGAATGATGCATGTCCACGTGTTCGCGCAAGAGCCCCCGGCCGGCCTGGTAGGGCGGGTACTTAACCTGACGTGCTCGTCCGGCAACCTCGGTTTCGTCTTGCTTTTATCCCCGTCCGCTTGCTTGCTGGACACCGACTATCCTAAAGAGGAACCCGACGCCAACCCGACGTAAATAAAACCACCGCTGCTACGTTAACGACATCATGGCCGGAGGAGGAGCAATAGGCGGACACTCGCAGGCCGCCGCCCGCCGTCTCGCGCTCGCGGGCAAGGGCGGTTGGGCAGGACTCCTTCACAACGGGCGCGTCTTTGCCATCGCTATCTTCGCATCTCTTGGTGGATTACTCTATGGTACGCATTCGCCTCGATTAGCCTTGCAGCCGTGTCAACACATACACACAGGGTACAATCAGGGTGTCTTCTCCAGCGTCCTCACGTACGTCAAGTCATTCCTCCCCGTGGGGACACGCACTCCCCACGGGCACACCATATATGGGCGCAGAGGTGCTGATCGTTGAGCCAGAATGTACTCCTTCGACCAACGCATGGCTTCCGCCGTCGACAACCCCGGGACCAAGGGCTGGCTCGTCTCTATTCTCGAGCTCGGCGCCTGGTTCGGTGTGCTGAACACTGGTTACAGTATGTGTCATATTGCGCAGTGCAGGACTGAATTTGACGAATGCTGTCAGTCTGTGATCGTCTCTCCCGTAAATGGACCATCTTCTGTGCCGTTGTTGTCTTCTGCATCGGTGTCGTCGTGCAAACATGCGCGTATCAGCCATCCTCCATCTACGGCGGACGGTTCATCACGGGTATGGGTGTCGGCTCTTTGTCGATGGCCGTTCCTCTGTACAACGCCGAACTGGCTCCGCCCGAAGTACGCGGCTCGCTCGTCGCGCTCCAACAGCTGGCGATCACTTTCGGCATCATGGTTTCCTTCTGGATCGACTACGGAACAAATTATATCGGCGGTACCGGTTCAACGCAATCCGAAGCTGCATGGCGCCTGCCCCTCGCTCTGCAGCTCGTCCCTGCCCTCATCCTCGGCTCCGGCATCCTCTTCATGCCTTACTCGCCGCGTTGGCTGATCAGCAAGGGCAGAGACGACGAGGCGCTCGTTGTACTTTCGCACGCCCGTCGTTTAGCTCCGAACCATGAGCTCGTGCAGATCGAATACCTGGAAATTCGGGCTCAGGTCATCTTCGAAAAGGAGATTAGCCAGGAGATGTTCCCGCAATACCAGAGCGGCTCGTTCCGGGACGACTTGTTGCTTGGCATCCACAGCTACTGGAGCCTGGTCGCAAACAGGGGTAGGCGAAGCTTATTTTGTAAATAATTGGAAATAGTGCTGATGAATCAACTAGTCATCCTCCGCCGGACGGCTGTCGGCACCATCACGATGTTCTTCCAGCAGTGGACCGGCGTGAACGCGATCCTGTACTACGCGCCGTCCATCTTCGCCTCCCTCGGCCTAACCGGGAATACCGTCGGACTGCTTGCAACGGGCGTCGTCGGTATCGTCATGTGGTTAGCTACGATCCCTGCCGTCATTTGGGTCGATGATCTTGGCCGAAAGCCCGTGCTCATCTCGGGCGCATTCCTCATGGGCGCGTGCCATATTATCATTGCGATCCTGACCGCCCTCTACCAAAGCGACTGGGGTGCACACGTCGCTGCCGGGTGGGCTGCCTGCGCCCTCGTTTGGGTCTTCGCCGCGGGGTTCGGCTACTCATGGGGCCCTTGCGCATGGATCATCGTCGCAGAGGTGTACCCGCTGTCCATCCGCGGCAAGGGCATGTCCATCGCGGCATCGTCCAACTGGATGAACAACTTCATCGTCGGTCAGGTGACACCTACCATGATGACCAACATCACCTACGGCACATTCCTCTTCTTTGGCATCTTCTCCCTCCTTGGCGGTGTCTACATCTGGTTCTTCGTTCCAGAAACCAAGGGTCTCACCCTCGAGGAAATCGACGAAGCGTTCGGTGATACATCCGGCACGGCAGTCAAGGACCAGGAGCGCCAGGCGGCGATCGCCAGCCGCATCGGGCTCGATGCCCTCATTGAAGGGCGCGGTTCCGGTTCTTCCGACTTCCTTGACCAGGAGAAGAAGGTCGATAATGTGTAGAAGCTGTAATGAGTTATAAAACGCACTAGGAAACGTTCGGATTTGTTCTTTAATTTCTGCCATGTCTTCTGTATGCCAGTGTATTGATAACTGATGAATCGACACGTTTGAAAACCCTTCTACCATGTTCGACGCGACTCTCCTGTCGCCTCCAATTACCTAGCGGGGACGCAATCAAGGCAGCCATGGCGGCAACAAGAGCAAAGAGCAGAGGGTGACGCTTCTTCTGGTTGCTTCGCTGGACCGCGTGGAGAACTCCATATTGCGAAGCTTCCAGAAACCGCGCATTGCATCCATGACGTTGATGTGAGGCAATCCAGCTCTTTGGAGTTCGGTTGAGGGCTGAACCTGCCATATTCCTTTGCTGACAATACTGTCTACGCACTCGTCTTGCGGCACAACATTACAGACATGGGAGGTGCTGGAACGGCTATCATCGCAGGTGGGTTTCGGCACTCCTTCATTTCATCATTAGTTAACGCATGCTGTGGTTGTCGCTGTAGCACTCGCGAGCCTCGCACTATTTATTCTCATCATCGTGCTTCTCCTAGCCAAGTTCAAGAACAACAAGTCGCCGTCTCGGCTCCAGCTCGAGGCGGCAATCGCGCGCCGTGCGCCGGTACATCGACCGACCGTTTCGCGAAACCCGACTGGCGCCTCGGATTTACCAGCATATACTGCCTCGACATCACACGTCCCGCTTCAAAATCAATTGCCGCGCCCGCCGCCGGTGCACTGGGCAACGAGTTCGACGCTTCCGCCGCCATATGAGTTGCCCGCAGATGATTCGTTAGAAGCGACACCGACTCCGTTTGCTGTAATTCCTCCGTCAAGACCAGAACTGAGGAGCAGGAATTCGAGTAACGTTTGAATGCCCTCGAATGTGAAAGATACAGACCGCCCGACACGCCCGATATTGAGTTGCCGAGTCGCAGACCGGGCGTGGGCCTGCCGGGGTTGGGGACGAGATCCGATGCTTCATTTCCGATTCATTTCTTCAATAGCACATAATCATCTCACCAAGTTTGGGACGACATGCTATTCAATTGGACTTCGGCCGATGTTGCCAATATCCCTGCTGCAGGAATAATTGTCAGTGCGAAGGGTAGGGGTAGAGCAATGGGGGAAGGCGGTCCCTAGGTCAGGTGCCGATTGGCTGTGTCTCAGCTATTCACGGCGACCCTCGCCAGGCTCAAGATTCTGTGGCCCGCCCCCCGTGCCTCTCCAGTTATTGCCATGAGAGCAACATGTTCGACAGTGCTGCAACCAGCCTCTTTGCCACGAAACGGGTAGGGGAGAGACAGGGGCTCCTGTGTCCCTGCCAAGGGTGTCGCTGCACCTGCAAACCCACTATAAAGTACCAGGACCATTTTCACGCCAGCCATTTCTAGTGCCTTTCAACGACCGCATCCAACTTCAAATTGGACATGGATGGTGCAGCCACCTCCGCGCTGTTTGCAGGCAAGTGGGACTACCTTTGGACTGGCGTCTCAAACACATACTTGCAACAGGGCTGTCCGTGCTTATTGTCGTGGTTGTCCTCGCCGCCGTGCTAGCAACGAATAGATGGTTCAAGCCTCAATCACGACCTCCGGTCGAGCAGGTTGGTACCCTCGCGCAACGACTGCGACTACAAGTGCCCGTGAATAGGGTGCTGGACACGTCGATGAGTGAGGCCGATGGTGCCGAATTACCGTCCTATGCCGAAGCAGCCATCTGTCCTGTGCAGACTATAATCAACATGGAGGCGCGCACGCCCTCCATCGAGTCTGCCACTACTTCGAGTGTACCCCCGCCGTACGATCCCTCGGCAACCTCTTCAAATCCCAAACCAGCCTCGGCGGGACAACCTACACCTGCCGGCTCCGGGTCCGCCAGCCGAATTTCCAGCAACCTTCAAATCTCCACACTCTCGCAAGGAAAATCGCTTGTCGCAACTACGGTGCAACCTCCTGCAGAGCAGGGCTTGAGCTCAGGGTTAAAAAGTCGATTGGCCAGCAGCATCCGGCTATCATCTCTGGCCCAAGGACAAGATTCCGCTACTCCCACTGCTGCGACCGCTGCGAATACTCCAGCTTCATGATGACTTCGATGACTCTTTACAACCCCTGTACGACCCGCTCTCGATGTATTCTAATGTACCTGATACGCCCGAAGAAGTCCAGAGCAAGCGTTTTACGCTTTCGAGGGACGATGATTCAGATCGGCATCTGATGTCTCGCATGTCCACCTCGTCCGACTCACTTGAACTTAATCGATCCCGAGATTCCGTTTACGATCTCACGCCATGCAGCAGGTTGAAGAGAGTATTATCCGTAATCTCGTCATCAATCTACTACGAGAATATCTCAAACCACGAGGATACATCGACCAGCAAGTGCCTCTACATTGCCCGTTACTGTCCAGCTCTCTTCTCTCAATCTGCCTGGTATCAAACAGGCTCTAAAGCCCAAGAATCATGATCGGCGGCCCATCCAGTCCTGAATTACCAGGGATAGACATTGATGAAGGTCCAATGACAGCTGGTCTCAGGCCGGCAGTCATCGCCGGTCCGCGGTGGCCTGCTTGTCATCTGGTGCGGCGCGCACTAACGCACAACCAGGCGTCGCCATTGGCATCATCCTCTTCGGCTTTGCGCTCATCCTCCTCCCCGTCTGCATTGTCCGCTTTCGAGGTCAACCAACGCCAGATGCCCAAGTGCCTCAGTCGATAATCAACAGCCTGCCTATCCTTGAAGCGGGCACGCGCCCCGTGGCGGTCTTGCAAGACTATGGGGGGGAATCACTGCTTCCTGGGTACGAAAGTACACGACGGATCACGAACGCTTCCTCCCTCGCTCAACTGTTCACCGGGGCACAGACGGCCACCTCGTCCTCGCCGGCGTATCGAACTGAGATAACGCCATGTCCAGCTATTGACGAAGGACAGCGAGAATCGCTTCAAGTTCACGTTACAGGACTGGGAGCTCCTAGTCCAATGCGACAGGTATCTGAGCCGCCGGCATACGAAGGGTGATGCGAGGTGCTGGTATCCTTGGGAGAAACTTTGTCAAGTCTCGTACAATGCTGATATGGTGAAACATGGGAGATTGGAATGTTAGACTTGTTGCTAGTGAGAGAACATGCGTTGCTGGCAGGGAGTCTTAACGGAAGCAGCATGAGTCCAGGCGTGGGAGGAGCCTGTAGCAGTATTACGTCTTGCCAAGTTACAGTCCTCCTGGTCTGGATTGCCAGCTGGCATGGAGAGCCCCGGCGATTGCGGGGTCGGATCACAGCCGCCGGGCCGAGAGATGAAATAGACTCGCATTCGCTGGCAGTCGGGCGAGTCCGCGCCTGGAGCGCCCGTTGCCCAGCCTCGACCGATGTGTCGCCTCTGGCAGCTGGCGATTGGCCCGCCTAGCCCCGCATACAATAGCCATCAATTGATGAATGTGCTGGACAGGGTAGATGCGGGGAGGGATGTACCGTGCGTGCTAGGCAGGCACAGAAGCCAGCACAGCGAACTGCCACCAGATTAGGCTTTCGTCTTCCTCGACGTGGCGACGTGTGCCAGCGCAGGTGACGTAAGGGACCAAACGTCGACAAGCGCACGCATATAATACAGAGACATGGCCGAGCCAGCGAGGCAGACCATCCCCCTCCTTGTTTCCCGACGGCCATGTCGCTACACGTCGAGTTGTGTCCTCATTGCAAATCTTGCTCTTCTCCCCTGGCTCTGCCCTCAGCGCGCCTCCTCGACCTCCAGGATACAAGCGCGTCGCTACGCGTCTTTCGACGACGCCGATTCTTCGATCATGCCTCTTAGACCCGTCGACACAGAGCACTGAAAGATCATACCAGCTTAGCACACCTTGTCCTCCCGCGGTGTGAGGACAAGAGGTAGGTATATGCGCCGACCTTGGGACCGCATCTCTTCCATGAGACGACTGATCGCTCCGTTCCTGCGTCTACGTCGACGGACACGAACCGCTGGAAGAGGTCTTTCCGAGCCGATACCCAAGTATATGCGCATACACTCGACGTAAAATGGTGTCTTGTGATGCTAGACGCGTCTTGACGCGTTTCGTGCAGTGCGCGTCTCTCGTCTTAGCTCTCCACGCCAAACCTTGCTAATTGTCGTAACTGCGGGGTGAACTCTCTCATGCCTGTTGACGTTCTCCCGGAGCCGGTCTCGGCTGGATAAACTGGTCGAGCCTGCACACTCGCCCTCCACCACGACCGCTTGGTCGAAAAAGGCAACGTGATGGAAATCTACCGAGCATTCTGGCGACCCGTTTCGGATGACTGTATTCCTGTGCTATTCTTATCTCCGATTCCTGGTGCTCGTCGTCGTGGTCTTCTTTCCCTCTCTGCTCCTCGGACTTGCGACGAAGGCGCCATAGGCGCACCAGCGTCATCAGATCTCTGCTCTCCGATACTCAGGGCTAGTGCGATTCTGGACTCTAACGCCGGTGCTCCGGTACGGCGGATCCGCCCCTGGAACTGTAATGATGCGGCTTCTGGCTGTTCCGGATTCCTTGAGCTGATGGCGGAATTACCTAACTCAATGATCCGCTCTTTGTCCTCAGGGTTACCTACCCTACGACAGGAGGTCTTTGTGTCACCTATTGTGTGGACACAGCCTTGGATCGACACGTTGTGATACAGTACCAGAGATGGTGCGCTTGTATTGCACGCGTCGAATGTCTGGATCAGGCCGAGACTTCTGCCGCCTCAGGGTCATTCCGGCTTTGTCGTACTCGAGGAACCCATCACGGCATCATCGCGATAGGCTGTCCGAGTTGCTTTCCCACAACGGAGTTTAGGCGTCGCTCCGATGATGGGCCCCGTCACATATTCGGTTGTCGTGCTCGTCCCTAATGGAGGGCCTGATCCGGGGGAGACGAATAACGAATTGCGTTCTTATCGGGCCCTCGCACGATGCACCCGCGGCATGCGTCAAGGTGCTTTTATTCGCTTCTCATCTGTGGTGTCACCTGCTCGGATTTTAGCGGTATCCTTCTATTGGCCCGCGGAAGATCGGCCTCCTGATATTGCACGCATCGCGCTTACGGCCCGCGACAGTCACAGGCTGGTCAGATATCGCGTCTGTTCAGGAAGTGTCACGGCAAGCGTCGAACAGATGGATAATACCATTCTTGCTGCGCACCGCAAGAAATAATATGATTGCCGGTTGAACCGGGCGAACCTCGGGTCAGCCCACTAATGGTGATTTGTTAGGTAATTCGTTCACTCGGACCGCGGCAGTCCGTGCCGGTTGCCTCTTGCAGACGAAGAGCTCGGTTCAATTCAATTGCATTCCTCATCTACAACAGTACCAAAAGGAGCAAGAGCGATGGAGCGTGGTTGTGCGCATGAAGTGCATTCAAGGTCATATTCGAGTCCGTGTCTCCTACCGAGAAACCAAGAGAGGAAAGAGTTCACTAACGTTACACAAGGGTGCGACCAATCCAGATACAATCGGGTCGTGGGAGGGAGAGCCCGCCTTTTTCCGGCGTAGTTGAGACGCCAAGCCTGTTGATACACGGTGCAAGAAATGGCATGCAATTCGCCATGCGTCTATGCCTCCTGCCCAAAAGAGAGCTTGAAGCCCCAGCGCTGCGCACCGTCCTCCGAGGGGGAGGAAGTGAGCTCGAGTTGGCCGTTGAAGCGAGCCTCCTTGCTGGAGGCAGCTGCAGCGGCGCGAGAGCGGCGGGTCGTCACTGATTGAGCTGGTCGTTGCAGGGTAAGGCGCAAGTTGGCCGATTGTGATGCAGAGGTACCCTCCGGCTCGCCGTCGGCGTCCATTTCCTCGTCGGCTTGAAGATCGACGTTGATGGGCTTGTTCTGATCCAGCTTGAGGTCGACCTCGCCCACAACAGATGTCGGCAGGTTCGCAGCGACCGCAAGTTGCGAGCTGTTCCCAGAGGCGTTCGACAGCGAAGACAATGTGAAGAGGACGGCCAAGCGGGCGAGGTCGGCTTGTTGGATGCTGACCGGGGCAGTTCCAGGCTCCCCGCGCAGGCGATCGATCTCAGCCCTGTACGCCTTCTCCTTCGTAGCGAGGTCATTCTCAGCGACGAGGACACGCGCCTCTGCCTTGGAGAGACGATCCTTCATGTCCTGGATGTGGGCGAGCTCGGCTTCTCTGTTCGTCATGGCTATCTCCAGCTCCTTGCGATCCGACTCCATCTTGGAGACGCGCCTGCGTTGTTGGTCAGTGTCTATCAAACCGGACGAATCGAGCACACTCACTTCTCCATTGCCTCAAACTCCTCCCGCTTCCTCTGCCTGGACAAGAACGCCGCAGCGCGGTTCTTGACGAGCCTCGCGTCCTTCTTGGACAGCCCGGAGACGTCGGGCCAGACGAAAGTGGCGCAGGTGATGCGTGGCCCGTTGGGGTCCATGGGCTTGGTGATGACTGGCGGGAGGTGGGGTGCGGTGAGCTTCCCGCGCTGGTGGATATGGGAGGACGTCTTGCGCTTCTTGCTCGGCGAGTTGTGCGACGCGTGCAGGCTCACCGTGGTGGCCTCGCGCTTGAGGTGGGCGCGGGTCATGCGCGGCGAGGGGGAGGGAGAGCGCGACATGTCGTCGTCGTCGTCCATCGACGGGCTGGGGGACATGGCGGTGAGGGACGAGTCGGACGCACTCGTCATGGGCGGCGCGGGCATGATGTCAGACATTGACACTGTTGTCTGGAGGGAATCTGAGCTTGACGAGGAGCTGGCGGAGAGCGGGGGCGGGGTGTGGCCGGCAAAGAGCTGCTGCTGGTAGTTGTTGCTCACGCCGCTCGACTGCATGTTGATGGCTTGGAGGGAATAGGCGCCGGCGCTGGGCATGCTGAGCGGGGTCATGCTGCCGCTCATGTTAGGCATCGGGCTGTGACCGATTGGCATTGGCTGGAGGTGGTGGGAGTAGTGTGACTGTGTGGGGAACTGCTGGTTTATGCCGTAGTTGCCTGGGAACTGGAGGCCGTCCTCGCCCGGCATGGGCTCGTATTGGGTGAAGGAGGTGTCGATGGGCGGGTAGGCGTTGGTGTCGAAGAGGAAGGGGGAGGGGGAGGCCATCGGAGTGGGGCGTCGTTAGGCGGGGAGACGACCTTGGGCGGGCAAGAGAGGAGGAGGGGCGCGGAGATACAGAGAAGGGGAGGAGACGGGGAGGGGGGGGGCATAAATAGGCGGCGCCTGGATGATGGGATCGGGGAATCACATGGCGGAGCTGAGTAGGAGCGGGCAGGGAATTGATGGGAGTGTGCATCGTGCAGAAGACTCAGAAGGCAGGGGCGGTGGGGTCGGGTTGGGTGTGGGTTGGTATGGGACCGGCTTGGGCGGCACTGCACAACAGAAGGGAACGAGCGAGAATCAGACTATGCACTCGGAACACCCCACCCCCCCCTTCAATCCATTCCACCCTCTTCGCCCGCGGCGGAGCACCGGGCACTCCCCCCAACCTGCACACGCACGCACAGGGGGCCCTTCTTCAATTCCTCAATCTCCACAACCGCGGGCTAATACGGTGCCGGCTGGCCCGAGGCCGTGGGTCACCACCGCACAATCGGAGGATCGATGGCTGCCGTGCCGGGCTACGATGGTGAGAGGGGTTTGTGGATGTGTCTGAATAGGAATAGCTCGGGGATTGCCCTATACGAGCCTTAGGGCGGGAAAGGGATCGGGGGATAGCGCCCTATAATGCGCCAGTATATCCGGACACTGATGGCAAGCCTGATTATCACGCCCGCGCCTCGTGGCTCCCCCAACACGGACGACCTTCTCTCGGGTCGCATCGGCGCTGCTCGGACGCTCCCTAAGCATCTTCCAATCCGAGCACGGCAGTTTTCCCGGCACCTCGGAGCGCGGAATATCTCATCTCACAACCGTACTCAGCTCAAGCTCCGCGTCGGCGTTAACATCATCAGATCTCAATGACCTGAGCCTGAGACACGTTGCCCTTGTTGCCGCCCCCCTAAAGTCCATCGAACAAAGGACGATCACCTCAACTCTCCGTTGCCGCTGGGCGCTCACCGCCTCCTCTGCCCACTGACTCTTCTCGTTCAACCCAACCTCAGACCACCATCCCGACGCACGTGAGCGCCCCCCATCCTCATGTTCCGCCCTCCTCCAAAACCACTAGAGCCACGGCACTCGGCCCTCCGCGGGCGGCCGCACCTTCTCCCGCCCCCTGCCAAACGCGTCACCCTCGGGCGGTATCGAAGCCCCGCGCGTCCGGGAGTCTCTGACTACTCTCGCTAACACGCTCAGTAGCGGTGGTCGCACCACCAACGAGCATGTGGCTGCCTCCACCAGCCCTCATCCCCCAATCCCTCATTCCTCGTCCCTGGCAAGAGCTAGGGCCGAGAGCGGTGCTAGTTACGGTCCTCGTCCTCCTCGGTGTGCCCTTCCACCCCTGCTCAATGCGCAAAGCGCAGTTTCTCGAGATCTCGCACAACACCACTATGCTCCGCTTCTACGACGCTCGTACACGTGCGACGGAGCGCATGCTCAAAGACATCGCCGCCGACGGCTGCACGTTCCCAGGCGTGTGCTGATTCTCCCAGCCGACGGCGGTGACGACGCGGAATGTTGAACGATCTCTCAACGGCAATAGCGTCTATCAGCAACGATTTCCGATTTCCTCACATCGCCATTATCCTGGTCCCCCATTAGCTCTGCGCGAATCCTTCTCTGCATATTATCACAAGAGCGATGCGAGCCTCTGCACCGTCTTGCGCAGTTCTCCCTGCAGGGGAGGTTCGCTCGGGGAAAGCAGAACCCCCAACCCCAGCCCTTCCGCAGCTCCATCCCTGCGCCGTATGTCTTATGGGCAGAAGGCTGCTCGCGTGTGGATATAACCTTGCTCGTGAATAGACCCCTTCCTAGCGTGATACGGGTACCACGACGCAGGAGTAGCATACAGTACTGTACCTGTACGCGGTAGACGGTTCCAGAGCGGTAGACCCGACAATAGATGCCTGATCGTTGTCCGTCGCACTGCCGGTTGGGTATCGACAGGGCTTCATCCCTCCCCGGCGTACGCCTACTTGCACCTTCGTTCTCCCTGCTATCGCGCGGCTTCTTCGCTTCCTCCCGGCTGCTTCTACACAACCACGCGCGGCCTTCTGCGCCCTTCTCTTCGCTCCGTCACCCACGCCGTGCGACCCTTCCCTTCGGACCTCGGCGAGCAGCAGCATATGGCAACCTCCCGCCGGGGGTGCGGCCGTGGTCTCTCCTCCCGATCAACAAGTATTCTTTCGGCGCGTAGCTATTTGCCTCATACAGAACAGGCTCGCCCACTGATGGATGCTTCGTGACTTCCTCGCCCTACCCTAATCCCCCACCAATCCGAAGAAGCGAGCCCATGTTTCCCTCGACCACGTAAGCCTCTCACGCCCCTTCCCAGCCCATCCCGCAACGCTCCCGCCCCTGCCCCTTGCGGGCCTTCATCGCTTGACGGGCGAGGCGAGGATCTTCACATGCTTATCGCGCGCACTCGCGATCGCCTCGAAGCCCTGGTCGACAATATCCTCCAGGCTGATCTTGCCCGTAATCAGCCCGTCCGTGTTCAGTCGCCCGTCGCTCACGGCTTGGATAACGGCAGGGAAGTCGTCCACCATGCAACAAGTCCCGATCAGCACCTTCTCGCCGGTCGTAATCTCGCTCAGCGACACTGGCACGTCGCGGTCCCACAGTGCGACGTTCAGGATCGTGCCCCGCGGCTTAACAGCCCTGATAGCCGTCCTGATCGATGCCTAGCGGAGAACAGGACAGTCAGGCGAGATGTCGCAGACACGGAAGGATGCGCGAATTACCGGAACACCTGCGCAGTCAAACGACACGTCCACCCCTAATCCGTCGGCATTCCGGTCCTTGCAGGCCTGGACAACATCCACTTCGCGCGGATCCCACACCTCCGTAGCACCAGCCTTCTTCGCGTACTCCTTTCTGGCCTCGGCGAGTTCGGAGACGTAGACAGACCGGGCTCCGACCGTATGAAGAACCTTTACCACCGCGAGCCCTACAGGGCCGCCTCCGAGGACCAGCGCCGTCTGGCCCATCTTGAAATTAGCCTGCTTCACCGCATGCCATGCGACCTATGACAAGGTGAATGGTAGAATAAAGCATCGTTCTAGAATTCACGTACGCAGAGAGGCTCGATAAGAGCTCCAACCTCGACTGATGCGCCTCAGCAAGAGAACCCACTCGCAACCCGTTCACTCACAAGAGACATTGTCAGGCAACAGGTGCACGCGGTGCTGCCGCGTCAATGCATACTCTGCGAATCCGCCGTCATCGGCAACGCCGATGATTCCCAGTTTGGGGCAGCAGTTCTCTGCAACAACTTCAGCTTCTCGCCCGCATGGACGGGGCACTGCCCATGCATACCGAATCCCGTGCGGCATAATTTGCACTGTCCACAGGTAATGATAGGTTCCCTATGACATCAGATCAGTATTGTTTATAATTCATCGTTACGCTGGTACTTACACGCAGATCCGTTGCCCTACTTTGTACTTCTCGGTATCTACCTCGGGCCCCAGCTTGTCGATGGTACCGCTGAACCTGCGTTTGGTTGAGCACAGCTTGAGCGGAATAGGCGACTGAAAATGCGTACTCATGGCCGAGAACCAACGGCAAAGCCGTCTTGTGCGTAAGCGGATGCTCTCCCGAGTGACCCATCGTGGGCACGCCATGCGGCCCACCCTCATACTCGTGCATGTCGCTGCATTATCGCGAGTACATCGGTTCCTCTGCCCAAAATGCATAGTGAATAATACCGGTACGTACCTCCCGCATATGCCGCACCATTCCACCTTCACGCGAATCTCGTCGGCCTTGGGTTCCGGAACCGGCTTGTCGACGATCCGGATATCGCGCTTGTCGTAAAAGGCAGCCGCTTTCATCGTTCGACTTGCAGTGCAAGATTGTTGGATAAGATTCCTCGGTCGATATGGACGTCCTGAACAGGCCGAACCTCCTTCTTAACGTTCATCCTGGCGTGTTGAATGCCTATCCACCGCGATCCCTCGGTATGGGTCATGTGTGGGACGAGGTCGGCGTAGGGTCCGGCAGGATAAAGGTTCTTGAGAGCACGTCAGGATGTTTGGTTCTTCAGCCGGTGTTCAGCTGCAGTCGAAGAGCGAAAAGCTTGTCGGTTTCGCTCGTATTCGACCGAGGCTACCGCGCATGCGACCATCTCGGGCTGTGGTGGTGGAGAGTGTTCATAAGGGGTAGGTGATGTGGTGCTTTTGGCAGGACGCGGAACACTTCTCTCGTTCTGTCAGCCCACCCATTCTGTTCCTTACGACCATGAACTTCATCGGTCATTTTTCGTTGATCGTGTTCACCGGCCTTTGTCTGCCGATTGTTATGCATGCTGCTCGAAGTATCCAACTGTTGACCACTATGCCGATTCTGGATTGCCGAGTGCTCGAACCATCGATATACCGCTTGTGCTTCGAATGCCCTCTCATCGCGTCACACCTCCTGATGATGAGGCGTTGAACCTGATGGATCGGAGCCACCGTTCGCCTTGTGCATCAGTTGCCATTGATATCAATATCGATCTGCATCGCTTTTACTGGGAGCTCTTGAGGCCACGATTCTCCCAAGCGTGGTCGATTTCAAAGCCAGCTTCTGGATTACGTCAAACGATCCAAAGCGGCCTTCTGATTCTCGGTGGACCGTGTACATCAAGTCTGATCGGGAGTCATACTCGTCATTTTTGACATCTTCCTTGCCGCCTTCTGTTCATGGTCAACTCGCGCAGCAGCCGAACACTTGCCCACTCCCGCCGCCAAGATCTGAGTTCATCTTCTCCCAACCCGTCCAAACCCGCTGTCCAAACCAGTACCTAACCACCCTACGCGCCGTTTTGCCCCGAACAAGCCAGAATGTTCCTTCGGAGGGTAGCACAAAGGGGCGGTCTAAATGTTCGCCCAACCGTGTCAAGGGGCCTGGCGTGGGCATCAGAAGGGCGGCGGCGACGAGGGGGTGGGTGATGCACGTTCTCCCGTTTGCCCTGAGGGTGACGGTGAAAGTGGTGAAATGCGTGCAGGGGAGGAAGGAAAGTATGTGACTGAGTGGGTCGCCGCAATATTGTCGGGACGTCCGCAAGATGGATCTCAGGATGATTGTGCTCAACGGTGCCAGGGGCAGATTCGTTTGGGGGTCGACATTTCGAGCAATTCAGAGCCTCGAAAGTAATCAGACAGTGGAGCGTTTGGCCGCCTTCAAGGACGTTGTTGATTACCTGTCTATTAGGTATTATACATCTATGGGAATCTACCTGCTCGCCGCAGAGATTGCCACTCGAGATCGTCCCTCTCGTTGCCGTCTCAGTCTATGTTGTTTCATTGCAGGAATTGTGGCAATCCCTCTTGATCTCCACCTCGTCCACGCCTCCCACCGCTCCTCCCAAAGGCGCAAATCACTCAATACACGCCATCGCTGACCCCCTGCTCCCCTACCACAATCCTCATGCCGTCAAAGCACGGCCTGACCCACCTTCCGCCTTTCACCCCAGCGTCCCTCACCTCCTCCAGCGCCGCCTCACACCTCACCCGCTCCTGCTCCTCGCCCACCCACGTGTGCTTATCGAGCGTCTGTGCGCCGGAGGAGAGGGCGGCGCACACCTGCTCCCACCCCCGGTGGGTGATCCACTCGCTCCCATGCCCGCAGGTCATCCCTATCAGATAGTTCCGGGGCAGGGCGAGCTGGGAGATGGCAGAAACGGACTGAGCGAGGCCGAAGTGTGACATGTGTGGCTTCGGGCGGAGGCAGTCTATTACGAGCACTTTGGGCTGCTCGGCCGCCGGGAGTGAGGCGAGGAACTGCAGTGTCGGAGGTGGGAGCTCAGAGACGTCAGAGAGGTACAGGAACTGGGGGAGCAGGAAGCCGAGCGAGGGGTAGGCGACGGAGGTCGCGGTGGGCTTTGCGAACAGCGCTTTGGGGATGGGGTTGGGAAACGGGAAGGAGGCGCCGAGGCCGAGGCCGTTCAGCCGGGAAGGGGGCGTCGTGGGGGAGGAGGGGAAGGCGGGCGTGTCCGGCCGTGTGGGAAGGGGAGAGCCTAGCGCGAGCGTGGACTGGGGCTCAAAGTACCGCCCGTGGTGTACTATCCGCCCGCGTCAGCACGATAGCAGGGATGTGAAGCACGAAACTCACCGAGCAGAGGTACGACATGCACGCCGCCTATATCCACGGGCTCGAAATCGCTTATGACATGCCAGAGGAAATCGGGCACGTCCCCACCCCCCGTCGCCATTCCCTTGTCGACGAGGTAGGGGAAGGTGCGTTGGACCTCGGCAAAGGTGCGCGGAGAGAGGTAGATGTCGATGTGCGCCTGGATCGCGCCGCGGAGTGTCCAGCAGCGTAGATCGTCCAGGCCGTTCATTGCTAGAGCAAGAATGAGGATGAGCGCAAAGAGATAGGAGGGGGGCGTACCGTCCGCATGGGCGTGCGTGAGCAACAGCCCGTCGATCCGCCTCAAGCCATACTTCGGGAACCTGCTCCTGGTCAGCCTTGCCTGGCCCTCCCACAAGCATATCAAAGCGCACCACTCAATCGCCGCCTGTACAAAGCTCTTCCCCGCATCGATAACGATGACCGTCTCCTCCCCACCCTCACCCTCTGGGCGATACCGGTATATGGCGCCCGTGTTCCTCCTCCTATTCCTGAGCGCTTCCTCGGGGGTCAACCCCACCTCCGGGCCTCGCCCGGGGTTCGCACCCAGGAAGCAGACCTCGCACCGTGGCTCCTCTGGAGGGGTAGTGAGGCAGGCGATGTTGGGGAGGCAGGAGGATGTGCCGGTGCCGTGGAAGATGAGCTCTGCAGTGGGTGCCATGGCTGCGCCTGAGCGTGTCCGAGGAGGAGGTGGGAGGACGAACGGACGCGACCTCTGCTCGACCTCAACCCGACCTGCAGTGGTCAGCCAAGCCCTTTGTTCCCTGTCCCCCAAATGTGAAAAGTGCAGACTCACCCGCGGCCGGCGCTCACGACTTCCGACGGCAGCACGGCAACCTCAGGGTTCGCACAGAGGGCGCAATCCCACGCTCGTCGCCGCAGGTTGGTTACCCAACGGATTACGATGCCGACGACGGCCGAGGGGGTTGCGTGCTGCAGCGGGAGGATGAGCACTTCACGAGCAGCAACGTCTTAGATTATTCCTCACAATGCACACGATGCAAGCTCCTCTTACATCACCCGGACCCTACCCTCAGATAGAATTTTTGACAATCAAATCAATGCAATACAAAGTTTCCGATTTCGGCTATTGCCGAGCAAGTTCCTTCCGGGCGACTCAATCACTCACAGGGCTGGGCTCAACCCTAATTTTTGACTTCTGGCTCGCAGCTTCCCTGACACTTGGCCTCGGGGAATGCCGAGGATGACACGGTGCGCGCTTCAAACCGGACGCCGAGCGCTCCCTTGCGGCAAATGGTTCGTGCTGCTGCAGTCCTCTGGACCCTCACCAGAGAGTGCAGAGAGTGCCGGTCACGTCGACACCCCTTCTGCTATGAACGAAATCTATTCCAACCGATCCAAGATGTCAAAAGATACACTGCACAGTCCAGTAACTACATTGTCCCCGCCATTTACAGCCTAAAGATATCCACAACCACAGCGTGCATCCTCCCGTCCCCAATCGCCTCATAGATCCTGCTCACGCTATGCCCAATCGTGCCCCCCTCAAACCCATGCTCAAACTCGTGCGCATTGTCCACCCCGTGGTGCGCTATCCCCAGGCCCACGCGGACGAACTCGTACAGCCGTCGCGTGCGCGGGGCGAGCCACTCGGACGCGGGCGTGGCCCCGTACTGCGCGTCGAGGAACTGCTCTCGGAGCACGGTGTACGCTGCGAGGGAGCTGCGCGCGAGCTCGGTGCGGAACGCGGGGATCTTGCGCACTTCCTCCACCGCGCCCTGTGACAGGAAATGGTCCACGAGGGGAGTGGTGCAGTAGGAGAAGATTGTGTCCATACGCGGGGCAGCGTCCATACTGCTCGTCGAGTCGAACCGGTCGCTCACGAGCTCAAACAGGCTGTCCCCCAGCTCCCGCGCGACGTGCTCTCCAAAGTGCTTGATCAGCCCTTGAACGAGCAAGCTGCGCATCTGCGCTGCGAGGTGGAACTGCTGTGCGCGGAGGTCGAGCGCCTGGCAGAGGATGTAAATGTAGCTGGCCATGAGCATTGTAAGCACATCGAGCGCCTCGACCGTCTTGCGCGCCGAGATGAGCGCGAGGGAGTTGACGGCCTGGTTATGCAGTTCTGCGCTCTGCACGTGCGTGCTGACCGGGTTGGCGAGAAAGCCGAGTTCGCTGACGTACGCCGCGCTGGCAATGTCGAGTCCCTTGCAATGGTAGTTCAGAGAGGGGTCCGTACCGGCCATGTTGGGGGGCAAGCCGCGGTTCATCCCCGGGTTGAGCAGCTCGGTGCTCTGCGCGAACATGAGCTTGCCTAGGTGGTGCAGGGACAGCCGCGTCTTCTCCATCGCGTTCGTCACCGCCATCGCCTGGAAGTTGCCGCCGTGGTGCACGCTGCCCGTCTCCCCGTCCACGAGCGGGTTGTCCGTCGCTGGAGTGCCTCGCATTAGCACGGTCCCACATCTCCCTACGGAAAGCAGAGCACTCACTGGAGTTGCATTCCTGTGTAACACTGCCCCACGCGCTGAGCACGTCCTCGACCTGCGGGCCAATCCACTGCGGGCTAGTCCTGAGGGAGTACCTATCCTGCCTCAACGTCCCGCGATCCTCCTCCAGAGACACCTCCTTCTCCTCCCCGCCGACGGCCAGCCGACTCCCCTCCATCAGCAACCACATATTCTGCGCAGCCTCGACCTGCCCCGGATGGGGGCGGGTGACAGCGTGGATGAACGGATGGTGAGACGCCTGCACACCCTTGAGCGCTTCGGTGCCCATGGCCGTGCACACCTGGGCGAGGAGCGTCAGGTGCGCAGCGTCGTACAGTGCCAGGCTGGCGACAGCAGCGGAGAAGGCAGTGCCGTTCAGGATTCCCAGATGGTCTTTCGCGCTGAACGTGTGGGGCTGTAAGCCCGCCGCGGCCAGAGCTTGCGGGGCGGGGAGGATGGTGCGCTGCCCTGCCGGACCGGAGAAGCACCTCACGCCGGGGTTGCCGATGAGCGTGCCTGCGACGTAGGAGAGCGGCTGGAGGTCCCCGCTCGCGGAGATGCTCCCGCGCAGAGGGACGAGCGGGGTGACACCGCTGTTCAGCAGCTGGGACATCGCTTCCACCGTCTGCCATTGCACGCCCGAGTGGCCCCGGATTAGGGAGTTTGTACGGATGGCGATGGCGGCTCGGACCCAGGACTCGGGCATGGATGTGCCCGCTAGGGGGTCGATGAGGGGTAGAGGCGCGTGGGAGGAGGGCGAGGCGGAGGGGGAGGAGGGGAGCACACCGCAGTGCTGGTGCTGGAGGAGGGACTTGCCCAGGGCGAGATACTGGTGCGTGCGGGTGTCGGCTGTGATAGCAACAGCATGTCAGATCACTTTCTTTCAGCGCGAAGCAAAGCGAGCTCACCCGAACCGCCATACCCGGTGGAGATCCCATACACGCTCTTGCCCGTATCGAGCTTTCCCTGGATCGCCCGCTCACTCTTGTCCACCTTCCCCCGCGCGCCGGCTGAGAGCTCGAGCAGCGCACCGTACCGTGCTGCTGCGACGACGTCGGCGATGGCGAGCGAGTACCCGTCCACCTGCACGGGCTTGCCTTCCCTAACCGATTCTGCGCGTCAGCGATGCACACTTCCACTTTCGCTTTCAGAGGAGAGGACGCACAGGTGGGCAGAGAGCCGGTCGAACGTGTCGAGGAAGACGCTGAGGAGGGTCGCGTCGCGCTTTGGAAGGATGTGGGCAGAGTTGGAGTGCGTGCCGTTCACCTGAACGACCGCGGGGTGGTCCCACGCGCCCTTTGGCGCACCAGGGGCGGCGGATTCAGCAGCTAGGACGAGCATTCTTTTGGGACGGGGGTGGGAAGTACGGGGGGAGCACACACGTCGATGCTGAAGGCTCTCCAACAGACTGAACAAGCTTTATACGCTCCCCACCCGCTGCCCCACAGCAAGCCAAGCCATGTCATGTCATGTGCGATACGATAACATTTCGGTAGTTTCGCCTTCTACGTTGGGTTCACTGTGGGACTCGTTCCCATGCCCAGCTCCCCCTGCCGCGGTCTGCAGTTCGCATGCGATCGGCAGCTCCTCGCACTCTTGAGGAATCGGTCGAGGCCCGAGGCCCGCGGTCGGTGGCCGGTGTGGTAATCGCCCAACTGCCACTGCCGATAAGCTGCACGATACAGGAAGCCAGCCCACTCTCTTGCAAAGGCAGAGTTGTGCAAGATCCGAGCGTGTGTTTGTCCATGGGAGATGTCTCGACTCTCGACCGTCCCCTTCACGCCGCTTCCCCTTCGCGCAGGCAAGCTCCGCCCGAATGAGGGAAGCATTTTTCAACGCGACGATAGGGTCCTACTCTAAACATGCGCGTGATAATCTTCCTTCTACTTCTTTGCCGCCCTCGTTACCAAGTGTGCAGTTCTCGACAGGATCATTCCACACCTTTCCTCACTCGAACAGGAACAAGATAGGAACCCAAGTCTGCTACATCATACCACAATCGAATCCCAACAGCTCAGCCAGGCAGTCGCGCGTCATCATCAACCCACCCAGTCCCCAATCTCATCGCAACGTTAACCCTCAGCAGCGGCCCGCCCCACCCTCGCTTGATCATTCGGCACATCACCCCCGCTCACCTATACCTAGCCGACCGCGCGATGTGTGATGTGCGATGTTCGGTTTTCACAGTCCCGATGTTGCCCGGTGCAATTTGACAATTCCAATTCGCGGAAGAGGGTTGGCTATCATTCGACCATCATGATTCATGCGGGCCACCGATCTGCCTTCCCTCGTCCATTCCAGGAGGAAGGTGCAACGCGCGCTTCCTCTCACGCAAGAAATCCATATGCCCGGCCCTCCCTTCCTGCGCAGCCGGAAAGCCTCTTCCTGGGTCCAAAGCCCTTCATGACCTGTACAGCGCCAAAACACCTCGTCCCTCATTCAATTCGCGGTGTAATCAGAACACACCCAGGGGAGGTCACAGAACTCCCCTGCCCACTCTAAAAACCCAAACACAAGACCACGAAAACTCCGGAGCTTCACTCCTTCCTCCTTCCCAGGCCTCTCCCGCGCGCACCCCAGCCGGCCCGCCCACGAGCCCATGTGGGAGTGAGCGGGGTACGTACCTGGACGAAACTCGGAGGGCGAGATAATGTGACGCTGGGCACGAGCGCCTACTTTATCTCTCTTCCAAGTCGCCTTCTGGGCGGCTTACGATCCCGTCCCTCCCGACTTGGGACCTCAAGCTCCGGGCGAGAACCTGCCGAGGTCATAAGCGTCCAGGGCCCGGGAGGATGATGCCATCCTTTCTTACTGTACTCTGTTTCTCTCTGTGGGGAAGTGATAAACGACATTCAGTCGATAACCGGCAAAGATTTAGCCCGCTCTCCCCTCGCAGCCGGCGATGTTATGTTCGCCCAACTGCAACTGGTGCGTCTGCGTCGCCGCATCGCCAGCCGCCTGGCAGCCACAAATGCAGCATCATTCTGATCCCAACGGCAACGGTCTTTGTCCCCAATCCGGGCGGACAAAGTGTGCGCCGATGAATGTCGCGTGCGCACGGGAATGACGCCAGCACAGCATCCCCCCCGCGGCCGCGATCCGACCCCGCTCCTTTGCTTCTAATTTGTGATCCTGCGGCGCGTGCTCATACCGCGGGATACCGAGGTGTCGGATCTTGCACCTTGAATGAGCGTGAATGGGAGTAAGACTTCCGGAAAGAAGCTCATTTCTCTGGCAGGGACGTGCAGATGTGCAGAAATGTATACATCGGCTGAGATATGATACTTGGAACTAACGAGTTATCTTCCAGAGTGCCCTCGGAAATTTGCAGAAAGGCGGATTGCCCATTTGCACGACAAAAAATCTAGAATGCCGTTCGCGCGACGCGTTTTTGCGCGCGCGAGACTCGGGAAACAGTATGGAAACTCTACGCCCACCTGGTCTCGTGTATTCACTTCAACAAACACTGTGAATGCTGTAAGGAGCAAATTATGCAAGCAAAAGTTTCTCGCAAGTATTAACCAGTATTAAATGAGACCTATATAGCTCAGAAACTAATTTATGGAGGATATTTTTTGAAACTCAGTCAGATCCACCCGGCTTCTGTTTCCTTCTATTGACAGGGCTGTAAATACAGTTTCCATACAGTTTCCCGGGTCATTGGCGCGCACCCAAGAACGAGGTCAGGCGAGGGTCTTGCATGAAAGGGCAATCTGGTATTGTCAGCGTTTCAGAGGCATTCTGGAAGATAACTCTGGAACTAACTCATAGGAAGGACACTTTAACGGTAGAAAGGAGAAAATATGTGAACATGGAAGGGAATTTGCAGGACCAGACCGATACTGTTCTGAGAGAACAACAACGGTGCAGCCATTGCAAGTAAATCTTTACCTGTCTACGTCCTGAAAGCCCTCCATCTGCTTAACCCACATTCCGCTGTCATCCTGCAGACGGATACCCTTTGCGGCAAGCTGCAGCGAGTATGTCATGAGCCTACCCGCGAGAGCGGCGTTCCTCGCGCCAATCGTCGACCAATGAAAGAGAGCGGAAACGTCTGGCGATTTCAAGTTTATACTGGTAAGCGAGTGATCTTGCAGTTCTTTGGAGGACAACTGGTCGAGACAACTCATGACGGTCCGCAGTCCTTCCTCCCTATCGAGATCCATGCCAAGTAGCAACATTTCGACAGTTGGTGGCAAGAACTTGACCACGTCCTGCGGGAGTTTGCCCAATGGAATCCTCAGGCTGCTAACCTGGGTCATCAGAGGAAACAAAAGCCCAGCAGCATCGTGTGCTTCTGGAGAGTGCAACGTGAAAACCGATAGGTTGGATCCGACATTCTTGAGCAGAGGTATGAGCGATGCGGCGGGAGTGCTTCCTGCCGGGGCAAGACCCAGCAAAGGAAGATCCAAGATGAGTGTATCGAGCACCGGGAATCTACCGATCGAAAGAAACTGGAAGAACGCGGACAGCGGTTCCTTGGTGAAACCCCTCAGGAACAACTCATCGAGGAACGGTAGGTCGAAGCCTGGTGCATCCGGCTCGGACAATGCAGAAAGATCGTCCAAGCCCGAGACTTCAACGAACAGCGATTCCAATGCAGAAAATCGTCCCAGAAGAGCTATCTGGAGGGCTGCATGTTTGCCAACACCCCCGAGGAGGACGTCCAGCTTTCGTAAGCTCGGGCCGGCTACTTGCGCAAGCATTTCCAAAGTATGACATCCCAGTCGAGTTTTCGGAGCTTCGAAGACCGTCAGATTAGGGGTATAGTGCAAGATCCGGTCGAATCCCACAGTCAAGTCCTTTGCCCAGGCTCGAGACAGGGTGAAGGAGCGCGCCATGTTCCCGGGAAATTCGCGTCGAATGGATTTCCAAATAAGGCCTTGATAGCACGTCGAAAGCGAAGAGATGCTGTTGAAATGGAGATAGCGATATAGGAGAGGCTCAGCAAGGGCCTAGACAGAAATCAGATGAACAAGACGCAGACCGTCGACATGAAATGGAACTTGCTCTCCACTCCTTGCAGACGCACATTAATGACAAGACGGATGATGACACTCTCGCTTCATCCACGATATCCTCAAAGATGCACCGCAAAATGTCCTCCGTCACTCCTTTGCACGTCGACGACGACATTGTTGATATGGAACAGTTCCGCTGGGCGGAGGATGTAGTTGAACGACAGGCAACAGACACGTCAGCCTCATGAACGAGAGATGAGGAATACTAGTCTGAGCACGTTATAGACACGAGGCGCACGCACGCTTCCTCGAGATCCAAACAACGCATGCTCGTACGCAGTCCGTGCTCGTGTGTGCGTTCATGCACACCGGAAGCAAACGTCGACCAAATTCCTTATATAGCAATATCTGACTAGACAACAATTGACATTGACAACTTGAATAATCGAGTGAGTGCTTGTCTATTCGTGACAAATCTACGCTGAAGTAACGTGAGATGCGCAATCTACGGCCCTGCTCTCTGCAATGAGCAAGAGTAGAGCCTGTTTGTCATCGGAAGGTGTACCAACATACGCACTGTAGGAGCGATGCGCATGCTAGGCACTGACCCTCCTTGACAGTGTAGCGCCTGAACATTGCATAGAAAACTCGCATCGAGAAGATCCGTGCTACCCCACTCAACTCAACTCCCCGATCCACTTGTTGTTTCGGTCCTTGACACGAATGCCTTGTGAAGCCAGCAATACCGAGCGAGTCATCAGCTCTCCCGCCAACGTCCTACTTGCTGCACTGATCGTCCTCCATTGGAATGGTTCGGATGTGCTCGACGCGATTAGCACGTCGGAGATGGAATGCTGATAGTCTCCTTTCGACAGCTGGTCGAGGCAGTCTAGGAGGGCATGCACTTGCTCCCGCACACCGAGATTCATCAGAAAGCGTAAGTGGACAACACTTTCTGGCAAGAACCGGATCGCGCCTTGAGGTACTGTGCTGTTGGCAAAGCACACGCTTCGCAAATTTTCCATTAGAGGGAATAGAAGCCGAGGCGCATCTTCCGCAATGGGAGTATGAAGTGTTAGGTCCGATAGCTGAGCACCGATATTGTTGAAGAAGGGAATCAGTGCGGCACTGTCGGTGCATCCGGTAGGCGCCGGACCAAGGTTCGGGAGGACCAATAGCAGCATTTTCAAAACTGGAAATCGACATCGAGACAAGAAGTTGAAGACAGGGGACAACGGTTCCTTCGAAAAGCACCGTAGGACGAGCACCGCGAGGGACGGAAGTTCGAAGGACGGTGCCTTCATCTTGGAGAGCTCGGAGATGCCGTTCAGACCAGACACTTCGACAGCTAGCTTCTTCAAGGCAACAAAACGTCCCAAGAGAGCGAGTTGAAGGGCTCCGTCCGATCCCTCGCCGCCGAGCGTGACGTTTAGATCCTTCAAGGAATGACTGCCGACTTGCGCAAGCATCTCCAAGGAATTGCTTCCTAAGCGACTCCCCGCGGCATTAAATGTGACCAGATTCGGGGTGTAGTGCAGGATCCTATCGATCTCCATCTGGAAGCTGCCGGCCAGGACGAATGACCGAGCGGCCTTTCCGGGGAAGGAGCCTTGAATCGCCTTCCACACCAGGACTTGATGGCATTGGCTGATAGACGTTGCATTGGTGAAGTGCAGGTATCGATATAGAAGAGGCTCAGCGGCTATCTTTCGACCACGTCAGTAACGGACATAACAGTGAACACCCAATCAGAACTTGCCGTCCACTCCTTACAGACGTACATCAAAGGCGGGATCACTGATGGCCTTTGAGCTTCGTCTACAATCTTCTCAAAGATGCAACGCCAAAGGTCTTCGTTCATGGCTTTGAGGGCTGGCGAGTCCATCTGTAACTCCTTGTGTCGTTCAGTGCCGTTGAAAGATGTGTGACGAGAAAACAGCCGCCCGCTGAAAGCGTGGAGTGCGGGTCCAGTTCTTCGGAGACGCGTGCCCGAACACGAAGCGCAGGGGCAGGGTTCTATGTTTCACCTAAACGACACCTTTGATACTGTTGTGCCCTTCGAGCTACATCTTGATTTGTACTGACCATCGTCCAGATCGCTATAGAATAGCTGTGTGCGGTCAGTTTTCTCCAATGCTGAAGTGATTGATGGCACAATCTAGGATCATTTTGTGTCGTCCCCGGGTTATAATCAGGGGAGTTATCTTCCATAATGCCCTCGAAAACGGGTCGAAAAGCCAGTTTGCCCTTCCTCGTCGGAAAATTCTCCATTGCCCTTTTCAGGGACGCGTCGCTGCTGACGTGTCGCTGGACACGTCAACACTCTTGTGCCTCTACCACCATGATGGACGTGTCGAAGCAACAACAATTTGACTCTCTTGCTGAGGCTGTGCTTGCGCTTATCCGTCATTCGAATGCTCAAGGTGCATCCCATCGTGTCAAGAAAAGAGACAAGGGTCGGCTGGTTGTGAAGTGCGATACAGATGGTTGCGAGTTCAGGGCATCAGTCATTGGTCGAGATGGACGATTTGTTGTGCGCACTATCAGTCCAGCTCATACGTGCCAAGCATTTGCTCCAAAGCCTCGTGCAGCAGCAAGTCGGACTGCTTTTCTTGTCTCGGAGGTGAAGAAGGTTCTCGACGTGACGGACAACGTCAAACCTGCAACAATCATGGATGCACTCAGTCGTCAGTGTATCAGCACATCAAAGCAACAAGCATACCGAGCAAAGCGAGCAATACTTGGCGACACAGTCAAGCAGCAAATTCAGGAGTTTCAAAAACTTCCTGCATATGCGAGGCATCTCCGTGCCTGCGATCCCAATGCAACGGTGCAGCTCTCACTCGATGCACACCAAACCTTCCGCTCGCTGTTCATCTGCCCATCTGCTGCCAAGAAAGCCTGGCAATCTGTCCGTCACTTTGTGGCAGTGGATGGTGCTTTCACGAAGACATGTTTTGATTATGTTCTTCTCCTTGCGGTCACCTATGATGCCGAGGATAAGCTCATCATGCTTGCATGGTCGCTTGCTCCAAAGGAAGACACCGAGACTTGGTCCGACTTCCTCCGACTCCTTTGCGAATCACTACCAGGACTTGATCTTCCGACAACAGTCATGATATCAGACCGGCAGAAGGGGTTACTGAAGGCTATGTCCGAGGAACTCCCGCTTGTCGATGAGTCATACTGCGCAAAACATATTACCGCCAATGCCATCCAGAAGTTTGGCCCGAGTATCGAGCAATATGTCTGGAACCTGGTTCGAGCAGACACGGAGAAGGCTTTCAAGGAACGTCTCGAGCTTGTCCGTAACGAAATCAGTGAAGACGCAGCAAGGTATCTCGCTGCTATCGATCCGGCCTGCTGGGCAACATATGCATTCAACGGAGCACGTTTTGGACGTATCACTTCAAATGCTGCCGAGGTCATGAACAGCGTCTTTGTTCATGCACGAGGGCTCCCAGTACTTCAACTTCTCGACTACATCTGGAACGACCAGATGGTCCGCTTTTCGAACCGAAAAGCAGAAGCGCTTTGCATTCCATTCCGGCATGTACCAAAGCAGCAGGCAATTTTCACGCAGCGTGTCACAGCAGCTCGACGCTCCTTTGTCTTGCCATCAAGCCCGACACAAGCCCTAGTCCGCTCAACCATGGATCCCACTGCAGATGAGCATGAAGTCACATTAGAGCCGCAGCTCCGTGCTGGTTATTGCACCTGTCGCAATTTTCAGCAATTCCTCATACCATGTGCACACGCAATTGCCGTCTGTCTGCGTTTTGGGGTTGACTCTGGCATATACTTTGATGACTGCTATCTCGTGACAACACTGCAAGAAACATATAGCAAGCCATACCCGCCAGTCCGCCTCTCAAATTTGGAAGCCGATGATCACGTCAATGAACCTCCGCTCAAGAGACGACGTGGGCGACCGGCAAACAAGCGCAAGGAGAAGGCTGTGCTCAGCTCGTAGATAACATTTCCGTCATGTAATACATGACGGGCATTATAGAATTTCTTTCTCAGAAAGGGCATGCTGGCTTTTCGACCCGTTTTCGAGGGCATTATGGAAGATAACTCATAATCAGGGCGACTGGTCCCGAACTCATATCTTCGAGCACTGCATTCATTTCTGATATGGAAGATACAGGAACACGAGCTTTGGTGGTATGCCTACTACGGCACTCATACATTGGCGCCAATTACGATACCCGAGAATTGCCTAGCCCAAACGCGCCATCCACTTGTCCTCGTCATCCGTGACATGTATCCCGACCTCAGCGAGCCGCATCGAGAGCGTCATGAGTTCTCCCGCTAGAGCGATGCTTCGATTACTAATAGTCCACCAGCGAAAGGGATCGATGGTACTGGATGTGAGTCGAATAACGGAAAGCGAACGCAGAGGCGCTCTTGGAGAAGACAGCTGCCCGAGACAGTCTACCAACCGCCGGTGTTGCTCTCGGACAGCAAGATTCACCTGGAAGGACAGTTCCTTCACACTCGGTGGCAAGAAAGGAATCATGTCTGAGGGCGGCTCCCCCGTTGGGAATTCCATCTTGCGTACTGTTTTCAAGGAAGGAAAGAGGAGGAGAGGCGCATCGTCCGCCTTCGGAGTGTTCAGGGTGAGCTCTAATAGTTGAGCCCCAACGTTGTCGAAGAATGGCACCAACGCTTCACAAGCCGTGCCTCCCATGAGTGTAGCACCGAGGAGGGTAAATCCAAGTCGAGCCGCGTCAAACCAACGAACTTCCCGCGACCAAGAAATAGCAAGAAGTCGGATAATGGTTCATTTGTGCGACAGCGCAATCGCAACTCGACCAGGAAGGGCATGTCCAAGGAAGGAGACTTCCCGTCGGAGAGCTCGGAGAGCTCGCGCAATGCCATCGCTTCGATCGATAGATGCTTTAATGCGGTAAACCGGCTCAACAGGGCGATCTGGAGAGCACCATCCCCACCCACACCCGTAATCATGACATCGAGCCGTTTTAGGGACTCGCAGCTGATTTGCCCGAGCACCTCGAGCGCATAGCTGCTCAGCCGAATTTCGGGAGCGATGAATGTCTCGAGTTTCGGCGTGTAGTGAAGAATTCTGTCCGCGACTGTGTGATAGTTCTCCAGGTTGTCCCAAGGTACCGTGAACGAGCGTGTGTCGCCTTGCCTGGGTAGCGGCCTTGAAGAGCATGCCAAGCCAGTCATCGGTGACAGCCGACCAGGGAGCTTAGGTCTGTGAAGCTCAGGTGTCGATATAGGAAAGATTCAGCGACGTGCTGAGGGCAAGTATTCAGCGGACTGCCGCGTGATTCACTACCAGAAAGCAAAGCTTGCCTTCCACAGTTTGCAGACAAGCATCAGCCCCAGGACAACCGATTGCGACCTCTCCTCCTCCACACTCTCCTCAAAGACACAGCGCCAAAGATCATGCGTCATGATTTTGTAAGGATACGAATCCATCATAATGGCTCGAGGTGAGCCTGGCTGGGAAGTGACAGGGGCGATGATCTGAGGATTCAAGGTACAATCGGCTGCCGCGGGGGCAGATCATATGCACACACGGTGCAAACACGAGGCATGCTTCGCGAAAGGCCCAACGCCAACGACACCAGGGGCCAGCTTGCGTAATCGCAACGAAACCGAGAGTGACGTATCTGAAGAGTATGTTAGGATGCGATTGCGACAATGACTCAGTCTGCGTATGTCCTCTGCATACGTCTAATTGACAATCATTGTCAAGTAAAAACTCGGACTATCACATACAAGGTCAACTACATTGGACGTCACAGTTGGCCGGAAACTGCCCCACCCACTTTCCATTGTCGTCTTGAATGTGTACTCCCTTGGAAGCAAACCGCACGGAATAAAGCATCAGCTGAAAGAATAGATCCGCGTTGTCACCAGCCGGGTCGACATTCGCCCACTCGAACGGCCGCGCATCATGATCGTCCGAGTTCACCCAAATCACCTTCAGCGAGGGAAGGTCAGAGAGGCTCGGGTACATGTGGCTGATACAGTTGAGGAGTGTTTGCATTTCGTCTCGCTCGTGAAAATTCGCTTCGAGGCGCAGTTCTGCAATGTTCGTTGGCAGCAAGCCGATCACTTCCTGAGGGGGTTTTGAGCCGATCCGCACCTTATGGATGTTCCCCAGAAGAGGCAATAATGAGGAGATCAGGCGGAGGGAGTCGTCCGGATTAACGCTGGTGATGGACAAATGTGATAGCCGACTGTGGTTCTTGAAGAGGGGAAGTAGTGCGTTCGTTAATGTGCCCCGGATTCCGGTGGTGATGTGCCCAAGAGTTCGTAGATCCAAGGAAAGCTCCTTCAGTGATGGAAACAGACCGCGCGATACAAAGGTGAGGAAAATCGTGGCGTGCTGACCTCGACCTCCGGATAATGTGAGGTGTGTGAGAGCCGACATCTCGAAGGCAGGAAACATGTGCAGATCGGACAAAGGAGGCGCCTGCCCCTTATACTCTGCCATGTGGATGTCCAGCTTCTCCAAAACAGAAAACTGACCCAACACGGCGATCTGAAGGTCTGCGTCCTCCCCAAGCCAGATGTTTGCGTCGAGCTGCTTCAGAGATTTGCCACGCGTCTGCGCAAGCCATTCCACAGCGACCCGATTATTCCAGTTCGTCCCTGGGCAGAAGACCTCCAGATTGGGCATATAGACCAGAATGCTCTGTAAGCGCTCGTGGAAGTGGTAGGTAGTGCCGTAGAATGTAGCCCGGAAGGTTCGTGCTCCTTTGCCGGGGTAGCAGCCTCGCAGCGCATTCGACAGGAGATGCCGGTGGAACTTGATGAGGCAGTTATCAGAGTAGAAGTGCAGGTGCCGATAAAGAAGAGGTTGAGCGATTGCCTTTTGGCACAATTGGCATGAGCAGGTGAATCAGCCAGACATGAAATAGGCAGAACTTGCCTTCCACGCCTTACACACGTGCATCAGCGTCAGGATCAACCGCGGCCGTTTTTCTCTCTCCACAACCTCCTCCAAGACAACACGCCAAATCTCGTGCGTCAGGCGGTCGTGAAGAGGCGATGTCATTATGTTGTTGTGCGATGTACTGTATGCCAACGCGGTGGATCAGGAATGGAGAAAAGGGAGTGCAGCAGTCAACGGGAGCTATTCCGGAGACGCTTCGGCACCGCGAGGCATGCTTCGCGACTTCGGAACCCTGACCTTCACAGGTGAACTTGCACGAAAAGCACTCCCCGAACCTTGTGCACGAGAGTAAGGAGACAGCATCCTACCATGGCCGGCCTGCTTCGCACGTTCCTTTCTGCCAGAGGAAACGTATAGTCCAGCCGAGGCGCGACTTTCGCACGGGGGGACACAGGGGCGCCTCGTATTTCGGCAGTCGGAGCCAGCAGCTGAACAGACGCCCTCACCGATTGAGGTTACGATTTGACTGTCGGATGCATCAGCAAAGAACCGCATTCGACACGTGGTGTTTAATCTCATCAGAACATCTTATCGCATCCTGCTCTCAAGCGTCGAATGACCGTCTACCGTCTTCGCATCGAATCTCCGTCGGACCTGTACATGAAGCGCTGTCTCTGCAGAACGGGATACCTGGACTGTCTGTTCAGAACGGGATACCTTGAACTCGCCTGGCTACCATATCTTGCATCCTGGCCAACATCCGCGAGACTCTTGATCCCGGGCAACACGTGAATATTCAAGGAAGATACTTCTGTCTGCACTCGCCTCCTACCCCGGCAAAAGTCTTCAGAAGCATATCTTGCTCCGCCGAGGTGAAACACAGCCTGCTCAGTAGAGTGCACGGCACACACGTTCACGCTTCCCTCAAAGGCGAGCGCACGTTCCGAAACGACCCCTGTAGGACGAGCCGACGTGCGAGTAAGTGCTTGCAAAGTAGTCGGTCGACCAGACAACAACGAGCTCCCCAGCTCCCCTATGCCCCGACAGCCGCGCGTGTCCAAGCTGCAAGTAAAGATAGCAGGGTCAGGGGCCAATTGATGCACGTTCCAACCAAAAGACAATCAAGAAGCGCCCTTTTGCCCAGAAAGTCTATTTTTAGCGCCCAAGCAAACGACAAGCCTCCTCAACGACGCTTCCAGCGACAGGCCTAGGAGCCTGGAGCGCAAAAACTCGAAGAACACCAGAGCGAGCCGACAAAGATTTTGGACTGCACTGCCCGCCAGCGCTAAGAGACAATGCACGTGCGCGGACCTCCGAGGGGCTTTGCGCAAGGGCCGCCGCTCCTGTCGGCGCTCGTATGATGGTTCACCGGCTCACAGGTGCGGCTTGCTCGCACGGCGCAAGCACATCACACAGATGAAGCAAATGGAGATTGGACTTGTCCTCCTCACAGATCATGCCAAGAGCAACTTCCTTGGGCTATATAACCGGCAGCCCGGGACGAGGGTCCTGTGACTCCTCTGGCCAAACCCAAGAAGGTGGAGAAGCCGCTTACGGGGGTTTGTAAGCCTCTGTAAGCAGATTACGAGGGGATGGAGCGGGGGTTCTGGTTGGCCCGGGTGCTTTTTTGGTGGAACAGGGTCCTGAGACATTTTGCACGGATGGAGGTGCCTTGGAGGAGGCTGGTTGGGCAGGCACCGTGCGGTGGGAGAGAACGTTGTTTACTGTACAGTGCATGCACAGTAATTCAGGAGGTTGGGTGCGGACGAATAACGGAGATGTATTGCGTTTTGTGTAATGTTGGATATTAGGAAGGGAGAAATAGGGACGCGAGGGGGAACACGGGAAGAAGGACGAACGAACGTGCTCACCACTGCGCCGTATGGCGTATTTTTGGCGCGGGTGCACGCTGATGCGCTGCGGCGCTTTGCGTGAGTGCTCAGCCCCACTGCGCTCGCCTGACGACGATCAGCGCGCATGGGCCTGTGCCCGGGTATGTGATGAATAATGTGGTTATTTATTGCAATCTTCGGTCAGTGCGTGCGGGATGATCGTGCCAGGTTGAATCGGATTAACAGTGCGAACCTGGCAGGCGACGGCGGTGCGCGTTGCGACAGAGTCATTCGAGGCGCGGGCCGGTAGGGTGGGGCAGTGAGACCCCCTCGTGTCCGTGGTGTTATTTGTGGACCCTGTGGCGGAGTTCGGGTTCGGGAGCGTAATTTGCCGCGTCGATGCGCTGTTGCGCTGTGCGCGGGGTCCCTGGCCAGGGCCCAGAGTGGTTCGGTTGTCCGAGTGAAGAGGAGGATGGGATAGGCTCAATCCTCGGCGGTGTGTGTGCGGTGTGCGAATTCATCGTTGGTACCGGTGGGAGGCGCCCAGGCCACGATTGCATCGCACGAGGGAGTGTGGGCCGGGTAGGACGGGACGACCTGTCTCCGCTTTGCTGCATCCAAGGGCATGGCCACACTCCCTTGCTTCCTTCATGTCAATTGTATAACCACTCCGCTCGAGTGTATTCCGAGCCCCCTCTTCGCCTTCCGATCCTCCCCCTGATCTCATCCCCGCACACTCCCCCCTCTTCCCGCACACTCCCCGCAGGCAGACAGCTGCGATACAAGAACAGCAGCAGAGCCTGAGACGGCGCTCACCGCAGCTCCCCCCCCCCGCGCATTCCGGTCTCAGCGCCTCCACGCAGCACCACCAAGTGAAAACACAGCGCCGGCCCAGGTGCAGACCAGGACGACGACGCTGCCGATGCCTCCCCAGCGCTCGCAGCGGCGTGCGAGCCTAGGCTCCCACTTCCAAGCGCCCTTCCCCCTCCCCTCCCCGCCACAGCAGACTCCGAGCAGGCGGAGCATGTCCTCCTTCCCCTCTCCCTACGCGGGCCCCTCAACGCCCTCCACAAGCTCGCTCGACACCCTCCGCGCGCCCACACCGAGCTACTTCCCCTTCCCCGAAGTCGCCGTCTCCCGCGCCCGCACCCCGTCAATCTCCCACGTCGACCCAGCAGCAGCAGCGAGCACCCTCTCCCTCCCCTCTGTCTTCTCCTGCGAGCCAGACACTCCCGACCCATCCTCCCTCTCCCTCTCATCAACCAAGACCCTCCTCCCGCACCCCCTACCCCTGCCCGACGCGCTCTCCGGCCCCTCCTCCCGCCTAGCAGAGGAGGAAGCGGCCCCCGGCCAGCCACACGACCGCCTGACCGTCCCCGTCCTGCACGAGGAGGAGAAGGCGGAGCTGCTGGAAGCAGCTTCGGAGCTGGACGACGTAGACCTGGACGAGCCTCTGATCGATTGGAGGTCGCTCAAGAACTGGCGCACGTACTGCAAGTGGAAGCATTGGCCGAAGTACGCTGTCCTCTTCTTCCTCCTCGCAACATCCATCCCCGTCGCCATCGAGCACAAGCAGCTTGTGGACCTCTGCCATCCGTTCATCGAGAAGCTTGGCCAGTACGTCCCCTCCCCAAACCTCGTGTATGCGCACTACTGACACAGTTCCGCTCGCAGCATGCCAGCAGGGTTCATGATCCCCGTAGTGATCCTGTTCATCATCTCCTTCCCCCCGCTCTTCGGACACGAGATCATCGCCATCCTCGTCGGGCTGGTATGGGGCTTCGGACTGGGGTTCATAATCGTCTCAGTGGGCACGGTCCTGGGCGAGATCGGCAACTTCTAGTGCGTCCCTCCCTCCTGTTTTCTGCACACGAGCTAACGCAGCATCAGCGCCTTCCGCTACCTCCTCGGGGCCAAGGGCCACCGCGCCGAGCGCACAAACCTGCGCTACGCCTGCCTCGCCCGAATCGTCCGCGAGGGAGGGTTCGTCATCGCCGTCGTCACGCGCTTGTCTGCCGTGCCGGGGCATCTCACAACAGCGGTCTTCTCGACATGCGGGATGAACTTCCTCGTGTTCACCGCTGCGGCAGCGCTCAGCATGCCAAAGCAGATGGTCACTGTGTACCTCGGAGGTGCGTCTTCCCCACATACAATCCGCACACGCACAGGCTGACACTGTATGCAGTCGTGCTCTTCCAGTCCGCAGACGGCCACATGTCCCCGCGAAACTCGGCCCTCTCCGCCATAGTGATCCTCATCACAGTGCTCGTGACGATCTTCGCGGCCCTCTGGATCTACTGGAAGATGTCCCTCGCATACCCGATCGTCGTCGCCGAGCGCCGGCTCGCGAGGGAGCAGCGTGCGCTCGCCCGCGCCCGCCTCGCAGGGACAAGCGACAGCTTAGCATCCCTCAGCGCGCTCCCGCTGCCGCAGCTCGCGTATCAGGAGGCGGGCACCTCCTCACCCCCGCTCGACGAGAAGAAGGGACTGTCGACGCTCTCCCTGCCCAAGCTCGAGGGCGCCGAGTACACCTCTTCCTCCTCCTCCTCCGGTGGGTCGCCAACACAAGCACCGCAGGCAGCAGTCGGCACCGCAGACATCGAGATCTCAGAAATCCCCAGGAAGGGGCTCGCGGCGCTCGTGCACAGGCTGCGGGCAACGTCCCCGCGGACCGCGGGTGCAGAGGGCGAGGAGATGGGCGAGCGCCGCCCGCCGCTCGGGAGGACGATCAGCGACCTTGTCCTCCCCGGGCGGCTGCGGCGGAAGGCGCTAGAGGACCCGGAGAAGGCGGGAGCGCCTGCGCCTGGGAGCGCCTGACCCTGCGCGTTGGAGGCTCTCCTTTCTGTTTCTGTTTCTGTCTGTGGACGGGCGTTACGGACTTTGGGTTGGAATGTGTCTGGAGGGGCCCCTCACGCATTTGTACAACAACAACAACACTCACTCACGCATCATCATGAGTTTTTCCCTATTCCCCTACACGGCCAGCTGCAGCTACCTGTGGGCGCTGGTCATGCTACTTATACGCATTTATATTCGCTGTTTGTTTGTACATTGACGCTGTTTGTAACAACTCGGGGGGGACATGCAATGCACCACTTTTGGGACACTTGGGACGGTTGGGACACTTTTACCAGCGCGGGGAATGATACCGCTGAAACATCATGGGTTTCCGCTGTGGAAAGCTGCGACGGAGCAGGGCAGGTAGGGAGGTCAATTGCATTCATCGCACCGCCAAGGAGTGCCTCGCATCCCGACCGGGAAGCAAGGTATGTAAATCAAGTCGGTGCCTTACCAATCCTAATTGCACCTCGTTCTAGGCGTAGTGCGGGGTCCCGCACTTCTTCCCACCTAAATTACATGGCGCCCGAGCGAGTTCCGTAACGCGTCCGGGGCTTTCCTCCATCTGCAAGAGCCCCAAACCACTCGCTTGAGCCCCGCATTCAGTTTTTAAAGTTGCTAAATAGCGCGCAAGGGCGCGTGCTCAGGCACCGGACCTAGGCCGCGGAAAGCGCTCTCCGGGAGGAAGGAGAAAGAGGCGGCCAAAGGGTCCGACGGAGCCTCGAATACGGGAGGCAGAATTGATGCCTCCCGTCGCGCCGGATCGAGAGACACACTCTGGCCGGGCGCGATTCAGTCCGATTCGCGGGGTTAATGACTCGCGTGGAGCATATGTTCCGGGGGCCGCTAGACCACCTGGTTCCTGATGAGATGGTTGTTCGATGGGATGATTATATGCCGAACAATGATAAGTGATTAACTGCCCTGCCACCACTGCTTGCCGGTGGTGTGGACAACGGAAAGCCTTCCGGAGGGGGCAGTTGCCCCTCTCGGCTTCTGTACGGACCGGCGAGGTTGACGTCCAAATGGTCTTGGCAGGTTCCTGGCGAAATGAAGGACATCAGCGGGCGCTCGCATAAGCCCGGTAACATAGTTGCGATCAGGCTCCAGCAGACGGAGATCAGCCAGACCCATCAGGAAATCCGGGGATAGATCGTCATGAGAGTCAGTTTGGACAGTCGCGGGACAGGTGGTGATGTCAGGTGACATCTTAATTTCGCCCCACAGGTGGAGGTTCCGTGGCTGTTCCCTCTAGGTTCGCTACGAGTTCCCTACTGACTACGGACCGCGAGGCTAGCGAAACTTCCGGTTCGCAATGCGCAAAAATATGAGCGTAAGACAGTGCAAGACGGATGTCAGTTCGTTGCCTCACCCCGTGAGGCGCCGGTCTGTTCAACTAAAGGGGAAGATGGCATTCCTTCGATTTGTGTGCTGTAGAACGCTGGCAACACCTTTATTGGCGCATGCTGGAGTTACTTTGAAGATCTTGGGATTGGCGACATTCCGTGTGGTCGTCGTAGCAAAAACATCAGGGCCTTGTCTGGATTATCGCGGAACCCTTCCACGTGCAGTGCTTCGGTCCTAGTATGCTTCTGCCGCGCCACGTCATCCCATATCGCATCGCACAGACATTCGGTCTTGCCCATCTTATCATCACTCATCCTACAGACATTACAGTGCGGTCATGTCTCAATCCCCCTGTGAGCGCATGAAGGTGGAGCTTTGGATCGAGATTTTCGAGGAGGTCGTGGAGGAGAATCATCGACCGAGTGTGGTGCTACCTTTGTTGCTCGTCTGCAAGGCTTGGCAGGTGAGTTGTGTCGAGCTTTCTTCCTGGTCCCTGCTGAAAGAGAATAAGGCGGCCGGTCAATGTCTGCTTTTTCGCCATCTATTCTTCTCGGGCGCAAGCAAGGTGAATTTACTGCATCATCAATTGGTCGGGGATACCATCCATGGCCGTCGCCCATGTGATGCTACGCGCTCTATCGGACTGGGGCAAGGCAGGGCCTACGACACCATCTGGCACATCATTCCCACAATTCTTCTTTACACTATCAACCTTCGAGCATTCAATGCAACAGGTGTACCGATCAGGTCATCCACCCTTGAAGTTCTGGCAAGCGTGGCCGCAAAATCATTGGAGGTGCTCAATGTTTCATTCTGCAGCACAGAATGTGATGGAGGAATCAAGCTTGCTCTGCTCAGCCGGTTTGTTGTTCTTCGGAGGCTCACTTTTGCTGCACCATGGGATGCCGACTGCGCGACATTCCCTATCTCTTGCGCATCCGGAATGAGTATGCACTTTCTCATCTACCTCAAGTTCTCCGTCCCCGACTTCGATCCGCTCCCGGATCTTGTAGTCTTCCTCTCTCGCTGTCACTTCCCATCACTGACGGACCTGCATTTGGATATACCACGTCTTGGTGTAGACAAATGGGGTGACCCAACGGACAACGTTCTCCGGCTGGAGCCCTTCTTCAAAGCTGTTGGTCCCCAACTACATGTGCTGGGACTCAATTCACCTGAGGCCGCCGCTGCACCCGAGCAGCTCTTTCGACACTTGACGGTCTTACGACAACTACAATTTCCTGCTGGTGTCCCTCCCAATGCAGTGGTTGCCTATCTGCCCGTAACTGTTACGGTCGTAGGACTGGACATTATTACAGACACATCGACCGATTCCTCCGATATAGCCAGGATCTTGTTGTTCCTGGAGGAACTGTCTATGATGGAATCACCGCGTCACTTGCTGTCCGAAGTGCGCTTGAACAGCAGGAACGGGCCTTCCTTTGATTGGACGACAATCAGCACACACAATCCGACACTGGCTGGCGAACTGATGCAGCGGTCGATTCGGCTTGCGCCATGGGGAATTCAGCTGCAAGACTGCAACGGAAAGAGACTGGTGCTAATGGACTGATCAGCATCACGTCCGCACGCGGCAGTGGACGGGTGGGTCTGGCATGAATAAAACATCCGTCTTATCACCCAGGTTAAGACGGTCGTTTTACCATCGCAAGCACAGAACGGAGTCAGTATCTGGTCTTTCCATCAGCTTGTTGTAGGCAATGTCGTGCATTGTCGGCGACAAGCATTCATCAAGCGTTTAGTTTCCCTGATAGGAATAATTCTTTTCGGCGGGGGCATAGTGTCGCTGTGGCCGTATTTGTTTCAGTGACTGTCCAATATGTAGCTGTAACGTGTGGTGTAACGTCTCTTCTCGAATTATTCGTTACTCTTCCAAGCAAGGGCTACAGCGCAACGCGAGAAACCAAGGCGGTTGTAATTATGCGCTGATCGTCATTATCTCACTCAGCAACTAGTGTGGTGGCAGTCTTCCAACCTTCTCCTTCGCCTCCCCGTTGCTCCGCGCCTGTTCCCTCAGTTCCGCTGGGATCCAATCCAGAGGAAAGTCAGTCTTCCATACGTGTGTGTGCCTCGGGTGCTTCTTTTCCGGCACGTGAACGTGTCGCACGTCCATCGGCACAGAGGCGAAGTATTTTCGTTTCGGCTATCAAAGACGTCAGTGAAAGGCAGAGGGAACGAGAACAACAACACGCACTTTGGCTTCCAAAACCGGCCCATCCAGCTTGTCATTGCATCACTTTGCATTCTGGGCCTGGTGCGGGAACTGCGGGCACGAGATCCTGAACCGCCCGTCTTGCCTCCTGCCTGCCCGTTCTGGAAAGGGAAAACACGAGGAGGAAGACCATATATGCAAGCGTATACTCGCGACGTCCGTACGTCTTGCAGGGGTCGTTTCGAAACGTGCGCTCGCCTTTCCGGGAAGCGTGGGCGTGCGTACCCTGCACTCTACTCAGGAAGTTGTATTCTCGCTGGGCGAGGCGAGACATGGTTCTGATTACTTTTGCGGGGTAGGAGGCGAGTGCAGACAGGCGTATCTTCTTGAATAGTGACGTGTTGCCCGGAATCAAGAGTCTCGCGGGGGTTGGCCAGGACGCAAGATAAGGCAGCCAGTTGGTTTCGAGCTATCCCGTTCTGAAAAAAAACAGTGCTTCATTAACAGGGCCCACCAAATTTGATGTGGGGATGGTAGACTGCCGTCCGACACTGGAGAGAAGACGGGATAAGATGTTCTGATGCGATTAAATACCACGTGCCGAAGGGCGCTTCTTTGCCGATGCATCCGAGAGCCCTGAGAAGAACTCAACCACTTGTCTCTCGACCATCATCGCCAACAAAAATTTCGCCCGTGGCATTCATACAGGCATCCATGAATTCGCCAGCTCACACTCGGTTTGGGAAGGAGACCTGGTTCGCCATATTTGAAGAAGTCGTGGATGCGGCGCAGCTGTCGTCGACTGCTCTCACTTTGCTGCTCGTGTGCAAGGCTTGGAAGGCAAGTCCATTTGCCTTACTGTACTGAATTCTAACTTGCTGACGGAACACAATAAGGACATTGCCCATCCTTTGCTCTACCGGTATTGCAGATCTGTCGGCCAATATCAGCAGATCTGTTTTATGGTGATTTGGTGGGGAGGGCACATCACGGTCAATTCCCTGGCCAGTTAACAAGGACGATCACCATTCGACCCGCGGCCCAGGAAAGCTTTCACCGCACACCGAGCATCCTTCAATACACAACCAACCTGCGGTCTTTTCAAGCTTCTGGGATTCCGATCTCTTCATCCATCTTGGACGTCTTGGCCAGTGTGGCGGCGCATTCTCTAACCCGGTTGGTGATGGATCTCGAACCACAGGGAAGGGACATCACGCTTCAGCTGGTCCTGATCAGCCGATTCGCCGCCCTGGAAACATTGTCCCTTTCGGTGGAGTGGCACCCCAAGTTACCTTCGGTCAGCGTGGCTCACGCTCCTACGATCCAACTGCAACAACTGGTGAAGCTCACAATGAACTATGTTTGCTACGATCCGAGGTCTCACTTCATCCCATTCCTTTCGCGGTGTCACTTTCCGAAGCTCAGCCAAGTCGCCATCGTGTTTCTATCCAACACAACAAGCCTAGCGAGTGAAGTCACACCCTTTTTCGCCAAGTTTGGGCCTCAACTGCAAGCCATGACGCCTCATGCACCGCATGGTGCCTGGCTCCTCCAAGTCATATCACCTCTTGTGCCCAGCCTGCACCTCATAGCTCTGACGATTGACCTACCCGTTGGAGCATTGCAATACCTACCGACAAGCATCAGGCAGCTGGAGTTCAGGGCTCTTCCCGATTCTGGGTCTGATCTTTCAGTGGTTGTCACGTTGCTGGACTCCCTTTTGCAGATGGACGGTGCAAATCACAGACTCTCCGTGGTGTATTTGCGCGGATGGCCTGGAGGATGTGTACTTCTTGATTGGACGACCATCAATATGCAGAATCCTGCTTTTGCTGCAGCATTATTCTTTTTGTCTGTTCGGTTCGCTGGACGGGGAATCAGATTGCTGGATTCTTATCGCAGACAAGCGGTACTGATGGCCGGGCCCCCGCTACCCGTTGCCTAGCACTCCTCGGTGAGGGGACTTTTATTTTCTCTGATACCAATGATTTGCTTCGTACGGGCTTAGGAAAGTGTTCAGCGGTTGTTGTATTTGTTTCCAGTGACTTTCTCGAAGAGGCAGCGGGGCCCTTACCTTCAAGTCGGTAATCGAATGTAATGTGTGTTAGCTTCGGTGACTTCTCTGAGCGAGGTCTGCTAGCAGACGCCATGGGATTCGCATGGCGCTGGATACCAAGGCCGTTGTCATTATGCGATCTGCATCATTATCGCACTCATCGACTAGTGTGGTGGCAGTCTCTCCACCTTCTCCTTCGCGTCCCCGTTCCTCCGCGCCTCTTCCCTCAGTTCCGCTGGTATCCAATCCAGAGGGAAGTCGCTCTTCCGTACATGTGTGTGTCTCGGGTGCTTCTTTTCCCGCACATGTACGTGTCGCATGTCTACCGGTACAGAGGCAAAGTATTTTGGTTTGCGCTATCGAAGACATAAGTGGAAGGCAGAGGGAACGAGAGCCAAAAACACGCACATTGGCTTCCTTGACGAGCTGATCCAGCTTGTCACTGCACCACTTTGCGTTCTGTGCCTGATGGGGGAACTGCTCGCAAGAGATCTTGAACCACCCTTCTTTCCCCTCCGTCTCATGATCTTGCTTGGTGATGCCCGCGTCGAGCGGAGGAAAGGGCGACCAGCGGGCGCTGGCAAGGAGCTTGAACTTGTGGAGTACTTCTGGTTTCAGTCGGAGTGCCGAGACCGGGCAGGTTAGAGCGACTTTGCGAGCGGCAGGGTGGAGTTCGCCGCCGTAGCCAATGGTGCGCAGTCGGATGGGAAGGTTGGCGAGGGGCGTGAAAGGCTGGCGATACTCTGCATCGCCCCAACGTGTCAACTGATCAAGCCAGAAGGGGATAACTTGGAAAGCGCACTCTCAAGCTCCGGACCCTCAATCTCGATGTACCGCATGTACTCGATATACTGACGCTCGTCCGCGATCACATCATGGCCCTGGGTGGGGATGTCGTCGTATTGGAAGTTCGAATCCCCGAGATCGTCGTGCCACTCCGGGTCCTCCATGAGTTCTCGTGCCGTCGGAGGCTTCTCCGGTGCTTCCTCAAGATCCACGTCGCCTTCTATGTCCTCAATCAGGCCTTGGATGTCCTCCGGAAGACCGGAGCGGAACTTTTCAAGGACGGCAGACATATCCGCCGGTTCGCCTTGCTGTTCCTCGCCTTGCTGTTCCTCCACGAGATCGACTCCTTCGAGCAGCTAATCACAAAAGATGCCTCCGTCAGAGACAGCGTCCTCAGAGACTTGCTTTACTTTGCGTACCTGCTTCATGATCTCCTCGTCCGGCACGACTGGCGCTGCAGCCCGCTTACTGGTACTCGCTATCGCGCCCGAGCGATCCCGGGGATACGAAACTTGCGTGGTCGCATGAAGAAGCCGTCGTGGGTGTGTGTGCGGTATTCGAGCGGTGAGGGCGCGCCGGAGGAGGAGGGTCCGGGTCAGCATTAGGGAGGTCGTGCGAGGCGAGGCAGGGAATTTTGGACAACGACGCGCAGAGGAGATGTAGGGTCGGCCGCCGAGATGCCGAGATGCTTATGCGGCACTGCCACTGGTTGTGGTTGTGGGTGGGGAAGGCGCTGAGTGGTGTAATGGTGCTTTCTAGGCCAACTATATGCGCGCGTTTCTGATGATGCGGAGAGTGTTACAGCGCCTAACTCCCTGGTTGGGAGGCTACAATATGTTTCAAAATAGTAAGTTAACGAACCGAGTGTGTAGACTGTAGCGAGGCGTTACATAATAATTGTTTCCGGGTAGCAGTGCCTGCCTCATCCCAGATTCATGCGCAGCCTCCTTGCCCGAAGGCGTCGCATCCCACATCCTGTTACGGTGCAACCCGACACACTACACTTCTTTAGCTCCTACCACGAACACACGCAAGTATACCTTTTCTAGCAACTGTTTCTTACTACCGATTTCGTTCATTGCTGTCAACTGCTGGCAGCATACACAACGTTCTAAGCGCTCAACGTTGAGCCGCAGCAGCAGATGTCCAACCAGCACGTGCGTAATCCCTTCGACGACGACTTTGACGCGCTCGTATCGACCTCCAACCCCGCTGCGCAAGGGGGTAGCTCCTCCTCCCGCCCGCGCTCCCATACGCACAATGCCTCTGAAGCGCTGGACCCCTTCTTCGGCGATGAGGAAGAAGACGAGTATCCCCCGCACCCGCACCAGGGCCCGCTCTCCAGCCGCACCCCATATGCCATCCCGGTGAACCAGAGCCTGGCGACGATTGAGCCCGATGAGATGGACGACAACTCCCAGCCAATAGGGACGTCATCGAAGAGGGGGATCGGGTTCGGCCCGTTGAGCAGAGGGTTCAGAGGGAACGAGAGCCGCGAGCAGGACTTGCCGCTCACCTCGGCTGCGGCACCGCCGGCGGGCACCGAGCCTGATGAACCGTACATTGGGATGGAAGACGAGCTCGCCCGGCCACAACCGCCACCAACTTCAACAAGTCGGAGACGCGTGGACTGGTTCAGCAGAGGGAGGGGCGGGAAGGGCTGGAGATGGCCCTGGCAGAAGAAGGTCGTGCTCGAAGGAGAGAGGATCATCAGGGTGAACGACCCGCAGACGAACGAGCTGTCCGCCTTTGAGGACAACTATGTTTCCACGAGCAAGTACAACGCGCTTACCTTCCTGCCGAAGTTCCTTGCAGGTGCGTCCCATCCCTTCTTACAGCCATCAGGGTGAAGCTGAAACTGATGCGTGTGAACAGAACAATTCTCGAAATACGCCAACTTGTTCTTCCTGTTTACGGCTTGCATACAACAGATCCCTGGTGTGTCGCCCACGAACAGGTATACAACAATCGTGCCCCTGGGTTTGGTATTGTTGGCTTCGGCATTCAAGGAGATGGAGGAGGATTTGGTATGTCGCCTAAGCACATCCACACATTCATGCGAGCTGATTCTGTGTGTGCAGAAACGGCACCAACAGGACAATGAGCTGAATTCACGAAAGACAAAGGTGTTGCAGGGCACGCAGTTCAGGGACCTCGCTTGGAAGGCGATCAAGGTCGGCGATATTGTGCGGCTTGAGAACGACGACTTTATCCCTGCGGATATGCTTCTGCTGAGTAGCAGTGAGCCGGAAGGATTGTGTTATGTCGAGACGAGCAATTTGGATGGGTGAGTCTTCGAGTTCTCGGACATCCGATTGAGCGCTAATGTCCGGTGCAGAGAGACCAACCTGAAGATCAAGCAAGCTAACCTCAAAACCGCGCACCTCACCTCTGCGGCATTAGTGAGCTCTGTGAGCGGCACACTCCGCTCCGAACAGCCCAACAACTCGCTGTACACGTACGAAGGCACGATGCAGCTAGTTTCGACCACCGATGGCGAGCGCACAATTCCCCTCTCACCCGACCAGCTCCTTCTCCGCGGTGCACAAATGCGAAACACGCAATGGGTGTTCGGCCTCGTCGTCTTCGGCGGGCACGAGACGAAGCTCATGCGGAACGCGACCGCTGCGCCTATGAAGCGCACACAGGTCGAGCGCCAGGTCAACCTGCAGATCATTTTCCTCTTCATCGTTCTCCTTGTCTTGTCGATCACAAGCACAGTGGGTAGCAGTGTCAGGACCTGGTTCTTCTCCAGCACGCAGTGGTACCTCTACCTGGCTGCCGACGCGCCGAGCCGCGTAAAGGAGTTCTTGGAAGGTGCGTCGTTGAACAACTACGTCCTAGTTAATTAGTGGAGCTAATCGTCGGGAACAGATATCCTCACCTTCGTTATTCTATACAACAACCTCATCCCCATCTCGCTCATTGTGACAATGGAAGTCGTCAAGTATTGGCAGGCACAGCTCATCAACAACGATCTGGATCTGTACTACGAGAAGACGGACACGCCTGCGATCTGCAGGACGAGCAGCTTGGTTGAGGAGTTGGGGCAGATTGAGTTTGTGTTTTCAGACAAGACTGGTGCGTGATTATATCAGTACCTTGGGGGGATCGTGCCAATATCCTGCAGGCACACTCACAAGAAACGAGATGGAGTTCCGCCAGTGCTCCATCGCCGGAGTCCCCTACTCCGACGTCGTCGAGGAGCACAAACGCGGCGAGGTTGGTGCGGACGGTGAGGTCGAGGGCGGCCAGCGAACATTTGAGGAGATGCGCACTCGCTGGAGGAACGGTGCAGGTGCAGAGGTCATGGTCATCAAGGAATTCTTGACGCTCTTGGCTGTGTGTCATACCGTTATTCCGGAGATGAAGGGAGAGAAGATGGTGTATCAGGCGAGTAGTCCGGATGAGGCGGCATTGGTAGCTGGGGCGCAGCTGCTGGGGTACAAGTTCTACGTGCGTCCACCCTGCCCATAACTCGACACTCCATGCTGATGAGCCACTAGATGCGTAAACCGCGTTCCGTCTACGTCGAGATCGGCAACAAGTCACGCGAATTCGAGATCCTCAACGTTTGCGAGTTCAACTCTACCCGCAAGCGGATGAGCGTCCTCGTTCGCGGGCCGGACGGCAAGATCAAGCTGTATTGCAAGGGCGCAGATACTGTCATCCTCGAACGAGTCGCGAAGGACCAGCCGTACACCGAGGCGACCCTTGCTCACCTTGAGGACTATGCCACCGATGGTCTCAGGACGCTCTGTCTTGCTATGCGCGAAATCCCGGAGGCGGAATACCGCACCTGGTCCGCAATTTACGAGCAAGCAGCGGCGACTGTTAATGGCCGCGGTGAAGCACTGGACAAGGCAGCCGAGGCCATTGAGAAGGACATGTTCTTGCTTGGCGCGACGGCTATCGAGGACAAGCTGCAGGAAGGAGTACCCGATGCCATCCATACGCTCCAGCAAGCCGGAATCAAGGTCTGGGTGCTTACAGGCGACAGGCAGGAGACGGCGATAAATATCGGCTTGAGTTGTCGGTTGATTTCGGAAAACATGAACCTGGTGCGCGCATATGCGAATAGTGCGCAGCACAATTCGACTGACATGAACGCAGGTCATCGTGAACGAGGAGACGGCTCATGACACCAAGGCTTTCATTGACAAGCGCTTAGCAGCCGTCAAGTCGCAGCGTGCAGCTGGGGAGCTCGAAGATTTGGGTCTGGTTATCGACGGTAAGAGCCTTGGATTCGCCCTGGAGAAGGAGATATCTGCTGCCTTCCTGGAGCTCGCCATCATGTGCAAAGCCGTCATCTGCTGCCGTGTTTCTCCGCTGCAGAAGGCGCTTGTGGTGAAGCTTGTCAAGAAGAACCGGAAGAGTATCCTGCTCGCCATTGGTGACGGCGCGAATGATGTTAGCATGATCCAGGCTGCGCACGTTGGTGTCGGTATCTCTGGTGTAGAGGGTTTGCAGGCCGCAAGAGCTGCGGACGTCTCGATTGCCCAGTTCCGGTTCTTGACCAAGTTGTTACTTGTGCATGGCGCATGGAGCTACCAACGGCTGTCCAAGCTCATCCTATGTGAGTTCGTTTGGGAATGTCTCACGAGAAGGTACTGACTTAGTGCGTAGATTCTTTCTACAAGAACATCGTTCTTTACATGACTCAATTCTTTGTATGTGCCTCTTTTGTGACTTTGGGTCTTTCTCCTCACCTATTCTCAGTATTCGTTCTTCAACAACTTCTCCGGCCAAATCGCCTACGAATCGTGGACGCTCTCCTACTACAACGTCATCTTTACCTTACTTCCACCTCTAGTAATGGGCGTCTTCGACCAGTTCGTCAGTGCGCGCATGCTAATTCGATATCCACAACTGTACCACCTCGGCCAGTCGAACACGTTCTTCAGCACGCTAGCCTTCTGGCAGTGGATGGCGAATGCCCTCTTCCACAGTATCGTACGTGTTTCAGTTCTCAAAAACACTCGGCCAGTTGACTTAGGCTTTCGCAGATCTTGTTCGGTTTCTCGGTGATTCTCTTCTGGGGTGATCTCAAAGAAGCCACGGGTTATGATTCTGGCCATTGGGCCTGGGGTACAACGTTGTATTTGGCTGTGTTGCTTACCGTGCTTGGCAAGGCGGCACTAGTGTCAGAGTATGTGCATTTTGTTCTACGCGCGTATAGCTGTGCTCATTACGGTATAGCCTCTGGACGAAGTACACCCTCATGGCTATTCCGGGATCCTTCTTATTCACCATGGTTGCGCTGCCCATCTACTGCGTAGTCGCTCCTCTGATCCCATTCTCCGCCGAGTACCGGAATATCGTCCCTCGTCTATGGACAGATCCCATCTTCTACTTCACTATCTTGCTGTTCCCATTCTTCTGCTTGTCGAGAGACTTCGCGTGGAAATAGTAAGTCGCTCGCTGTAATGCAGGCTGTGCCGCCTAACTGATGACTATGAACAGCTACAAACGCACATACCGCCCACAGCCATACCACATCGCACAGGAGCTGCAAAAATTCAATATTCCCGACTATCGTCCGCGCCAAGAACAGTACGTATACCTGCCTTGGCAACGAAAATCCACTTTAACCGTTTGGACACAGATTCCAAAAGGCCATCAAAAAGGTCCGTGCCGTTCAGCGTATGCGCAAGTCACGCGGCTTTGCGTTCAGCCAAACCGAAAATCCGGATCGGCAGGAGCAGGTCAAGCTGGTGCGGGCTTACGACACTTCGCAGCAGTTCGAGCGTCCCACTGGATTATAACCGGACAACGGAATTGGGTGGCCGATTTCTTCCACTCTTCTTGGACTTGTAGTAGCATGTGTAATCTTATGTTAGATGCAATGAATTATACCTCGTCCGCTGCGTTTCCTATGCGCCTGTTCCTATGCGCCTTTCTCCACCCTAGGAGCAGGTGGCGGAGCGCTGCGTGGATCCCCAATCGGGCGCCTGTGGGCCATCAGGGTCCCACACCGCATGACAGCGCCCACCAATGACGCTCACGCACACAGGGTTTGCAATGTGGCCCGTGCCCAGCCAATGCATGTCACCACCACACACTAAACGCACCTTGCTAAGAGCACTTGGCCATCTTCTGTCTTGAGCACCTTGAGCGTATGAATAGTGCGCATTGCTACCCCCGTACTGTGTTGTCGCACTCTAACGCACCCGCCAGAATGGATGCCAGCACGTCGCGAGGTTTCAAGCGACCGCCCCGCTACAACGACCTGATCGACTTGATACTTCCTCCAAAGAGGCGCAAAGTCGATCTCTCACGCTACACTAGCAAACACGATGAAGACACAGAAGACCGACCGATCGCGACCATTTGCGGTGGAGCCCAGCAGCGGAAACCAAAGAGGGTCAAGGGCAAGACGGGGAAGTTTGCATTCATTTTGCGGGCACCAACAGAGATTGTATTACAGGTACGCCTGCTAACAGAAGATCCCAGCGGATGAGGACCTGATTGGCGTCCAGATAATGTCGCATCTGTGGCCTGTCGATATTCTGAACCTATCATATGCGGACAAGGAGCTACGCGCCATGCTGACGGCGCCTGAGAACAAATTCATCTGGGAAACCGCGAGGGCGAACGTACCTGGACTACCGTATCTACCTCCTGACTTTACAGAATGGGCCTACGCGAAGTTTCTCTGGGTGAATATCTGTGATGTGAGAAGCCCACCCAGCCCCACGTCCCGCCGCTGAGGGTGTTTCGTCAGGTCTGCGGAGCGCGTGTATACATGAAGGAAGAGATGGCACATGTGCGGGTGCGTTTATGCGCGAAGTGCTCAGAGGCATAGTGCGTTTAGCAGTCTATTGCCGACCGCGCATTGTGCTGATACGACGTGCGCTCAGTCTGCTTGATCTCTACATGCTCCGACATCGTTACATCGCTCTGCACTGGGACCGTGCCGGGCTGCTGCCCAACGACCGGCACAGGTATTTCGAGCCCGGTGCCCAGCGCCTTGCGTTGCGAATCGATGAGATGGGAGAGGGTCCAGAGTTCCAAAAGTGGGAGAAAGACCGGCGGGAGCTCGTAGTGGAAGCTGCAAAGGTGAGTAGATTACTGGCGCTAAGCAAAAGACCTGCTGATAAACCCCGCTCCAGCATGGGTATATCTTGGAGAGGTGGATACGCGAGACGAAGCAAGCCGCCAAGGATCATGTTTCTGCTTTGCAGTCGAAGCGGAAGGAAACGTGAGTTGACTTGTTTTCGCTTGGCGTTCACACCTTCATGCCCCATACAGTATCCTCGACAGGCTGAGATCCTTAGGGCATGACCAACGAGATATGGAAGCCAAGGAGTTCCTGCGACATCGCCTGCTCAACACATCCGAAGAAATTACTGACCGGAGTGAGCGCCTTCCCCACGATGTACGCGCGTTTGTCTGACAGCGCGTAGATTGGCCCAGGCTACAGAAATCTCTGGAACAGCTGCTAGAAAGGATCAAGTCGGGGCGCCTGGAGGCGGAGCACCAGGAAAGGAACACAAATGCACTGAAGGCCCTCTATTGCGACTACTGGGAGAGCCTGCCCAACGATGTGGAGAAGTACACGATGCCTCCCGTCTTGGACTTTATGGAATTCCAGTCATGCAAGCGCCTGTTGGTACGATGTTCAACACCTGGGAGTGATCTCTGCGCCGCCTTCCTGGATGCATTGATCGAGATAACGAGAGAGATACAGAAGTTTCGCGCCAACGTCAGGGAGGACCTCTTCTTTCGGTGGGTCGACTACGAGGGCAGCATGTCCGTTATGCCGTGGGCCAATGCCCTCAAGAATGACTTCACGAGATACCGATTTCTGCGACGTGCAACAACTGTTTTCGTGTGCTCACAATGTGGAGAGAGTCAGCCAATCCACTACGATTCGCTCTTCTCATACTCCTTCCATCCGCATTGCGAGCAGAAGGGAATGCAATATCCGAATCTAGCCTTGAAGTGGAGCGATATCCAGCGACTGCTGAGAGCAAAGTTGGATCCGAACGAGGTCATGGAAAGTATCGTCAAGCGCGCAAAGCTGGATACAGATACTGCGACGATTGGGGACTTGGACAGACTGGGGGCTGTATTCTCGCGGCCGAATGAGGATAGGCCGCGTGGGAAGATCGGATGGCGTGAACTGGTATGGCTTGTATATCACTCTGGTGTTATCGCTTGCTGACGTTTGCTCGCACAGTATGATGAACTAATGATGTTACGAACTTAGCCTCAATTCTAGGCTTGTGTGGACAATCTCTGACAATGTCTTGATCAACAATTGTATGCTAGCAACGCCTCACATCTCTTCTATGGCATATTTATATACTGAAATGAAAGTGGCTCAGAATTGTGTTTGCATCTCGCTCGAGCTTGTGAGCCAATGTACCAGCAACTGTCGATCCGTCCGAATGTGAGACGTCGCGAGACAATTCAGACATGTCCGACAATCGCCCACCCCTAACTTACACCTCCACGCGGAACACAGCCAGCATCAACATCTTCCTTCGGTTAGCGCTAAACTCTCAAAGACTCAATATGGGTGAGCGTGAAAGCAAAACAGGGTTGCTTCGCAATAGGAGGCGGCAAGAATCCCTCAACACGCGTTGTTGATGTTGACATCATCCAGCCCGATGTGAAAGGGGTTCTGACGACTCCTGTTACGCGTTATCGTATCACCCGCCTCCTGTCAACAATATCAATATCAACCACCGCGATATGTCACCACCAAGCGGATTCATGGCTCCTTTCACCGGTCGACGCATGCTGGACGAGCTCTGGAGGCTGGTTTTCGAGGAGCTGCTGGTGGAGAGTGGGGATTCAGCGACCGTCGTGCCGCTGTTACAAGTATGCAAAGCTTGGAAAGTGCGTTGTATCAACATCTATCAAACTCTACTCGGAATGCTAACATGACGCCAGGCTTGTGGCTCGAGCCTCTTGTATCGCCATGTTCAGTTCTCTGGAACGGCCCAGCTCAAGGCGTTCTACGAGCACTTGTTCTTCCACGCCAATGACGGTCGCTACCCTGGCTTGTACAGCCAGACGCTCACGATCCACACGCCAGCAGTCGGCTTCCTAGAGCTGTCCCACCACGTTCCGCGTATACTCGGCTATCTTCACAATCTACGCGCCTTCCACGCTCCTGACATCGACATATGCTCGACGATTTTGGAGCCGTTAGCGGTCGTTGCACAGCGAACACTGCATGAGCTGTCTCTCACGCTCTGCTCATCCGAGTCCGACGGAGCAATCAACCTGGCAATCGTGTCGCGGTTCACTGGTCTGAAGAATCTCAAGGTCACTGTGAACTGGGGAGCCGATTCGACCATATTTGCCATTGGCCGCGCGATCGGGTTCCGAATGCCGTTCCTCACTGCCCTTTGCTGGTCATCCCCAAGAGTTGCACCCGTGCACGAGTTTATTGTCTTCCTCACGCGTTGTGACTTGCCTGCTCTTACGAACCTCGAGCTTGACTTTCCTTTTCTTACCACCGAAGGGACCGCCTCTCTCCAACCGGTATTCAAGAAGTTCGGTCCGCAACTACGACATCTATCCTACAACGTCCCGGGTGCTGCGCGGCTCCCTCAAACCGTCTTTGCGCTGCTTCCCAATCTGCAACGACTGGAAGTACACGCGAGCGCTGCCGCGTTGGACATTATACGCGTGCTGCCAGACATGACCGAAGAGGTCCGCGTGGCCTTCGACTTGTTGCAATTCGCCCAAGACTGGCTCTTAGAGAATCCGTCGGACACTTGTCTTCGACGGATACGCTTGACGGCGAACTCCCCACAGCGCTTTGACTGGCGGACCTTTGGCTTGCTCCGACCAATTTTCGCTGGTGAACTGTTGACTGTCAGTTTCCAGCTGGCTGGACGAGGGGTCCACCTGTTAGATGGTTCGGGAAATACCGTGGTCATGGTGTCTTCCCCTGTGGTTTCAGATGTTTGATGACATCGGTTTTGTTCAATCAGGCGTGTACTTTAGATGCGCCATAGGTTGGAATATAGTACACTCAGGAATATAGGTCTAATTGCATTCCGTGCCTTAGCTCCGTTAGCATGGTGCGTGCACTTGCTCCCTTCGAGAGTCTACAGGTGGAGAGATAACTGGAGCATTATTGTCATTACAGGCTCTGGATCAACGGTTGTACAGCGCATCATAGCTATGACACGGAATGCATCAGTCGTTGCAGTTCTGTACTCGGAACTGCCGATCTATGCGATGAGACTGTTGATGACCGAAATCAAGATAAAAGACAGCGAATGAGGGGTGCACCGCATTGCACACTATTCGTCAGAAGGGTAGTAGTCAACATCCGCTGCATAGTCGATGGCACCATGCTGTACAACAGTCAATATCATTTTCCTCCATTATAAATACGACATACCTCGTCTCTCCAATCCGGTACGCGGTTATCGAGATCTGCAAATGTAGCGCTCTGTATATCAAGGCCGGCTTCGTCAAGAATCGCAGGCATGACACTTCGCACACTGTGAATCTCCGAATAGTAATCCCGCCATCGCCATGGCAATGTGGGATGTTCGTGAGCTTCGCTGGGCTCTATGAAGTTATCCGAACCGAAGAAGCCATTCTTGAACATAGTGTAGTAGTCACGAATGTGCTCGTTACCAGACGCAGGAACCCATGCGCTGAGTGGGCTCTGGAGAAATCGAATGCGGTCTTCATCTGTTCGAAGACTGGTCTGGCGAGACGGAGAAGTTTTATCGCTGCACCAGTCGAACAACTTTATAGTGAGAGTGATCTGCATGTGCTGGTGAAACTCGTCTATATCCTTTTGAACCGACTCGCGGTAAGTTTGGAATAAGCCTCGGATGTCCGTGCTACTTGTCGCCTGCTCCGTGATACTCGTCACTGATGGCAGCTCCAGAAAGTCCCGAACCGGCAAGAAGGAGTATTTCTCCTCATCGGTGCTGAGGGCGCTCCACATTTCAGCAAATATTTCAGTGAGGATAGGATCGATGCGTGCTTGACGCTCATTTCGAAGGCGCATGGCATGAACATCTCGCACAATCTCTTCAAACCTGGAGCCGTTCAACGTCCATGCTACGTCAAGCCATTCAGGACCAGCGACCAATGTGGGTCAAATGCACGTACCTCTTTCGGTCAACGGCTCCCCTCTTGCGACTAAGGGGTGTGATGTGAACTCTTGTGAATGGATATCGCTTCGGTCGTATCCCATCTCTTGCAGACGATCACAGATCCTTCAGTTGTCATCAGGACTGAGTGGGGTGAGGAGCAGTCTAACGTACGTCTTCAACCTGAGATCTCTGAGTATTGAGCGCTCATCTCGCCTTTCCTGTCGAGTGTGCAGCAGCCACCTTCGCAGCGGTTCTCGGGTCTCCTTTGTCCCCTGAGTTCACGTGCAATTACTGATGATCATCTCCGTACCTCACGCACTTGGTCCATCAGCTGTTGCCGATGGTCAAGGAACTGTCGGAATTCCTCAGCCGGTAATTCGTTCATCTTCTGCACCAGCAAATCGACATGGAGTTTGAGATATCGATTCCCCTTCGACGCTTGCCCAGGTTTGGCACTAGGAACATCTGGATGCAACCCCTGAGATGTTGTCGCTGTGTTGAGCTGTTCTTTCGCACCATAACTTGGAAGCATGTCGAGATTTTCCCCAACCCTGATGCTGCATAGTTGATCATGCGCGTATTGTCCATCGCAACATCTGCAATCTTTAATTGAGATCCACTCGGGGAATTCGACCTGCATGCAACACTCACTTGGATTTCATGCAAGACCGGCAAAGCTTCACCCGCAGATAGATCATTTCGATCTTCCCGTGCACTAACCTGTTGCATAGCTGGGATTCATGCTGTTTCAACTAATCACGAAACTGTCGATGAATACAAACACACCTCGCACTTCGGTACAAAGAGGAACCGCGCATAGGCTGTCTCGCAGAAGTCCGGGGGCAGTTCATCTGGCAGACCCACGTTCCGGCGGGCGGTCAGCCAGATGATATTCGACTCGGGCGAAGCAAGCATAGACCGAAACTCCTTGCTGACTAGGGAGAGATGCAAGATATCCAAGGGCTTGAGGTATGACATGATCTGACGGGCGGAGTCAGCGCGGCAATGAGGAGCGAAGCGAAGTGGGAACGCACATGCACTGCGATCTCTGTCGGTGCTTCAAGCATGAATGCGAGCTTTCCCACATCTTTGCGCCCTTTGGTCTGCCTCCCACGTCTACCAGGACGAACATCCAGTTCCCTCGTGTCGGCCACCTTGAGCCTCTTTGGCCGTGCATGCACTTTTTCAGTATCCGGCAAAGTGCCGCTTGCATTGACGTCCATACTCCTTTCGAACGGTACAAAAGCGAGTCGACGATTGACAGGAGAACAGCCTGGCTACTTACTGCAGCGGTGCTCGAGCCATGAGGTGAATGACTGGAATGTACGTGAAAATTCTAAAGAGGGAGATTGCCGCGCCAAACGTGACGCGGGCCAGGCACCCATCACGCGCCTGAAAAACAAGGTCACGTCCACCCCGCGCTTAGTCTCGTGGGACCGAATGAATTGTCGACACTGCGGATGCGAGACACGGAGGACTACACGACCCGTGCTGGTGCTCTCTAGCCATTGACGTGCCTGCCTTGTGCCCCGCCTGCAGTTCCGCTGTTGTAGGATTGGAGCTGTCCTGGTAACTGCCCGTGCTCCGCAGCCGGGCTAGCGATGTGATCCGAGTACTGTAGCTCGACAGCCGTAGGCGCGGCATCGGTTGACTCGTCGTCCTGTTCGCCTCTTCGTCTGCAACAAACTTTTCCACCGGTTGCGAGTCATCCTTCTGCCATTCACCCGTCTAAGCGACAGCGATCCGCCTCACATCTAGATCCGGTTCCTTCGGCTTCTGCCTGCTGGCTGCCATGCTTCTGCCTCGCGTCAATCCACCCCTGCGGCGCCCTGGAGAACGACCTCTACCTGGCATATACGGCACGTTTCCCTTAACTGTACTGCGCAGAATCTTCCATGCTGTGGGCTATTTGAACTCGCTCGATCGCTTGGATGAACTCGTCTCGTCTTTCTCTCAACAACAACTCTTGTCTGAACCACACGCCAACATAGGCAGTCGACTCCCGCACTTCGTTCATCTACGATGTCCAACGCCGACGACAACGACGCGAGATCTACAAGGACACGCTCAGTCGCATCGACGCCTCGTGCACGGAGCCCGTTTAACGTCCCTCTTCCGGCAACCCCGGCAGCGCCACGTTCGCGAGCTTCTACTTCGCCTGTCCGCTCTTCTCGCGAGATAACACCTCCTGCAACTCCGCCCTTTGCACAATCCCCAGCGCCTCCACCTCCCCCCTCGATTCATACACAACAGAGTCGCAGCCGGCCAGCTAGCGTCCGATCGATGGAGCCAGACGACATTCAAGAACTGCCAGTCCAGCCTCAGGCTGAAGGGCCTGCCGACCCCATCCCCATGCTCGAAACCCTATTGTCGACGATGCGACAGACCCTGCACACCCTCACCGCCGCGTTCGATACGCTGGCGTATCAAACTTCACAGCTCGCCACTCTTCGTCCTGCGCTAGAAGGTCATCACGAGATCCAACGCCTAAAAGAGCAGATCGCTCAGCAGGATCAGAAGATGGATCAGATGAAGGACTTTCTCAGCGACACCCTGAAGGGGCACATGCAGGATGTGAGGGAAGGCCTGAAGGGCCATGTCGAGGAAGTCATGGGTGGGCCCGTCAAGGACTCTGTTAGGGCCGAAGTAGAACAACGCGTCATGGAGAGGGTTGCCGAGCAGGTGTGTTTAATCCTCATAGCCATGTCCATATTGGCCGGATTCGGTTTGCTAATCATGATATGACCTTTTTCGGTACTCCCCGTTACCCCATGTAGATCTCTGAGAAGATCCCAACCGCACTCCTCGATACGGTGCAAGACCATAAGGTACAGTTATCGGAGGTCAGACGTAGCTTACATAACTCGTGCGTACGAAAGGTCATTCCTTGACCCATTGACTCATAGCAACGGCAGGGAGGCTCGGCGCGCCAATGGACTTCTGCGGACTAACAATATCAATGAACCCCTGACCCCGCTCATCCGTTCAAATGGAGAGATCTCGCCGTTTTTCCCGCACGACCTGTCTGCGCTCTTCGCCTCACCCAGTATGTGCCTTCTTGGTTGTTTGATGTTCCTGGCTGAGAACATTCTCAGGTCCTGTCGCAAAGCAACTGGTTACTGACTACGATCTGCATATTGACCCTGATTCGCGCGAGCGAAACTTGAACAAGTTCATGGGTCATATCGGCGTACGTCTCCGTCATATCCCACCTACCAACTCATTAACAGCTCACGCAATCTCAACCAGGTTGGATTCCAAATGGTACCGGCTGTGAGTATAAACATCTCCCGTCGGTCGGCAGAGCCAATCAAAGTTAATCCTCGTATCCGCTCCTCCTCATCACGTTCTCGCTCTTCCTCTCTTTCTCGGACTGCGACTTAACACTTCCCTCAACCTTACGCACGCGCCTATACCCACGCGCCTATTCAGCCCCCAGTCTCACCAACTCCCATTAGTTCTTCACACCAGCATCTGATGTAAAGGCAAGTCCAGACCCTAGTTTCGCGGGCAGAAGGTGGTACTGAATGGCACCGCAGCCCCGGCGGCCATGCAATCTTCTTCAAGCGCATCGCCTGGTGTATGCCCTTCAGAAGAATGCTTCTTCGTTCCTGGCCCGCCCTCGACTTTATGCTGTCAAGTCTTTCGAGCTCCGGCATTACGTATTGGAATCACCGAAGCCGTTCTTGGTCCTAAGATAGTGAGTAGACTGTAATTATAGTATACTATCGCACTACGTCGGATCTTGCATGGTCCGTGGCGTGGCGGCTTATGACTATGTCGAGATATGCGCATTTACGAATGTCAAAGATGGTGTGCATCAGCTGAGCTGATGTTATTCCATTTACCCCAACGTACCTGCCCGGTTATCATCGTGTCCTCCACGCGCACAAAGATAAGAAGCAAAGACTTGTGCATTTCATTGACTCGTTACTAAACTAATTTGCTATTCTGCCAAACGACATACTGCCAAACTTCATACTGCCAAACCACAACATACGTACATAAACTCCCATAAAAATGGTTGGCAAACCATAACCAAATGCGAAAGGCGATTAGTGAGAACGTATAAGTAAAGGTTATAAAGATATACAACATGAAAAGTGCGTGAAGTCGGTTCAATATATACACATGCACCCGGCAAATGATATAGAACAGGAAGGCAATGCAGACAAGACGATGCTGAACCAAGAAGAATGTTGTCCATGAATGGGAATCCAATGCTGATCGAGAGAACCTTATAAGACGCTGAATGCAGAACCCCAGAATGCGAACCAAGCGACAGGTGGACCAAAGAAGCCAGAACCCTTCTGAAAAAGGAAACCAGAAGACGGTGGAAGCACAACCGCTGTGATCCGACTCGACAATGCGACAACTCGCTTCCTCGCGCTTGCTAGGCGTGGCGAGGTTAAATCCCTTATAAGAAAACGCGTCGGCAGGCCCTGATTCCCCCGCCCGGCAGGGGAGCCAGATAAGAGAGGCCAAGCCGCCGCAACCCAAGCAAGAGACCATCAGGCACTTCTTGGCCCCTCCTTCTCGCGCTCCATTAACGCGGTTACACTTTTGGCGACAGCACTTGCGCACTCCTTGGCCATCGCTCTCTGAGGCTCGGGCACCTTGTTCAACCACTTCTGCTCGAACTTGTCTGGATGCCATCGGAGCATAGCATCTTTGAGTCGCGCCTTGCGAGACTTGTGAGGAGAATGTTGAGTCGACAAGATGAACTGGGCGACAGTCTGGGGGTTGATCTGAGCAGCAGTGGGACGAGCCTGCGCGACCGGGAACGGTATGGAGTACAGAGTGAGTGATGCAGGAGGTGATTTCGCGAGTTCTTGCCAACGCTTCTCATACGATTCCCACAGTGCGGTCATAGACTGAGCTGTGGGTACTGATGAGCTGGCAGGACCAGCTGACGGAGGCGGCGCAGATCTTGAATGCGGCTGGGGTCCCGAACCGGGAGGAGGTTGGCTCCATGACTGGTGCGGACCAGAGTTTCCACCTGGACGCGACCCTTGCTGCTGCTGCTGCTGCTGCTGCTGCTGCTGCCGTTGCTGGTGATGAGACGACTGAGACGACTGCTTCTGCTGCTGCTGCTGTCGTTGCTGCTGCTGCTGCTTTTGCCTCTGTTGTTCCTCGAACTCGTTCTGCATGCGCTCCTGATCTTGTTTGAACTTCGCCTCGGCTTTCTTGCGTTGTTCTTCCTGCTGCCTCATCCACTCTTCCTGCTTGCGGCGAGTCTGCTCTTTCTTGGCCCGTTCTTCAGCTTCCTCCGCAGCTTGTCGCTTGGCATCAGCCTCGGCTTTCGCTTTGGCTTCTGCGGAGGCACGAGAAGAGGACGCGTTCGGAGCAGGACGACTTGAGTACGCAGGTGGCGGTCGAGGCGGATCAGCAGGGTAAGCGTGCGACGGCGGAGTCCACGTCTTGGGCTGCGGTGAGGGCGCCCTTGATGGAGCAGTACGATGCCTGGCATGCTGTTCGGAGTGTGGTGGCGTTGGGTGCGGAACGCGCTGAGGTTGAGATGCGGCCTGAGGCGGCGAGTGATCACCCTCCCAGTAGTCATCGGAGGAGTGACTCGGACTGGGGCTCGGAGGAGGTGAGTCTGGCGCTGTGTACTGCGGTCTACCGTGACTTGGGAGGGGACTTTCACTATCGCCACCGGTGAAAGGGTTCCAGAATCTGTTTGAGTGTTTAGGCGGTGAGTTCTGAGGTGTGGTAGGAGGGGTGTCGGGCATGTACCGTTGGGTGGGGATTGGTTGAGATCGAGGGTTGGATTGGTATGAACCGGAGGGGGCGGTCGAGGGTGGTGGTGGTGGTTTACGATTGGACGTTGGGGGAGGAGTTGTAGGTGGAGGCTGACCAGTTTGAGGATAAGACGTTGGCGGCGGCGGTGGCGGCGGGATGGGGTAGGAGTATGGCGTGGAGCGGGAAGTAGAAGAAGGATTGAAGGCGGATGTCGGAGCATGGGGCATGCTCGGCGCACTACGCTGATGAGATGACGACCGGGTACCAGCCCGAGGGCTCCCCTGCGCTCGTTCTTGAGCAAGACGAGCGGAGTACGCCTCAAAACGCTGCTGTACCTCGCGTTGTTTACGCCTTTCCTCTTCCTCTTTTCTCTTCGCCGCTTGCCTCTGCACAGAGGCCTGGGCGTCGAACACGGTGACTTCAGGACGCGACGGAGCAACCATCTCTGTCGGGCCTGCTCGAGCAACCTTCTGCGCCTCGTACACCTGCCATTGCTCTTGCAATCTCCTCGCCCTCTCCTGCTCAGCCTGCATATACTTCTCCCACTCGCGCCTGAACAGGTCCGAAACCTGGAACTGGAGACCTCCCAGCTCGCGTGGAATCGGTGGTACTGGCGGCACCTGGCTTTGGCTGCTTCGAGACATTCGCTGCTTTGCGGCGGCCAAATGCTGTTCGTAAGCGTCCGGGGGCATGCGCGCGGCCACGGACGCCATGGTATAGGCTATCTGCTTGCTGACGGTATCGTGTTAAGACGCCGAGAGGGCCGATCGGATCGTGCTGAAGGGGGTGAGAGCGGGTAGCCGCGGAAAGGGGAAGGAAGGCGACTCGGGCGGGCGGCTGTCCGCCGTCGTCGGACGACCGAGGTCGTGTCTTGTCGGGAGGCGTACGCTGCCACGACGGAGAATGAGTGACTACAAAACGGCCGGAACCAAGGGCTAGGCGAGGGATCAGCCGAATGTTCTAGTATGGCCAACGGCTGCGGACGCGCGGAGAGCAGTGCAGGGGCGATGAGTCGACGCCGTAGATTTGCGGAACAGTGGAGCGAGGTGTCGTCACTCACGCGCTCAGGGGGTGGGGGCGCAAATCCGCCAGGAGATTGTGGGGGGCAAAGGGGGAACCGTGCGGAGCTGGGGGAAAGATTTTTTATGAGTCGTGCTGGGCTTGATTCGAAAATGTTGGGCTGGCTTACCCAAGTACGGCCGCCTGACGATGGGCGGGATGGAGGGCGCAGGTGGGGGGTGGGGGAGGGGGGGATAACTAGTGGTCGCTTGATACTGTGAGGAGGCGGCGTCGAGGCTTGACGGAAGACGAGACTATTCCAGCGGAATGAGCAACGAGGTCGGAATTGACGGCGAGGGTGAGATAGGACTTACTTAGACAGCAACAAGCCGGTAAGCCGGAGGGGCTAAGAGTAGTAAGGGGAGCGTGTATCGCGCTTTGCTGTTACGGAGGAACGAGCGTCGAGGCGGAGGGCAGGCGAGGCGTGCAGGCGTGCAGGCAGGCAAGCGGAATGAAGCAGAGAAGAGGCAACAAGGACACCGTCTTCGGGGCTTCGGATATGGCAACTCGCCTCTTTCGCACACGCTCTCGACCACGGAGTTTGATCGAACTGGCTCGGCTTCCGAATGTGTATGCGCCTCAAACTCGGCCCCTGGCTGATCCAACACGACACGACGCGGCGTGGTAGGGCTGTGGACCGTGTGGCTCGCGACTGCCTCGAGGCGGACACGCTGCTTGGGCTTCTCGAAGGGTTTTCAAATGGGTGGGATATGTAGATGGGCCGGAGGCGAATTATTGAGGATCGTACAGAAGTCGTCTACGTGGGTTGTGCGTGGTAAGGCGAGGCCCTGTCGAGTGCTGCTGATTGATTCGGCGTGTTGACGGTGTTGTGGGTTATTAGTGGTGAGTTGGCGTGGATGGGTGGAATGGACGGGATCGTTGGCAAGAAGCCGCGGATGTCGTAATTAGTCCTGGCCGAGGGCGGTTCCTGACGAGGTTTGTCGTGAGAATGTAGTGTGCGTCGTGCTCGACGTCGACAACAGCGCTCTCGTCCCCTCTTTCACGCAGCGAGCTGGCCTTTATACCAAGGCAACCCCTGTGTGTCTGCCTCCCCTGCAGATTTTAAGCTGATGGTCGACGTCGGAACACGAGGACGTTCGAATCACGTCTGCCGGTTTTTCTGCCAACAGGGTTCGTCCGTCGGCGTTTGCCTCCTCTTCAGTCTCCGCTTGCCTCCGCTTAGTTCAATAACCCTGTGAAATCTTGCTTCCGAGTTTATTGCCGTCGATCGTCCATGTGCTGGCCCTTGTCCAGTGCGGTCTTCTTTTTTCCTCTCCTCACCGATTGTCGTGGGCGAACCCTTTCTCCTCGTTGAGAACTGTTTCACTCTCCTGAAAACACTCATTGTCGGGCTTATATGCTCTCTGCTCTTCGTCTACAATGACCCAGTGCTTTCCACAGCTTGGCCTTGGACAATACCTTACTCAGCAACCAATCCTGTGCGGTCACAACCGGCCAACCCACTGCGCATCGCTTATGCGTACCGCTTCTCTCGTCATTATTCATCTGAGCCGCCGTTTTCTCGGCCCGCGTTCCACCTCCGTCAGAGCATGGCCCCAGACTGCGGCGTGAGTCGCCGTAGTGGACTCGTCCCACCGCCTTCACAAACTAATAGCCGACGTGACTTCGAGCCTTCCGCCATCGTCACACCTGGCAGCCCGAACGAAATCTCGCTCCACGCTCATCCATCTCCGTGGAACAGAGCAACAGAGCCAAACTTGTGACTGTCCTTCCGAGTCAGAGGTGGTCAGCTAGTATCTGCGATTTCTCGAAATTTGCTCGACGCAGGCCGCGGCCCAACACCAGAAATACGCGCCCTGTTCTATGCAGAACTTCGAAGCTTCTGCAAACCGACTTCTTCATTTCTCGTCTGCCAGCTGCACGATTCAAATCGAATTTTCCCTGCTCGCCCTTATGCTCTTATCGTTGGGCGTGTGAACCGGACGAACGGACATCTAAGTCTAGCAAATTCGATGCCCGACAAACTCCGATAAGTGCGCTTCGCACTCCGGCGGCGTTGTACCCTAGCCTCCGCGGCACACTTTCAGCTGCTCGTGACGTCGGCTTCTCAACTTTCAAGCTCCATTTATGCCGACTTGCCGCCCACGTGTGATCCAGCGCATCAGCGGCCGCGCTCGATGCGGAAATCCCGGGCTGAGGCAAGGTACCGCCCGTCTTAATCTACGGCTGATTAAGTGATTACTTACTCGCGCCTTCCGCCTCAAGGGACCGATGACTGGCATGGAAGTCACGCACGCGACTCGGCGATCTTCGACTTTCTGGTGGCACGGCATTTCCGGCGAGTGGGCTTTGATAGGTCATCGTTTCATCTACCAGTATCTCTATATTCCCCCGCTTGACATGTGGCTGCTTGCCTGCCGAAGGCACCCGCCGATACAATCAAACGATCTAATCAACATGCTGCTTAACCGACTTGGCTTATTGATCTGGCTGCTGCCGTTCTCCCTAAGCGAGACGAGCACAAGACCCGCCCCTGTCGTCGCACGTTCGATCGGCTGCCCCTTGGAACACGTTCAACAATGACGAGGACAATGACCTCGAAGTTGAAAACTTGGGAAAGCGGGCGTGAAACAGGGGCGGTTCCAAGGTCAGGCTATTGTCTGCTCCCTAGCATCTTGTCTCTATCTGGATTGCGCCTGGCACCGCCCCTGCACGTGAAACGCGGTTCCAGCAGCATCTCAGCTGAAGCGTCCTGCTTTATCTATGCCAGCAGCCAGCCGGAACCCTCGTGCTCCCATCGGTACTACCGGCTGGTCCGCCGGGCATCCGCAAGGGCGACCGGGCCGACCGAGTCAGCGGAAGACATTGTCGCCTCGTGTTGATGCGAATGCCAACAGAACAGCAAGGGCCTCGTTCAAGTGCGGATTTACGGGACGGCTGTTGCTACTGAGGGCTTTGTGTATGAAAGATTGGGTTGCACTTCCGTATGTAACCTGAAACTCTGAAGTTTAACGCTCATCTATAAAGGGTGCTATGAAACCCTTGTTATTTCGAAGCCGGTGGATATCTCTACTCCACATCTGGAGGCGCTTTCCAGCCAGTTTCTATATCTGCTCGCATCTACTTCCGCTCTCACAGGCTGCGCTCGCACCCGTATGGGCTGCTCTATAACGGGCAACACAGCTACGTTCATCCGGGCATGCCTTACTGCCGAGCACAGGAAGGGACGACATCTTCTTATCACTGCATGAAAGGCGGAGACCGGAAGTGCCGCTCGACCTTGCATGTTGATGGCATGCCGTCACGCTCGGCGATCATCCCGCTCCGCACCGGGGTTCATCCTGGACTCTGCTAGGCTCAGAATAGCGCCGATGAGATTTCTCTCTCCGCTCTCTGAGTCCTCATGATATGAGCGTTACTTTTCTGATGCCCCTATGATCTCGTCAATAACCTTAGCAAGTTTCTCGACATGGTCTGCGGTGAATTCGAAGATTCGAGATCTGTCTAGATGGCTATGCGGAACGGGTTGGCAGTGGTCGTCCTATGTTTCAATCTCAGCTCGGCATACAGACAGGACAGGCAATTATTCGCTCGGTTTGCGGATGAGGCCTGGAAGGGCGAACTTAGGATATCCCCGAGGCGAAGCATGAGGAGAACATCTGGAATACATGACTATGCTCGCGAGATCGGCGTATACTTGCTTTCCAGTTTGTGGGCAGTAAGGGCCGGAGAGAAGACAGCTCTCCCAAGCCTACGGTCTGAGTTGTCGTAATACTAGGGCCCAGCCTCGTACAAAAGTGATGGTGTGCGTTCGGCGGCATGCCGGCGTATCAGAATGGAAGGTCGTGCGCCAAAAGGGAGCTGCCTCGTGTTGTCCCTTGCGGGCGTTCGCGATCGCACGAGCAATAGGGCCGCTCCACATCGTGGAAGAGGTTGGCCTGTCGGCGCTAAGGTTGCAGGTTCAGGCTTGGTCCGTCTAAGTCTAGTCATTCCACATCGCGTCTAGTCGCCCGAGCCAGCTTGGGATAATAATACTTTGCCACGCATGCGTACTCGCTCCAGCAGCCAAGATCCCGATAGGATGCCGTCTGGTCCGTTGTGCCCACGGCTTAGACCGGGCCATTGCCGGAGAAGTCTGCCAGCGCAGTGTAGAGTAGTTCGCTTTCACCCTCTGTTATTAAGGAACGCATATTTCGCGGGCGAACTATCGGATTGTGCAGTAGTCCAAAAAGTGCTAGTGGTTGCGGTGGTGCTATGTCCAGTTCAAAGATAGCCGATGCCGACTTCTCCGGCCCACTCGCTGTACCCACAGCACATACGCTGGAGAAGAAGTGGGTTCAACTCTTCCATCTAACCGCAACTATGCTCTTCCGGCTCCCCCGAAAATTGTTTTCTACGTCCCTCCGTCCCAGCCGGTCGAACCGGAACGCGTTACATCCGACTGACCGCGGCATACTTGTTCTGCATCGGATACCTGCCATACTGTAGTAGGAGAGAATAATGAAGAGATAGAGCGTCGACAAGCTCCAGGTACAGCTGATACGATACCTTACCGTCGGAAGAGGTAGAGAAAGGCTGGACGCTTCGGAAGCGTCTTCGGAGAAGTCAAATCGCTCGGCAATGGGCCACATCCGAATAAGAGATACCGCAAATTTGTGAGATCTGACGATGCGGACATCACGTCGGCCAGTAAATTTCCTCCTACCCCAACCGGCGGACGGCCAAGTGCTAAACGGAGTATGGCGGAGTACCTTGTCCTATTCAGCTGTGTGTGGTAATATGCTGCAGTGTTCTCCGCGTGAAACTTCACTTCGTTCAACGGCGAGGAGAGCTCGGAGACACGTACGTGAGCCGGTAAAGGACTCGCACCGTTTCAACCGGAAGTCGAAGAGCGGCGCCAAATTTCCGGAATGGGACGGAGTTCAAGCGACGACTTCACTGGCAGGGCTTTCTTGCCACTTACCGCAGATGGGTTGTACCGGCCCGCGACTCTCGCAGTGAAAGGTCTGACATGCATGGAGCACAGTGCAGTGTCGGGACGCAGCATATTCATTTGGGGCGAGGGAAAGGGCCACCTGCAAACATTATCCGACTGCATACTCCCGATCGTGCGTGTTGCCTCACGAGAGGCGTGCAACACTCGAGTTGATACTCGCGTTTCTCAAGCTCCTGGCGACAGCCACCGCAGCACCATGAGCCACACACTCCGCTTCCAAGCAGTGCGCTCGGAAACCTTCAGAAAAAGCCAGAAATATCAAATAACATTACACCGTCTGCCAGAATCTCACCACCCCCATCCCCTCTCCTCTCGGTACAAAGCCTCATCCAGGTATCCCGGGGGTATCAAACAACAGCAGCGATCCACTCTCCCACACGATCATGTTCCTCCCACCTCCTTGCCTCCCTCTCCACTCCACCACCTCCCGCCCCATCTCCCGCCCCGCCCGCCCCACCAGAGCCAGAACCAGGGCCAAACCCCTCCTTCGCCTCCACGGCCCTTAAGATCTCCTCCCTGACCCCGCTCCTCAACCCCAAGAGCCGTTCCAGCTGCCTGGCAGCCGCGTCCCGTCTACTGCTGCCCGTCGTCGTACCCTGCGCCGCGGCGAGGGAGGGCAGGGTCGGAGCGGGCTCGGAGGGAAGGGGGTCGTTCCATGCCAGACGGACGGTGGAGGCTGTCTTTGCCGGCAGCTCGCTCGGTGCGATGGACAGGAGGGTGCGGACGTCCTGCAGCCCCAGGGGGCGCTGTTCTGCCGCATTGTCCTTCTCCTTCTCCTTCTTTGGCAGCAGCTTCACTTCCGCCGCAGCGGCAGCGGCGGTGACGATCGGGTGGTTAACTAGCTGTGCGGGGCCCAATGCGGCCGTGCGGATGCTGGCGAAGCTCAGTCCGCGCTGTGTGAGTGACAGGCCGCGGGAGACGAGGCTCTTGAGGTGGCTCTCGAGGGCCGCGGTGAGGAGCGGGACGCACTCGGGCGCGACCCCGCCCGGGAGGCCGCGGGAGAGGGCGATGGATGCCAGGCGCTGTTGGAGGATTTGGGCGGCGGGGAGCGCGCGCGTGTGCGTCGCTAGCAATGTGGAGGGGAGCGTGTGCGCCGAGTACGCCGCTGCGGGTGCACCATCTGATCAGCGCGGAGGGAGGGATGGGAGGGGGGATGACGTACTGCCGGGGATATACCTCACGCCCCTTTCCTCGCCCACTTCAGCAGGGCGGTACTCCTCCCCCCCAGCGCGGGCGAGGCCCTTGAGCCTCTCCCGTTCCTGCCGGCCCATGCCGACCACCCACTCCCGCATGCGCTTGCTCCGCCCGCCATCCTCCTCGTCCCCGTAGTCGCCCTGGTGCGGATAAAGGCGCTTGCGTTTCTTGCCTGCTGAGGAGCCGGGAGGGGGGAGGGAGAGCGCTGCGAGCGCGGAGGGGGAGAGGGAGGCCGTGCGTAGGATGGACAGGAGGAAGGCGTTGTGCAGCGCGACTATTCGCATCATCTCATCAGTGCCTTACCACAAACACGAGCACAAGGACGGAGAAAGAGTACTCACGCGCATCGGTGCCTTTCAGGAGTCCATCAAGGACCGCGTCCATCTCCTGGCGCATCACGCGCCCCGTCAGGAACTGCGTCACGGCCGTCCAGTACTGTGGCGCGTCCTTCCCCAGGAAAGCGTTCAGCTTGGCCTTGAGTCGTTGGGTGCGCGCAGCGGGCGTCGCACCGTGGGAGTGGGAGTGGGCGAGAGGGGCAGGGGAGTGCGAGGCGTACGGTGGATGGAATGGGTTTGAACTTGGATTTGGGTTTGGGTTTAGGTTTGGGTGTGAGGGGCCGGCGAGGATGGAGGAGGAGGAAGGGACGGTCATCGTCATTGTCGCCGACATGTTTGCTTTTCTTTCCAGGTAGTAAATAGCGTGGATGGATGGATGCACCGTCAGCACAGAGGGTCACAGAGCAGGAGAGCGAGCAACGCTGGATGGCGAATGGCGGATGGCGGAGATCAAGGCGTACGTGCGCTGCCGCTGAGAAGGTGCAATGTTCCCGTTGATACGATATCGGCGATAACGCTTTCGGGCACGTGTCATTATCGCCGAGGGAAGCAGCGGGCTGGATCCTGATGCCCCCAAGCCGCTGAGGCCCAGGCCAATGCTTCTATCTCTTTCCCATTTCCTCCATTGCGCTCCTTGCCACAGCACTTCAGAAGCGCTCCTCAAATAGCAGCAGCAATCCCTCGAAACTGGCGTTAGTCCTCTTCCCGAGAGAGGCAGCGCAGGATGCCCAGCACGCCTCCCTTTCCGTTCTCCCCCTCCCCTCCCCCCGCGGCGCGACTCCCCAGTCCCACTCCTCCACTCCTCCGCCCGCTCACCCCGCTCCCCGCTCGCGGTCTCGCAGGATCGTTGTCGCCAAGAAGCACGATGCGCTCTCTCTCCCCCGTCGCTGGCCCGTCCAGCCTCCCGGCGAGCTTAGGCGCATCCCCCCTCGCTCCCCCGCCCGCACCAGCCTCAAGCCCCGTCCCGCCCTCTGCCGTCCTCCCGCCCTCATCAATCCCCTTCCCCTCCCCCGCCCCACCCCAACCCCAAAACCAAACGCAGACCTCCACCCCTAGCGAATCCAGCAGCTCCCTCTCCTCCCCGCTCACCACCCTCCCCCCTTTAAGCAGCTTCTTCGACCTCCCCGCGCGCCCTCCCTCCTCCTCCGGCTCCCTCCGCCGCCGAAGCAGCCTCAGACCGGGGTTCTGGATCCCCCAGAGCTCTTTGCTCAGGAACGAGAGCAAGGATGCCCCCCCCGGCTCTGCACCGGGGTCGGGCGCGGTGACGCCGGCGATGACGGGTGAGGCGGGCAAGATCCGCGATCCTGCTGCTATGAGCGTCTCCTCCGACTCACGGGCGGGGAGCGAGTGGGGGGGCGATGCCGGTGAGGGGGAAGTGGAGTTTGGAGAAGAGGCGGAGGATGGGGACGGGGCGATGAGCCTCGACGAACGGGAGCGGGGGGAGGGGGAAGAGGCGACGCTCAGGGCTAGGAGGGAGATGGAACGAAGCAAGCTGGATGAGATCTTTGGAGACGCCAAGATGAGCCCCGAGATGGGGCCCGTGCGCGCGGTACGCTCATTCATTCCACTTCTCTACCTGTACTGACAATGCGGTCCTGTGCGCGCAGACCGCCCGGCTCCCCTACCTAACCCGCGTCACCCGCCTTCTCACGCTAGAAACCTCCCCGATGCCCGAAATCGAGTCCGAAGCCGCCCTCCAGAGGCTAATGGCCTCCTCCCCGATCCCCCCCACGCCCCTCAGCAGCGCATTCCGCAAGGTCTCCCGAGGCGGGCATAACCGGTATCCCGAGAGCGCGGTCGTGGACGAGAGCAGCGAGAGTGAGAGCAGCGACGATGAGCGCGGGGGGACGCTCCTTGCCCCTGCTGCGGGCGCTGGGTCGGCGCTGTCTACCAGCTCGAATTCCAATTCCCTCGGCTTGGGAGCACCGCTCTCCTCGGGGTCGACGAGCAACGGCACGGGCGCGTCTGATCGGGAGAAAAGTGGGATTCCCATACCAGAGCGGGAGAGGGATGCGGAGAGCGACTTCCCAGACGATGTGAGTATGAGCGAGGGCAGCCTGTGGGGCATGCGCGGGAGTCCAGTGCTGGAACGCTCGATGTGGGGACGAGGGATGGATCTGGATGTGCCTCCTGTGCGTACCCTTTTTTGTTGGAAGAGGTAGGATGCTGATGCATTGGGTCGCTGCAGCAAGCGCTCCCCTCGCCCTACCGGTCCACCCCCCCTCCGAGCAGCTACGGCCGGAAACGCAAACGCTCCCTCTCCCCGTCCACGCCCGCCCCTACACCCACCACATCCTCCTCCTCCTCCACTAACCACAACCCCAGCAACACGGCCGCTTCCCAGCCAATCCCGATCAAACGCCCCCGCCTCTCGCACCTCTCCACCCCCACCTCAACTCCCCAAACCCCCCACTCCCTCCTCCCTCCCTTCCTCCCCTCCTCGCCTACCGCTTCCCTCCCGGGCGGCCCCTCCCCGCGGCCTGGCATCTCCGGCGGGCTGGGCCTGAGCGCAGGGGTGGCGAACGCTAGTCCGCGCTGGGCCCGGGCTGGCTTGGGGGCGAGAGGCGAGACGCCGGGTCAGGGGTATGGCTTTGGACTGGGGATCGGGATTGGTTTGGTGGGCGGGGGGAAGGAGGGGAGGGAGAGGGAGATGGAGGGCGCGGGGGAGGGGGTGCGGAAGATGAGTTTGCAGGAGTGATGCGCCGGTTTCTGATTTGGGCTTCGGATGAAAAGGTACGACTCTCATGTGTGCACGAGCGCGCGGGTGTAGGATATGACAGGTGATGTACTTGTATGCATTTTTGTTTTGTTTTGTTTTGGGAGCTTTTGCGGTTTATGTATTTGTTGGCACTCACTTTCCGTGTGTGCGTGCGCGAAGATCAGTGACAGGGCAAATGTTGGGAGGAGTGGTCGGGAGGTGAGTGTTTCTCTCTTCTGGTCGTCACTCGCTAACTGAGGGCCAGCGATGTGCATATGTCATCAAAATACCGACCCTTGTCCCGGCGTATGAAGTTGGTTCGTGCCAGACGCTGGGTTGATGTCGTGAGAGTGCTGTGGTCCACAGTTGGCCAAGGTAACACTTTGTGAATATGCGCGTTCGGCGGAGCTGCGACACTGTCGCCGGGAGAAGGCACGTGAGCTGGTCTCTCTCGCGTGGCTCAGTGACTGACGGATGTTCACAGTCGTATTCTGTATATAAGGGAGGACTTCACGCGTCAGGATGCATGAACCTTCGCCGTCGACCACCACCACCGACCTCTGTTCTCCCTTGCTGCTCCATTGTCACCTTCCAGCACGTTTTCAATATGGCTAAAGTAGAGTGAGCTGTATACACTAAACCCGGCCATGGCCATGAACTAATCTATGTGCTTAGCGATCCTTCCTCCACCGCCGCTACGAAGCGCGGCAGGAAACGCAAAGACCCTCTTCCTTTGAGCGACGCTACGGAGCCCAAGCAGACGATCAAGCGCAGGAAACTCAAGGCTACGCGCGTGATCAAGTGGGTGGAAGAAACACCTACCGACATCATGCTAGAGGTGCGTTGTTAAGCGCATATATGCACCTCTCTAGGGGTTGAGACGCGTCACTGATGTATATCTGCGCGAAGATTATGTCCTACCTGAAGCCTATCGATATCCTCAACCTGTCCTACACTTGCCGAAGTATGCGTGCTTCACTCACCGCTCCTGATTCGAAGCCCGTCTGGGTGCATGCCAGAGTGAACGTGCGAGGCTTACCAGACTTGCCGCCGGACTTTACGGAGACACGATATGCTGCTTTTATGTTCAAGGAGGTTTGTCAGGTGAGCGTCTTTCGGGCAAGAGACCACTTCCGCCCTATCTGACGGGAAACAGATGTGCGGAGCAGTCAGCCGTCCTCGTGAGGAATTGATCGACCTGCGTGTTCGTCTATGCAACAAATGTATGCTGGAGCATTGCATCCATGGCACTGCTGCACGCGGAATACTGGGAACACCAGAACAGCTTCTCCTTTTGTGGGGACATGGTTTGTTGTCATTGCCGCAACTCCGACTCGCACTGAACATGGAAATTTAGCTCCTTACGGTAAACTGGAGATCAGGAGGTCTCGGTACTTGCATAGGGCAGTTGTGATATTGCACGGTCGCCTCGGTGCTGTAAAGGACAATGCAGAACTGGAAGTGTTTAAGAAGGAGAGGATGAAGTATATTGAAGTTCTTGATGCGGTACGAAAGCTGCCTGGCCTGGCCTTGCCTCATGTTTACTCTTTCCAGAGCACGAAAGCTATCCACAAGTTCTTCCAGCAGAAGCGAGATAAGGCCGAGCTCATAAACCGCACTCAATTCAATAAGAACCGTGACGAGTTAGTCTGCACTAAGTCTTCCATCCTACCTGCTTACCTCTGAATAGTTTCATAAGTCGCTTGGAAGCGCTGGGACATGAACCTCAAGACTTGAACGACTTGAGATACGATAGGTCTGCCGTCGGAATATGTGATTTTGCAGGGACCAGTCTGTGTGCCAGTTGTGCTTGCTGGGCTATATTAACAAAACTTCGCAGCATGGGAACAAGCATGTCCACGCTTGGAAGCGTACGTCAACTCGAAGAAGCAAAAGCGTCTCCAGCAGCAGTATGGCCCTCGTAACGACAAGAAGTTACGCGCAACATTCACCCAACTATTTCGGGCTCTGCCTACTGAACTTGCTAAGAACACCTTCCTGCCTGTATTAGATTTCCTCGACCTTCCAGCCGTCAAAGCACTTCGTCACAGCTATTTGCCTGAAGAGCAATTCGAACAAGATCTGGCTGCGGCTCTACCTGCAATATCTGACGAAGTTCACGCCTTCTGTGCTCGTATGCGATCTGATTTGGTTGAGTTGTGGTGCAAGGGACATGGCATTCCTGACTATCCAAGTCATCTGAAGAGTGATGCAGCACAGATTCAGTTCTTGTCCCGGGCGGTTGTGGTGTTTGCTCTGGACGACGGCAGGGCGTACGGAGAAGGAGTGCTGCACTACTCCACCCTATTTATGCACCATCCATTCTCCTCTCTTAACACCAGCCTTCCTTCAGGTTTCCCATCCTATGACCATCACGGACACTTACACACATGGCGCTCATATCGACATCGACTCAATTACAAGGCTTGCTGTGTCACTGCAATGCGCCAAACTCTTCACTTCTTTGGGCTTGACTGGAAAGTAGCGACTCTAATGGCATTGGAAGAGCAGAAAGGTTGGGGTAACAAGGTCAGCCAGTTCAAACAGCTGCACCTTCTGTTCAGTCAGGTTCATCTGATATATCTAGTTTTGGGAGTTCTCTCCAGACAAGCGCACCAACAAGTACATGCCCCACTTCAGCTGAAGATATCAACTATCAAGGTACATAATTGGCTCAATTGAGTCAGCAGAAAACCTTCAAGCTCAGTCAAGATGTCGAGTTTCCTTTTGAAGTGCTTGGCACCTTCTAATGACACGCCACTTCCTGGACTTCTCTTATGTCTTCTGAACAGATACTGTAAGGCCAAAGTAGCTACGCATGCTCATATTAGCAGTCCACTCAATTCTACAAGTCTGCTTATTGCATTTAAAAGCTGGAGGCTCTGTACCGACCTAAACCAAGCAACGCTACATAGTATCTGCTGAGTTCGTATGTCTCGAGGAGGGGGATGTGGTGCGGTAGCGGCGGGCGTCGGAGGGGGGAAGGGAGCGCTTGGTGTACACCGACCGGCCGTATCGGTATCCCGCGTCTTCCCTATTTAAGTGAAAGTACGTACAGGAGGAACATGCAAATCCATTCCCCGTCCCTACATCGAGCGTTCCAGCACGAGAATCCCGCACATCACCCCCAGACTGCCCTCGCTCATTGTCACATCGTCTGGGAAGTCGCTCTCCGCATCGCTGTCCCTCTCCTGCTCTGGTATGGGTATTCCGGCTTTCTCCCGGTCGGAAGCACCGCTGCCGTTGCTCGTCGACCCCGAAGAATGCGGTGACCCCAGGCCGAGGGAGTTGGAGTTCGATCTGGTTGAGAGCGCTGACCAGCTTTGGCAAGGAGCGTCGCCTTGCTGAAAGCGGAAGGGAAGAGACGGAGGCAGTCCTGACGAGGCCGAATTCGAAGTTGTAGCCTCATCGCCATCACACCTTTTTGCTCCGCGTTTTCTCCCCACTGACCAGTAAGCCGCTCCGGCTGCACTTCCTCCATTGTCGCCCCTCCCCCGGCCCATCCATCGACCGGGGAAGCACTTTTTAAGACGTCGGCCTGCGGAGCGAGGAGGCCGTTGGTGAATGCAAGCTCGAGGCGGGTTAGGGCCATCTTGGGCAGAGTGAACGGGCATGGGTACGCGCCAGCAATTGGACTTATAGGCGGGATGGAAGTAGGGATGGAGATGGGTAAGGGATGTGGGAGATGACTGGGAGAGGGCTGAGGAAGATCGTTTTGCGGAGCAAGGCTGGGCTGCCGGTCGGTCATGCTGCCGGTCAAGACCTTGTGTATGGCACAGACTGGGTTTTTGAGGTGAGAGTGATCCTTCGTTTCATGGAATTGATTTTATGTATTATGCATCAGGTTGGCACGCACTTCACTTATGCGTATGCGCGCATCCAGGTGCTCAAAGCGGATGTGTGACGACGTGAGGTCTTTGAGAGAAGGCACGTGAGTTTGCCGCTCTTTCGGGTATCACTGTGACTGACAGATGACTATAGGCATGTACATAAGTAACGTTTGGGGACTATCTCTTTCTGATCGCAACCACCACCTTCTTCTCCACTTGGACGGTCTTACTTCCACTTCCAATTCCTCCCTTAAGACCGTCCAGATGGTTGACGTGGCGTAAGCTACCTGCTCCCTTGGTACGACCCTTACTCACATCTCCATACACAGCGATCCACTAGCCCCCGCCCCGACCTCTGCACAAAAGCGCGGCAGGAAACGCAAATGCCCTACTCCTTCTTCCGACCTGCCCGAAGCTCAGCAGGCAACAAGGCCCAAGAAGCGCAAGCTCACGCGTGTCATCAAATGGCTGGAGGAGACTCCCACTGATATTATGCTGGAGGTGCGTTGTTAGGCGCATATATGCGTCGTTTTACGGGTTGGGAGGTGTCGCTGATGCATGTATGCGCTCAGATCATGTTCTACATGAAGCCTATTGATATTCTCAACCTGTCTTATACCTCTAAAAGTATTCGCGCGTCGCTCGCCGCTCCGGAGGCGAAGCATATCTGGGTGCAAGCTCGCATGAACGTGCCTGGCTTGCCCCCGCTGCCGCCCGACATGTCCGAATGGGTCTACGCTGCTTTCGTGTTTCAGGAGCTGTGTCAGGTATGTTACCTCTTGTGCAAGAGCCAGGATTGGAACTGAGGGTATCAGATGTGTGGCACACGAAGTGGTCGCCGCGTTGAATTGGTCGGACTGCGCATTCGCCTTTGCGCCGACTGTAGACGGCACCACTGCATTACAGGCGAGGCGGCGCGCCAGATACTTGGAGAAGCTGATTTGCTACAGCTGGTCCCAGCGTACAGTGAGTGTAATCCATCTTGCTGGACAAGCCGTGAAACGAATGCTATGTAGATCCGTACCAATTCCGCTGGCTCGACTCCAAGTCAGCCCGCTTTCTCCGTCAAGCAGTGACGAAGCTGCATCATCGTCGATTCTTCATAACCGATAACGACATGCTCGCCAGCTTTGATGCTGAGAAGCGCGCCTATGTAATCAGTCTGAAATCGGTAATTCAAATTCAGCTCTGCGCCGTTTAAGAGGTACTTATGTATTAACAGAGCAGCGAAGCAATTCAGCGATTCTTTAACAAAACACACGGAGAAGCACATCGCAAATCTATCGCCCAGTTTGACGAGCGACGTGACGAGTATGTCTCGTCTCATATGTTCTTGTCATACAATCCACCAACGATATGGACAGGTTCATTGCTCGTCTGAGAGCGCTGGGACACGATGCTGCAGATATCATGGAAATCGACTTTTCTTCGTTCGCGTCGCAGACTTTGAAGAAGTCACTTGCCAAGTGTAGTGAGTGTGGATGCTTGTTGCTGGAGTACGCTCACAGTTGCAGAGTGGGAGCAAGTCCGTTCCAAACTAGAGCATTTGGTCGACTGCAACAAAAAGCGTCGCATGGACGATCAATACTCGCATCGCAACAACAAGAAGCTACGGGGCGTGTATCGGCGCATATACGGAGAGCAGTCGACAGAACTTGCAAGGAACACCTTCTTACCTGTGTTGGACTTCTTGGACCTGCGATCCGTCCGCTCGTTTATCCCCAGCTATTTGCCTGAAGAGGAGTTTGACCTGGCTGTCTCCATGGTGCTTCCCACTATCAGGGAGGAAGCTCAAGCATTCTGTGCACGCATGCGTTCCGATCTCGTGCGTTTATGGTGCAGGGGCAACAAATACTCACGTCCTGCTGAAGAGGACGATGAATGGCGTTCTGAGTTTCTGTCCTTGGCCGCGGTCGTCTTTATTCCAAAAGGGCACGAGGACTGTGGAAGTCTGATACACTATTCTACTCTCTTCAAGCGCGACATCTTCCTTTCAGCGGCCTTTCCTGCCCGCTACGATGACAGTCCAGAGGCGCATCCTACCCTTTCCGAGAATTGGGTAGACTATCTCGCCGGAATCAGCTACTCTCATGACCACTTTCAAGCAATGCGCAAGACCCTCCAGACGTACTTCTCGGACTGGGATACAACGTCGCTGAGTGACCTCGACGCTCAGGAGGGCTGGAAGGACAAGGTGTGCACGTTCGGACGCTTTGGATCCCTCCGAGCCTTGCTCAGCTAACCGTGCAGTTCTACGACATCTTTGACTCGCGCTAGATTCCTCGACCGAGTGAGGTAACGACTTCCTCCTGCGAACATCCAGCTGTATCACCGCTGTCCGACTCCGGAGACATGGTGGTATCTCAGAACCTCGCATGATGGATGTGCACCTGAATCGATTAAGCTATATTATACACATTACACACATCAGTATTAATTTATTAGACGTATGCATATGATCAGGAGATGACGTTCCACCTCCTCGTGAGGTGCACATGAAACTACAGAGTGCGGCAAACCACAAGTGGCGCTCTGGGTGCTAGCCAGCATCTTCGTTCCAGGCCAGCGTGCTAACCGCCGCCCTTGCCATGGTGCCTGTACATGTGTTTGGGAAAGGGGGAGGACCCTATATGCCGGCCGATGCGGCGATAAAGGAGTCGAAGAGCCTAGCCATTTTGGAAGCGAAAGGTATCAATGACGTACGCCCCTGAGGAAAAGACGGCGGACCCTATCGCCGTCGCACCGTTCGTTGCCCAGTCAACCGGGGACCCTCAGTTCCTTGTTTCTGAATATGCGCATGCGTCTCTATGATTTGGCTCTGTCAAATCAGCCCTTGTGCGTTCTCCGTAAACCCGCGGGCGCTCTGCCCAGCCTTCTTCGTCGCTGCGTCCATGTCCGCGCGAAAGTCCACCTCAGGCATCACAACGGGAAGCATCTCGTACTCTGGTCCGTCAACGATGCGGCACAGGAGAGTTGCTCCGAGACAGGGCAAGGGCTTAGCGTGGATACATCCGAATTGGCCTGCCAACCGGACCAAGGATGTATGCGGAGATAGGGAGGTGAACACCCAGACGTGACTCGAAAGGTGTGACCGTCGAATCAGACGATACTCAGGTGGACAGAACATACTGTTCCAGTCGCTCTCCTAACACCATTTTGTATCTCGGACTGACAATGCGTTCCTCACGAAATCTTGGATAATCTTCTATGGGACGACGAGCTTTAATCTCCTGTCTATTATTGCTTATGCATTGATCCTACCCTTCGTTCGCACTGCTTCCGCCCCTCTGGCAGATTTGTGACAGGTGATGGTCTGCGGCGAGAAGCACGTGGAAAGCTGGAAGCCCCTTCACCGGCAAGTCACTGTGATCGATGTGATTATGGGTGGTCAGAGACAAATCGCCTTATATAGGGGAGAAGGAGGCGCTCCATCACAGATCCCTCTCTACTCTGAACCATCATCTTCCTCCCTGCACAGTTTTACACCTCACCCCCTCGACCCACATTAGCATAATCAACATGACCTCGCTATCCTCGCAAGAGTAAGTCGATATTGATGTTGATATTGTCCACCTGACTGTGATGTCTTTGCACAGTGATCCAGCTCCCCCTTCCAGCCCTCCAAGTCCCGTCCATCGCCCAAGAAAGCGCAAAGTCACCTCTTCTGATGTTGCAACCATTTCAGACCAGTATCAGGCAAGCAATCACAAGAAGCGGAGGTCTTCCAAGCGCAGAATCAACTGGCTGGTTGATCCACCAACAGAGCTTGTTTGGGAGGTGAGAAATCATACATCCCTGCATACCCATAGCGCATACACATGGCTTGGTTGGCTTTAGATGAACAGTGCTAACACAGTTCAACCAGATCCTATCACACCTGGACCCTATTGATATCCTCAACCTGTCGTATACCAGCAAGTCTATGCGCGCTAGTCTCACTGCACCTGATGCCAAGCTCATCTGGGTGCGGGCGCGGGAAAATGTGCCCGATCTGCCGGAACTTCCCGTAGACTTCACAGAGTCAGGCTATGCTGCTTATATGTTCCAGGAGTTGTGCCAGGTGGGAGAGTTTCGCTTAAGAGAGAGCTCCCCAGTTGAATTCTGCTAGCTGTGCGGAGGACCAAGCAAACACTTCGGACGTGTTGAATTCGCGGACCTGCGTATTCGCCTCTGTACCAAATGCACGAAGGCGAAGTGTATGCACGCTTTGCCAGTTCGCACCATGCTCGGGAACGCCGATAGATTGCTATTACTACCTGCATATGGTGAGTTTCTCGATTGTGCATTTATACTTTGAATGACTCGATACGTTCCTTTGTAGCTCCTTACGGCAGACTTGATGGGAGAGGCACCCGATACCTGCGAAGCGCAGTGATCCACCTGTATCGTAGTATCAGCGCAATAACGGACCAAGCAGAGCTCCAGGCGTTTGAGACGGAGAGGCGTAACTACATGAGCAAGGTTGAAGAGGTAGGTAAGACAGTGACGATGGTGTGTACCCTTGCTTGACATATCTTAGAGCACGGTCCAGATTCGGATGTTTATCCAGAACGAATTCAACGAGAACCAGAGGGAGTTTGATCTTAGAATCGGAGAACACAATAATGAGTATGTCTTTAATTTTCCCTGGACACAGCCGCTTATTTTCGACCATGCTAAGCTTTGCAGCTCGGCTGGTCTCCCTGGGACATGACACGCAAGACATTCACGGTCTTTCAGACTTTTCACGCCGGGTACTAAAGAAACCATTGAATGCATGCAGTGAGTGTTTCCAGCTTGCTTTGACAAGTGCTCTCATCTGAGGTTTGTAGATTGGGAGACAGTGCGTCTTAAGCTGGAGGAGTTCGTCAACTCGAACAAGAAACGTCGTCTGGAGGCCATCTACGTGCCACGCAACACTCGGAAGCTGCGCGATCTGTTTACTCAGATGTTTGGAAACCTGCCCTCCCCGCTCGCCAAGAACACGTTCCTCCCTGTACTGGACTTTTTGCAGCTGCCAACCGTCAAGAGCTTTATCGACAGCTTTGCGTCTGAGGAGGAGTTTGATATGGCTGTGACTTCCGCATTTCCGGCCATCACCCAAGAGGTGGAAGCTTTCTGCGCCCGGATGCGTGCCGATCTTGTCGATGTCTGGATTGCCGGCAATGGTGGCGATCTAACCGAGGCTGCGAAGAAGGACGATACGTGGCGCTCCTCATTCTTGTCCCTGGCGCAGACAGTATTCGTCCTGGATGGGCACGGAAGTCTGCTTCATTACTCTACTCTCTTCAAGCGTCGCATATTATCCTCTGCTGCAATTGACACATCTTCGGCCGCCATCGACTCAGCTGCGATAAACAGATTTAATGCCCATCCCAATCTATCTCACAATTGGGAATTCTATCTGGAGCGGATTCAGTACAGCCACGCATTCTTCAAGCTCATGAGGAAGACGCTCCGGACTTATGATCTACTCGGCTCAGGAACGATACCTTTCAGTGAACTGGAGGAGCGAAGGGACTGCCAGTGGATGGACACGGTTAGTCTTTCTCTCCCAAACTCCCCAGCTAGTTCAGGCTGACATGAAGCATAGTTCTGTGATCTGATGAATAATGACGATGGCGCTGAAACTTCTGACGACGAGATGGACTGACTGGGCTAAGCTGATAAGTTCCGATATCGAATCATGTTCCCGGGCCACCACCGTATGAATGGTTCCCTTATGCGTTTCACTCTCTGGCATTCGAGCTGACGTTGCTGAGCTCCGTCAATTGCATGTCATGTAATCAGATACAATGACTAATGTGACATCGTACGCTGCGAAGAACCACAACATCAAGCCCTAACAGGAGGCGCTATTTCGAGGTGCTCCGTCGCCTTCTCTTCCTTGCCTATATCAGACGATCTCTCTGACGTCGGAGTATCATGTGCATGAAGCGCCTTCTCAACGATCTCCTCTGTTACTTGCGCATGGGCCGGATCTACACCGAGACGGGTGCCAGCCACAGCCGCTTGTTCACCATCGAAAATAACAGCCAGCTCCTCGAGCGTGTGGCCTTTCGTTTCCTTGAAGAAGAAGAAGATGGTGAGGACCTCGATTGGTAGCCATGCAACGTATACGAAGTAGTATTTCCAGCTCAAGCTGGCCATTCCGATCGGGTTGATATATGAGTTGAAGAACAGGGCAAGATTGACAGTCATGGTGGACACGGCCAGCCCCTTGGCACGGATCCGATACGGCATGATCTCGGTGGGATAGAGGGTCGTGTTCGCCTGCCAGCCGAGGGAATAGCAAGCGCCGAAGAAGAACATAAAGACAATCGCGCCGATGCCGAGGTTGTAGGAGGGAGTTTGCTGGTAGAGACCGGTGAAAATCGTCAAGCATGAGAAACAGATCATCATGCCCGCAGTCCCACCAAGAAACTGCCAACGACGAGGTACGCGATCAGTGAGCCATGCGCCCAAGTTTGCAAGGAACCAAGCCTGGATCTGCTTCCCGCCGTTGATGCGAAGCTGGAATTTCGGATCTGTGACGCCGATTTGGTTGAGAATCTTGCTCAAATAATACCTGAAGAACCTATCAGAAGCTGGTACAGGGTTATGAATCACTGAGCGTACCCAGTCAAGCCGTTGCCACTCCATTGAGAAAAGAGGCCAACACAAACGGCCAGGAACATGCGATAACGATTGCCAGGACTGCCGACCAGCTCGAACCATCTCGTATCGGCATTTGCTTTTTGGAAGTCGAGTGCCTCTTGAATTTCGTCCATTTCGAGATCAACAAGGGGATCATGAGGGTTGCCGTTGCCGTGCAGACGGCCGAGGATCGCGCGAGCCTCATCTGATCTCTCCTTGGCGACAAGCCAGCGAGGAGATTCAGGGATGAACGGGAGGCAGACGATGAGGATTGTCGAGGGGACGGCTTGCAAGGCGGAAGGGATACGCCACGAGGCATCACCCTGCATCTGGAACGTACCGTAGGTAATCCAGGCGGCGAGGATTCCCCCCAGGGGCCACTGAGTGTTATAGAGACCAGTGATAGTTCCACGGAACTTGGGATGGGCTAGTTCCGCGACCAAGATCGGCGCCGCATTGGAGGAGATGGCGAGACCGAACCCGATGAGAAAGCGGGCGCCAATGAACATGTTGACGTTCTGAGATGCAGCCTGAAGGATTGTACCGACGATAATAATCACAGAACCGACGAAGATGCCCCAACGACGACCGGCCCAGTCGGAGAGGAAGGGGCCAAACGGCACTCCGCAGGTGCCACCGGCGTTGAAAATGGCGTTAAGGAGACCAAGCTGGGCACCGGTCGGGTTCCCGAATGCTGTTGAAGAGCACATACTTAGCAGCCGCTACGACTCAGAGAGAATGTTGTACTCACATGTCTCCCATTGCGTGAGAGACTGAAGACCGGTCATCATACTGCCATCGTAGCCGTTCACCATCGAATTGATGATGGCGATGGATGAGAGTAGCCATAGCATTATGATACCTTCGACACCGCCTCAGAATCTTGTTTGCATGGCTTTCGTTAAGTACCTACCGCGGTCAGGCATGTTGGGCAAACTGCTTCGATGTCAGGCTGACGCTGTTCAAGGGCCGAAGATACTGGAAAATAGTCTGTAGCCATTTCAATGCTTTATAGTACCCCAGATGTTCTTGGCACGTGGTGTTCGAAGGAAGCGGGCGGGGCCCCGCCGGCGGATCCCACGCCTCAGGCAATCGGGTGGAGGTCCCCGCTGGCGTATCAGCCGGAGAATCCATTTCCGCATCAGTGGAGGCGGAGTAGGCATGCGAGAGAGGAAACATTGAGAAGAGCTACCACATGGAGTAATACGCATAAGTTGGCAGAAGCATGGAAGAGAAATTAAATAGACGAAATGAGAGCGCGGGCGTAGATGGGCTCTGCCAAGCCGAGGAAAGCCGCTGCTTCCAATGCCTCCGTCCCGCTCGGGCGTGGATCCCGCATTCGGACACTAACCCGGTGGAAATCTGCTCCTGTATCCCTGCATTCCGCCATAGGACGATACGAGTGCCAATAGATAACTTGAGTGTCTTGTCTACTAGACGCGCCCGGATGTCCCACGATCCGAGCGACGGAGTCCGTCGGTCCGTGGGCTCCCTGACTGGGCTACGGGTTCTTCTCATGTTGGCATTTGGGCTGATTGTTTATCATCACGCTGTCAGGAACAGTGGCTGTTGCCGAATATGCTCATCGGACAAGGAGCTTGCATCTTCCACTCGCGTGATTGCATGCATCAACCTTAGCTCCGAAAGATCTGCTCACGGGTTCCCGGAAGCTCGGCTCGAATGCCCCTTTCGAGCCGAGCTGTCCAGAGGAGTTGTTCATCATACATGCCGCACGCTTAAAGCGGCGCCGTCCCTGACCGCTTTGTTCGCATTGGCTGGTCTTGGGAACCATCAAGGTGCTTTTGAACCGAATAAAGTAAGCCAGTCTGCTTCGGAGCAGACCGAATGGGGAATGCATGTGAACTAGGCGGAGCATCTTCATGGAGATGCGCAAGGACTGTCACGGCCATCTCAGTCATTCGTAACAAGCATGACGAAGGAACATGTTCAATAGGCAAGCTCGGCATCTTTCATGCTGTTTAGTTCATGATCAGAAGTGCAATGTATGCGCTGCATGGGACTAGGGGCGGCCGTTCCTAGCCGAAAGACCTCCACAGGTGCGGAGGTACCGACTTAGCAACCCAGTCTTTCACTTTCGCACGGACAACTGTCGTGCGCTACCGGACCATGTCAGTCAGGCTTTGCATGAAAAGAGACCCGCATTCTGTGGCTGTCACGACTCACAAACACAATGTGCAAGGCGGCGGGCTGCAGTGTGGTATTGACACCAGAGGCAGCGCATGCGTTTGTTGCCAACTGTTGAGCCGTGTCATGTCGTAAAATAAACCAAAATACAGCAAGGAACTATGGAAACAAGAAAACCTCCACGCATGAACGACATGCCAACCATGATGGTACAAGAATTCCACATATCCTGGCGATCTCACAACTTGCTCAAAATAATTCCTGTTCGACCTCGGCCTCCTCATCTGCCTTGCTAGCAAAGTAAGCATTCGTCCGCAAGGGGCTACTGTACTTCGCTGGAAAGAGAGGTAAGCCGACATCGCAGGCCACATGAGTGTGGCTACGTACGTTGATACAGCAGGCTTTGTCTCTTTGCCCGGTCCACCCTTTCTTGGATCCCGAGCGTCGGAGCTGCAATGTGGCTCAAGCTGCCCTCATCGAGCAGCTCGACTCTCCTTGGCTCCATGCTGATTCTCCTCGTTCCTCCTCTGCCAGCAAGCGACCTGTTACTTGGTCGCGTGGAACATCCAGGAATTGCACTAACAATGCCTGCTCCTGCGCTGAGGTCGAGTCGCCAATCAGAAACTTCCACTCGGCGATTCTCTTCCGCACACTTGACCACCCAACCGACAGCAACAACTTCTGGCTTTGGATCGGGAAGGGTGTGATAGCGGGTGATCGTATGTGGGAGTGGTGACTTCAGGACCAGGTGGGTGAGTGAAGGAGTGGGCGATTTGAGGACCTGCGGCGATAGACGTGGATAAGGTGAGAGCCCTCAGAATCCATCAAAGATCTTCCTTACCCTTGCACCCATTGATTTCAGCATTTCTACGAATACTCCACCAGCATCATCACCATCCTTCGTCCTTACATCCACGAAGACGACGCATCCAGCCAAGGGGGCATGCATTCTGGATATAATCGAAGTCGCGTTGGTCTGGTCAATTGGCACATCCATCAATACATCCATCGGTACGTCCACCGGGTTGGCGAGGGCAGCCAGACTCGCGCTCTTCCGGGAAGTGGTTATCGATTGGATTACGTTGGGTACGGATGGTTTTCGAACGTGAGCCTTCCGTGCCGTTGCTGGGCCTGATCGTGCTGAAGACTGCGGTGCTGGTTTTTCTCCCTCTCCCTTCTCAGACTCCGCGTGGAATGACAACCTGGAGTTACTTCGTGGAGCCGGAGGAGGCAGCGAAAGCTTGCTCAAAGCGGCGCTGAGATTTGATAGGCTCGTTTGTGCTTCAGACGACATCTTAGACGAACTCGGTCTTGAACTCGACCCGACCGTGCCAACATCGCGTGACATACGATCGCTATCCTTGATGGGCGCCAGGATGTCTTCCTTGGAGGCAATGACGGGCGCTTTCGGAGGTGGTCGGAAGGCGGTCGGTGGCGCTTGTTTGCGTGCGGCACGAACAGGACGGGAGCTGCCAGCTCGAGTCTGCATTGGATGCCGCGGCGGTTGTTGCGACGGGATTGGAGCCTGAGCGAGGGAAGCTAACGATGGTGGTCCACGGAGTCGAGCAGAGCGGACGGGAAGACGGGACGAGGGTAGTCTACCCGGGGGAGAGAGTGCACGCAGGGGTGTTGGAGGAGGGGACGACACCGCTTCCGGCATTGTCGCAACGAGGGTGAACACCGGCGGCGTGGGCTGTCGTGGTGGAGATGCAAGCTCGGCTTGGCCATCTGCTAAGGGAAGGGCGGAGACTGAAGTGGACGAGAGTGCGAGGAGCGCCGGGTCGATAGAGGAGTCCGGTATACTTGTGATGGGGATACTGGCTGCTGCTGGAGAAGTGACGGCTGTCACTCCAGGTCGAGCTGGTTCAGCCACAACCTTGCCCATGAAGGTGGGGCGGCTCCTCACTTCCGCCGCCTCTTTCCCCTTGCCCTTCTCCATCCGATCCTCAATTGCCTTCGCGAACAGACTGCCACTCGCTGGACTGCGAGCCATGCTGCTCTTCTGCAGCTGCGGCATGCCTACGAACTTCGTTGGGCTCGTGGGATGTCGCAGTCTTGTGGGTGACGGAGGTGGCCTCGACAGATCTATATGCGGCATTTCGGGTAGGTCTGGCTTGGCCGTTGTCGTAGCTGCAGGGGGTGGTCCAAGAAACGAGGGACGTGATCGTTTTCGGGGGGATGCATCGTCGATGTTCGGGTCGGGCACAGCCAAGTTCTGATCACCGGCGCTACCCACACCTGGAGACGGGGGTGGAGATGAGTCCCGAGCTCGCTTGAGGGAGAGGAACTCGATTTGGCGCTGTACGTGCCCCAGTCCTTCGTCCGACTGGGTACTCATCTCTCCCTCAACGTCTTTCTCTCTCAGAGCAGGGAACGGCTCGACCGCAGGTATAACCTTGATGCGCTTGGGACTGTCCTCCAAGTCGACACGACGCTGCTCATCGAAAGGAACCTTCCGTTTCTTCGTTGCGCCAGCGGAGGGGGGAGGCGAAGGCGCTGCAAGAAAGGGGTTCTCCTTGTCCTCATATGGAACGTGCCGTGCCACAACAGGGTCGAATTTCAGCGGTGCAATCTCGAAGTTGCCAATAGCAATGTCCGAAAAATGTGTGGACTTCTTCGGAGAGCCATCGCGCTCAAGGTTGAGGAGTGCTTCGGACAATGGTATCCTTGTCGATGCTGTTGGCGGTATCAGACCCTGGTCTGTCGTTGCCGATTCCAGACGCTGCGTCATCGACCTGGTGCGGATAAAAGGAAAGGATTGGGTAGCCATAGTTCAAGTCAAGTATGTTGCGAGGATTAGGGTATATGTGGAGGGTATGAGAGCGTGTACGTGCGCTCGCTGTCTGTGTCGATTTGGGCGAGAAGCCGGGCGACGATCAGCGCGGGAAGGGCAGCATAGACGGAGTCAAAGGCAAAGAGCGCGTTGACGCGTCGCGATTTATATCACGTGTTTGTTATACACGGAGGCAATCCCCACATGGTGTAGACGCTGTGCAGAGCAGGCGTCTTTCACCTCTTCATCAGTCCGACTCATCTGCCGACTTCCTCGCTTACATTAGAACTCCTTGTGCCGAAAGCAAAGCAGGCTATGCTCCATCATCTATGTCTTTCCTTCAGTCCGTGATACCGGATCTCGCTGCCAACCTTTCAAACCATTTTCCAGACTGCGCTCCGCTCGTTACCTGCAGCTGGACGCACGCATGGACCTCAACATTCCTTTCATCTGCCGACGGGAAGGTCCCTTTCTACCTCACGAGACGCTGGCTCGATAGGACTGTTTCCCGTGAACATAGAGCACGCTCGCTGTGCGGAACATAGACTCATTCTTGCCGACGGCCGAGCGTGTCGGGGCAGAGTCCGGGCACGCAGCACGTTAGTTGTTGAGCTGTGCAAGCAACTCGTTTCTATTCTTGAACACCGTCATCTATATAAATGGATCCACTGATCTGGCTCCCACAAAGGCTTGTCTTTTACGATACTGCCACTTCAACCTACCGCATCATGCTTTCCTCTTCCGTTCTTGGACTCTCGCTTCTGGCTCTTGCTACCACGGCTTTGGGCCAGGGCATGCAGTTCTGCTATCCCTCGCCTGGCACGAACATCACCGCTGGACAACCCTTCACCATCAGCTTGAATGAAGCTGGTAAGTTCTACAAACCAAACCGGATGCGCCGTCATTGAATTCCTTGTCCAAACAGTCGGCCTCACTGGCTGGACTGAAATCGGTCTTGCTATTGCGATGCGTTCATGCCCATCGGGGAACTGTGAACCGGCTTCCCTAGATGACGGGATCGGTTTCGCCCCGTTCCTCCAAATTGACAACATGTTCACCGCGGCGTACAATATTCCCGGTGGTCCGGAGAACTGCAACTATTATGGAAATGTTACTGTGACCCTCCCTGCGGGCACTGCGGGCGAGGTGCAGCTGGGTGTTGCTCATTATTACATTATCGGTGTGAGTCAATTGCCGCGCGTCTGGCTATTTGAGCTGAAAAACGTCATGGATAGGCGAGCGAGACTCCTGGGGTAGACGTCACCAGCATTCTTCTGAATGTGGTTTGAGCTCCCCAGTGTTCTGTATACGCCTGATAGCTGCCCCCGCTGTATTCCCCAGTAGTGGATTGTATCAAGGAGAGCAAATTCTAAAAAGATCTGTGCATTTTCGTGTGATGAGTTAGATTGGATGAGATCGAGTGCGCTGCATCTGCGGATCCAGTCTTACGATGCCATACCTGGCACGTGAACACTTGGTCATATGTACCAAGTTTGCGACGCTGCGGTGTGGTGCTGAATTCGCGTCCGACGGAAGCGGGGGAAGACAGGACTCTTCGGCGAAAGCTTTATCGCCTCTGACCCGGCGACACCGGGACTGTAGGCGCCATGACAAGGTCCTCGACTACGACGTACTCGGAGTCGACGATGACCACCGTGATCGTCTTGAGGATTGGTGTGCGGAGGGCTGCCAGAAGAGGGAATTCAGAGCGAAGGCTGTCGTCTTTCGACATGGCCGAGCAGCTCAGTCTGTCTCTGCCTTCTATCGCCCGTCGCAGACAGCCATCAAAGCCGGTCGCTAAGCACGCAGTGGCGTTGGATCGCCAGCAGCACGGTCCTAGTCTGGTGGCCTACTAATTGGGAGCTATTGATGTGGAGCGGCGTTCAGCACGCTTCTAGTGCGTCGCTGGTCGCTAGTCTCAGCAAGATCGCTCCGCTTTCATCCGGCGGACTGAACTCACCGGCAGCATCCGCAAATCGCCTTGTCACCCTGCCCTTTAAAAGTCACCACGCCCATCGAACGACTGCCCGCAGTTGAGTGCGAGTGAAGATCGTGTACCGCGTCCCTGACGACCTGGCGAACGACTGCCAAGACAACGTTATCGCCGAGCAGGTATTGCTATCGCCGATCTCCAGTATCTCTATTGGCTCAATACTATCGCCGAAGCATGACCGCACGCCCGAGCTTGGCCAGCCCTATCGCCGAAGAGGACAGCACCATCCCCGAACCCGGCAAGCCCTATGGCCGATCCGTGAGGCCGAGCCTTACTTGCGAGCCGGGTCAGCACTATCGCCGAAGGCAGCCAGCACTATCGCCGAGCCCTACCACCACTATCACCGAGTACCATCGCCGAGGCGATCAGTCACTATCGCCGAGCGCGGTCGCCTCATCGCCGAGACCTAAAGCCGAGCCCCGGTCTTACTATCGCCGAGCCCGGTAAGCCGCATATCGCCGACAGCTTTGCCGCTTGGATCGGTATCCGATGGGGAAGATCTCGAGGCGACCGGCAAGCATGCCGCTGGGCTGTCATGCTGCCATGCCGTACAAGCTCTGTTCGGCGACGACGCTGATTTCCCAGTATCAGCAATGGCGCTTATCTTCCAGCAAATATTGTAGAACTCACCGCCTGCCATATAGCTTTAGCATTCCGCATTCCGCATCTCCTTCAGGCATCAACTTGTTCACATACCCGTCGAGCCCGTTACTGTGGGTGAGCGGGAATGCGGTACTATATCGGATAGGTCGAAGGCGGCAACAATGGACAAAAGATAAGCGCCTCGGAACAGATGAAGCGGAAACAAATCACATTCTTGATCACTGGCAGGGCTGCATTGGAAGCTTCGCGCGCCTGACTGCGGAATTCTTCTGACGAGAGCAGAGATATAAATCGCTATTCTCCCCAGAGTTGAAACCAGAGCTTTCACTCAAAACACTTCCATCACAATGTCTATCGACAGGGCGCTCTTCGACAAGTATATGAACACACCATCCAATGCAACCGCTCGCACTTCTGAATACTACAAACATCAAACCGAGGTGTGGGGCAAAGAAGATACGGCGCTTATTCAGGCCTGCGACAAAACGCTCGAAAACTTTCTTCTTGTCGTGAGCATCTGCCGTTTCACCTCAGACAAGGGCCGCTAACATCTTCAGACCACCCTCTTTTCTGCAGTCGTTGCACCGTTTCTCCTCGCTTCAATTCCCATGTTGCAACCCGACTTGCAAAGGGCGACTCTGAATGCGCTGCTGCAGATATCTGCTCAGCTTCCGGTAAATCAAACATCGGCAGGGATCTCGGTTACCTATCCCCCGGAAGACGCTTGGCTGACATCACGCTGGCCACTCGTCATCAACATGCTGTGGTCTCTCGCCTTGGTTATCGGCCTAGTAACAGCTGTCTTTGCCATGCTGGTCAAGCGATGGCTTCTTGCATTCCAACAGAAACGAGATAACACTCTTCCGGACGACGTTGATGGTTTTCGCGAGCAGTCCGTTGGACTTCGCAAGTGGGGTGTAAACCTCATCGTAGGACTGTTGCCTCTTTGCCTCCACTTTGCAATCGCTGTCTTTCTGATCGGTCTAATTCCGTTCACCTGGCATGTCAGCAAGGCTTTAGGGGTCCTCGTCTCGACCCTCGTCTCCGTCGGGGTCTTTCTCTACGGTCTCGCTGCGCTGTTAGGGCACATGGTGGTGTCTTGTCCATATACCGCGCCACTTCCAAACGTCAACGTGCAGCTAGGTAACTCGCTACCCGCTATGTTTGTCTATCAACAGAGTCGAAAGCTGGTTGCAGCTGTAATCTCCACGTGCTGGTCCCTGGCTCGAAGGTTCACAGACTACGATGTAGCACAGGCAGCGGCTCTCCTTGAGGAACTCGGGGCACTGGAAGACACCATGAGAAGAGCCGCCTCCATCCTGGGCGACGATGATGCTTCTGTCATTGACCGCTTCATTATTGACCTGAACTCCGAGCACTGGCCGCTGCCGGACGAAGTAGTTCTGTCTTTGGTTGGCTGGAGGGCACCCCAAGGGATTGGACGTGCAGCTGCCTCAACTTTGGCCTCGCAGCTGTCCTCTCGGTCTCTGCCTTCCATTAAGGCGCTGCTGGCTGACGTGTTGCGTCGTGGGCTGTTTGATAAAGAACTGCATCAGAACATTGGGAGGCTCGCCGCCATGGCCTCGGTAACGCAAAATGGATTTCCTCTAGCTGAAGAGCATCGACGGGTGCTTCAGTCCTGGGTCGGGATGCTGAGCTCCTACAATGACGTTCGTCGCAACACTTCTCTTTTAGTTTGTGCCTTTCTGCTCTTTGCCAATGGGTTCCACCGCGAGGAGGTCAGGAATATCACATCGGCAACAACGGATGATTCAACGCCCACCCTGTGGATGGCTTTCAGGACGTTGAAGCGAGTACTTGATCACTCTTTCGAAGCTCGCAATAGAGGAAGTTCCCTCATTGCCACTTGTCTATTATTCGAGTGCTTCGAAAGGTTCGGCGTTCAAGCGAGACTTCCATGGGACGAATTTGCACCGTTCATCCAGAAACGTGGAACGTTACCCCGTGAATGGCTGGCCTCCTTTCTGGCGATTGTCGGCCAGCTGACCCATTCAAGAGGGCAGTTATCAGTAAGAGAACCACAGGCTCACCTTACTTACCGCTTCATTTGGACCCGCAACCCAGGGGAACAACTGGTCGGCATTTTCAGCCGGGAGGGGAGGTTGAGGACTGCAGAGGGCAGCAATAGCTTGGGAACCATGGCTCCAAACGTGTTTCGAAGTCTCCTCATTTACGTGGCAAGAAACCACCATACTTTCTCGCACGTCAAGGAAAACCTCATTACTGCACTCGAACCTCTTGGGTCGGCCGATGCGTTGCCTCTACCGTGCGACTCGAAAGGTCAACCCGACTACAATGCGAATTCTCCACTATCGGATCTGGTGCAGCATGTCATTTCCTCCTTGAAGAGCAACAACCATGTCACAGCCACACCGGTGCCCTCCCCAAATCAGCAGCCAGAGCCATCCTTGTCCGTTCAGCCAGTAGCTCAATCGGTCGAACTTCCCAATCAACCCGACTCAAGTGCGAATGAATTACCCGGCCTGCTGAGGCGTCTCGCTGCGGCTTTGGAGCGGCGTGAGCAGCTGGAAGACAATCGCAAGACGGGCCAATCCAACAACGATCAAACCAATGTCCTCTCGTCAGCCGCGGAAGACGACAGCAAGCAGATCGAAGCTGTTTCCGACTCGGTAGCCCAACCCGCCAACCCGCCAACGTCCTTGTCGGCCGATTCGAATGCCCAGCCAAACGGCGCGTGAGGTCCTTCAGGACTTTGATACTGTACAACGGAGCCGTGTTGGCTATGGGATGAAAATGTCGACCGTTGCCAAGCATGTGGTTTAGAGGGTATGACGGGAGGTAGACAACGCAAAATCTGTTCCTTCTTGCTCGCTTCCCTTAGATACGTGGCACGGACTGTCGATATGTAGGCTGCGTGTATAGCAGAGTCACACTTGCCACAGCCCGCGATGGATCCAGATAGAAACAAAGACATATATTGAAATTGTACCCAGTACGAACATTAGCCCAATCTAAGGAAACACGCGATCCACCCTTTTACACGGAGCATCAAAGCTCTACTTGTCCTCCCTCACTAGCCCACGCTTGGCACTAATAGCCGGCAGGGGAGGAACGACAACGTTCGCAGGCGCAGGCGCGGGGGTTGAGATCCCGCTCGAGCCAGGTGTCGGCACGGGCGGAGCGGCGGTAGTCGTCCCCGTCGGCTGTCCGATGACCTCTGTACCCACATCCACGCCTTCCTCCTCCTGCGCGGCAGGTCCGTTCACCGACGGCTCCAGCACATCCTGCACGGGTATCTCCTCCCACGCGCCCTTCGCCGCCGCCACGAACGCCCTCATTGTCGTCTCGTCCTTCCTCCCATCTACTTCCACCCCGCTGGCGACATCCACAGCCCAAGGCCTGACCCTGCGCACAGCCTCCCGCACGTTCTCAGGCTTCAGCCCGCCAGCGAGCATGATAGGCATCGCCCGCCCCTCCAGGGGCTCGGGACGCTTCACGACTTCGGCAGCGATACTCCAGTCGAATGCCTCTCCCGTCCCACCCGCGAGAGCAGGAGGGGGTATGGCCGCGCCTGCGCTGGAGGGGGAGGTGCTGGGATGCGGGCGGGGCGCAGTGTCCAGCAGGACTACGGACTCCTGCCCTGGGCGTCCGACATGCTCCGTCCCCTCCCCTAGCGGGCCAACGTGGTACGCCTTGATCACTGGGACGGGGATGAACTGGGCCATCCCCGCTGGCTCGGACCCGTGCAGCTGCACCAGGTCGAGCGGGACCGTAGCGAGCGAGTGGAGGATCGTTGCCAGCGGGGCGTCCTGGAACAGGCCTACGAGGAGCGGGCGCGGGAGAGCAGAGATGTGCGAGGTCGTGTGCTGGAACCAGGTCGTCCCTGCCTGCACTGGGCCGTCGGACTGGGGCTTCTCCTCGGCATCTGCGAGCGGGGCTGGGCTGGGGCTGAGCCGGAGAGGGAGCACAGTGCGCGCTATGACTGCGGCTGTGGGTAAGTCGATATAGCGTTTACTCTGCGGGACAAAGTTCAGGCCTAGCATATCCGCCCCCGCGTGCGCGGCGAGCAGTGCCTCCTCTGGCATGCGGATGCCGCAGACTTTTACGAGCGGGTGCGGGTAGGGGATGGGCTCGGCGGGCGGGGCGGGTGGCTGGCCAAGGAGTTGGCGGATGAACGCTTTTGGATCCGAGGCGCGCATGAGGCTCTCCCCTACGAGCACAGCGTGCACGCCTTGTTCCAAGTAGACCTGCACGTCCGCACGCGAGGAGATACCCGACAAAGCGCACAGGAGGACGTCCTCCCGGTTCTTGAGCATGTCCGCGAGCCGCGTGGTCGTGCCCATGTCGACGGAGAAATTGTGCAGGTTCCGGTTGTTCACCCCGATGAGTTTTGCGTTCAGGACTAGCGCGCGCTCCATCTCCACGGCGTTGTTCACTTCCACTAGAGGCTCCATGCCCAGGCTCTTGCTGTATGCGTAGAGGCTCGCGAGCCGCTCCTGAGAGAGCATGGCCACGATTAGGAGCACCAGATCCGCGCCCGCGAGCCGCGCTTCCAGGATCTGGTACTCGTCTAGGATGAAGTCCTTGCGTAGGATAGCGGGGCGGTTGGGGAGGTGAGCGACTGCCTCGCGGGCCAAGCGCAAGTCCTGCAGTGTGCCAAGGAACCACTTGGGCTCCGTGAGCACGCTAATGACGCTCGCGCCAGCGAGGGCGTACGCGAGTGCCTGTGCTGGCGCGGAGGTGGAAACGGCGATATGCCCCTTGCTCGGACTTGCGCGCTTGATCTCAGCCATGATTGCTGGCTTTGTGCCTGCGCGCATGCGGGGTAGGACGGGGATGAGCGTGGGCGCGAGGTGGAGCGCATAGAGCGTTGCCAGGTCCGCTGGGGTCGTGCCTGGCGTCTTTTTCGCAAGCTCGATATCGACCAGTCGCTGGGCCTGGATCTTGCCCAGGATACTCGGGAGGGCCTTCTTCGCCGCTGACTCGGGGGAAGGGTCGAACCCGTTCTGCCCGGGGACGGTCGCGCCGTTCCCGTTGACTGCGGAGGCAGGGGCGGTGGGGAGTACGCCGCTATCTGGGTTCTGGGCCCAGGTGCCGCCGGTGTACGCGAGGAAGTTGCGCAGGATCGCGTGCCCGTCGTGTGAGAGGATGCTCTCAGGGTGGTATTGTACCGCTTCCACTGCGTACATGCGATGGCGGACGCCCATGACTACGCCCGAGTCGGAGGTGGTGGCGGTGATTGCCAGCTCGCGAGGGAAGGACGGGAGGGTCGCAGCGAGCGAGTGATAGCGCGTTGCGAGGATGTCCTGCGGGACGCCGCGGAAGATGCCTAAGCCGTCATGTCGCACCCGGCTGGCTTTGCCGTGCACGATCTCGCCTGCGTAGGATACGTCGCCGCCGTACGCGTCAACGAGGCACTGGAGGCCCATGCACACGCCCAGCACTGGCACCCGGCCTCCAAAATGCTGGATCGCCGCCCTGCTCACTCCTGAATCCGTGCGCGGGTGGCCAGGCCCGGGGGAGATGACGAGATGGGAGACGTTTAGCTGGGCAAAGTCCGCCGGCAGCAGGTCGTCGTTTCGCAGCACTTGGACGTGCGCGCCGAGCTGGGAGATGTACTGGTAGAGGTTCCACGTGAAGGAGTCGTAGTTGTCGAGGAGGAGGACGAAGGGCCGGGAGTTGTCGATCTGGGAGAGCGCGGTGGGAGGGGCGGGGGCGGTGGGGACTGTGCGCGGGTGTGGGGCGGGCAAGGACCGGACAGAGTCGTCTTCCTCTTCGTACGACATTGTGTGATGAGGGTGAGAGCAGACGAGCGCTTGACCGTGGCCGATGAGCGGTGCAATAGTCCTCTGTGCTACCCTCTCTGCCTTTGTCAAAGTCACCCTTGCCGTCCCTTGGAAATTCGAAACGCCGGGACCAATTCGAACCCTTTGCTCTCCATCAGGGAAATCCGCCTCCGTTCGCCCCTGGCAGCGACTCAGTGGTTTGAGTGACATGCACGCCGACCTGCTCACAGCCTCGCATCGCCCGGGGAAGAACACAACCACCACGCAGCCATCAACGTCCGGCCCTATAAGTGCGACAGCCGTCGAGTCAAGATCACATCGCACTCTGCTACAGCCCTTCTTACTGCCTTTCCTACCTCTCACCTCCATCCCCCGTCCTCCGCCCTCCAGCCAGCCCCCAACGAGCGATAACCATGTCCCACCGACACACGTTCACCGCGCTCAACCAGACGTTCATCGTCGACTCGGAATACGATTTCGTAAAAGAGCTCGGGCAGGGCGCATATGGCTGCGTCGTCGCGGCCCGCCACCGTCGTTCGGGCGAGGGGTGCGCAATCAAGAAGATCACCAATATTAACACCAAGCGGATCTTGACCAAACGCTGCTTGCGCGAGATCAGGCTCCTTCATCATTTCAGAGGGCACAAGAACGTCAGTGCAGCTTCCTTATGGCGATGAGAGAGAGATAGACGCTGATGAGAGCAGATCACTTGTCTCTATGATATGGACATCGTCTTTGAGCCCAATGGCGACTTTAACGAAGTCTACCTGTACGAGGAGCTGATGGAGGCCGATCTGCACGCCATCGTACGCCTCCCTCCCCTCTCCTCTCCACATCACAGCACACACTAACCCGAGCCCGCGCGCAGATCCGTTCCGGCCAGCCCCTCTCCGACGCGCACTTCCAGTCCTTCATCTACCAAACCCTCTGCGGGCTCAAATACATCCACAGCGCCAACGTGCTGCACCGTGACCTGAAGCCCGGAAACCTGCTCGTGAACGCCGACTGCGAGCTAAAGATATGCGATTTCGGCCTTGCGCGCGGGTACCAGCCTGGGCCTGGCACGGCCCAGCAGACGAGCAACAAAGGGCAGCAGGGGTTCATGACTGAGTATGTGGCTACGAGGTGGTACAGGGCACCGGAGATCATGCTCTCCTTTGCCAACTACGGGCCCGCAATCGATATCTGGAGCGTGGGGTGTATCTTTGCGGAGCTTCTGGGCGGGAAACCGATCTTCAAGGGCAGGGAGTGAGTCTTCTCCCGGAGGAATAGGCGCCGTGACTGACAGCGAGTGCGCAGCTACGTCGACCAACTGAACCAGATCCTGCACTACCTCGGTACGCCGTCCGAGGACACCCTTCGGCGCGTGGGCTCCCCAAGGGCACAGGACTACATCCGTTCCCTGCCCATCAAGCCCCGGATCCCCTTCCAGTCCCTGTATCCGCACGCGAACCCCCTCGCGATCGACCTGCTCGCCCAGATGCTCTGTTTCGACCCTGCCAAGCGTATCTCCTGCGAAAAGGCGCTCGAGCACCCTTACCTCGCCGTGTGGCACGACACTGCCGACGAGCCCGTGTGCAGCCAGCCCTTCGACTTCGGGTTCGAAGACGTAGACGACATGCCGGGTATGAAAGCCCTCATCGTGCAGGAGGTCAACACCTTCCGCGCGCTCGTGCGCTCCCAAGCGAGACAGCAGCAACAAGCGCGCAAGCAGGACTCGCTGCCTATTCCGAGCAGGGACGATATACTCGCTAGCCCCGTGAGGGAGAATGACGCCACGAGCGGGTATACGTTCCCCCACCCGAACGCGCCGGCGCCCGAGGGGGATATGGTGGAGGAACCGGGGCAGGAGCTGGATAGGGAGTTGGGGGCGTATGGGCAGCGTTAGATGCCTGTTCGCCCAGGGGCTGACCTGGGAAGGGGCAAGGGGACGTGTATCGGTTTGGATTTTGGGGAGAGGACGCCGCGAGGGGGAAGACGTTGTCTATGGCGGGTGTACAGGGGAAGAGGAACGAGGAACGAGGAAAGAGCAAAAGGAGAGAGAACGAGGTACGGAAAATGAAGTGGAAGAAGGAAGGGGAAGAAAGAAGAGGCTATGTATTGTCCGACTCCGTGTCTGTTGTCTGCCTGCTGCGCTGCGCTATCGCTGTTACACCTTACAAACTACACACTTTGCAACGATCGATTTGCCACACCGGAAGCAGCGCCTATGGATTCTTTGCCAGTCGTAGGCCGTATTGCTGGCGACCCGCGGTGGTATTCGAACGCTTGAGCTTTGTCGAGCGAGGCTACATGTTGGGAGTGCCGTGTTGGTCATTGGCGGGCCCGCTGACCGCCTGTGGAAGTGGTACCACCGGCCCGTCGGCACCTTCGACTATCCTCTGAGGTTGCGGCGCGGCCTGCCCATCGATCTCGTCGACTACCTCGTTATGCGGCTCAGCCGGCCCATTGGCACCTTCGCCCACCCCTTGCAGGCCGGGTTCGGCCTCGTCGGCGCCCTGCCCTGCATCCTGCTGCTCCTGAGGGCCGTGTTCGCCTTGGTTGCCGGGAGCCGGATTGCCGTCCAAAATGTTAATCACACGCTGCAGTATAGCAGGCAACTTGCCCTCTTCTATTCTCTCCCTATAGAGGAGCGCGTCATCGGCCGGCGTCACGGGGTTCGCTGGGAGAAGAGCCCTTAGGGCGGCAAGAAGTTTGGCCTTGACTTCGGTAAAGGTGCTGGCATTCTTTGCAGTGTATAAGAGTAGACTGTGGAAGAGGGCAAGATGGTCCTCTTGCAAAATGCGGTTCGCCGCTGCCGTTCTGAGAATCCCCGCAAGTTGCTCCCCGGGGGTGGAGTCGGTCCGCCGGAAGCGGCGAGTCACGTTCTCCTGCGCACTGCTACCCCGGCGGCCGCGCGCTTCATTGTCTTCTTGAATGCGGCTGACCAATGGGAGAAATGATGCCAGCCACCTATCTGGTATGTTCTGAGCGCTCCGCACAGTTTGAGCCAGCCTGTGTGCGGAATACCATGATGTTCCTGAGTCGTATCTCTGAAGATACTCAAGTACGAGACAAGACCCAACTAGGAAATCCTCCGCATCGTCTGGAAACGCGGCCAGTGAAAGATTCTCCAAGGCAACGATATACACTGTCACCCATTCGGCGCTGTACCGGTCTGCAGTGAAGTGGCTCCTTGCCTGAGCGGGACTACCGGCCGCAAAAAGCAAAAAGGCGCAAAGCAGGAGGGAGCTAGCTGCAGGAAGGCCATTATCGCCACGGTCAGCGACCCAAGAAAGTAGGACCTGTCGAACCTCGTCGTCCAAAGCGAAGCGACGCTCTCCCGGTACCGAGGAGAGTTTGGCAAGGGTGACCAGATCTTTCACCGGAACGTCAGATCCCCTTGTGGCTCCTGCTCGGACAACCTGGGAAAGCAGTATTCTGATGGCCGCGAACGAGCGAGAGGACAGCTGAGACTGCAAAGCTCTTGCTGTCGTACGTCCAATCTCGGCTGGAGCCCTCCAGCCAACCAAAGAGACAATGATTTCTTCCGATAAAGGCCAGAGCTCAGACTTCAGGTCGAGCACGAAGCGCTCCTCTGGGTTCACGCCTCGCTCGAGATCGCCTGAACGTGCGACTCCTCCCAGCAGACCCATCCACAGCTCTACCCAAGACAGTTCTCGGCCAGTGCCGCAATGAAACAGAGGCATGGATTCGTATTGCTGCCAGGGTCGCCATGGCGGCTGCCTGGCTAGAAACAGTCTTCTCCACCATTTTATACAGATGGGCGTCACTGCATGTTCTGCGTCTGCCGGCAGGGGAATAGTTCTCCGAAAGAGGGCGGTAATTTGAATATACTGAAATACCCTTGGCAAGAGTGTAATCCCACCGTAAAAAGAGACACCAATGGCAACCGTCACTGTCACTAGGAGACCTAGAGCGATGTTGGCATGCCATGTGAACGGGATGAGACCAATGAGAAACAAGGCGATGGCTATGTGAATGCTCAGAGGCAACAGTGTCGTGATTGAGTTTACCACTCTCCGCAGAGCCAGGGATAGTTGACGGACACCAGTATCATCATCCTCAAAAGCGGTGCTTCGCTCCTCGTTGAATCTAATAAGCCCGCGCTTGAGGAGCATGGCGAATACCGCCGTGACTAGGCCGAGTATCAATGCAAGCGCCCACAGCATGTTGATGACAAGTGGCCAGCGGGATGTCAACCATGAATCTTCCGGAGGATATGCGACGGCGATGCTTTCAGCAGTTCCATTTGGGGTAAGCTGAGCGGACACCTGAAGGAGCGCGTCCAGAGTCGCCCTTTGCAAGTCTGGCTGCAACATCGAAATTGAAGCAAGGAGAAAAGCAGCGACAACAGCGGAGAAAAGGGTTGCCTAGAGAGCTTCAAGGTTTACAATCGACTGGTGAGATGTAGGAAGCACTGCTCACGACGAGAAGAACATTGGTAAGCATTTCGTCACCGTTCTTGGGAAGCACGCTATCCCGTGTGCTGATAACCCTCCTCGCCCGGTACCTGTAATAAGGACCGACGTGGTCGGGGGCCTTGAAGTCCGCCATAGGCCGCGTTCACTCTTTAGTCGTGCTGGTGACTGATGTGAAGTAGGTGACGACCTGCGCACGTGAAGGTGGTCGTTATATGAAGTGTGATGGGAGAGACCAAGCAACTCGGGTTTATATGGAACTGCCAAGCTGCGCCTCGCTGTTGGCATGTGGAAAATATTTCCCGTCTCCAATCATGGTTGCACGTTTGACGGATGTGAGGACGTGGTGCCTTCTGAAGGGTTGCGGAATGATGAAGCGATATGCACCGCGGACGACGAGGACAGTCGCCCAAAGACAGGTACTAAGTTAAGCGCGTTTCTGCTGCTGCGAAATCAGGGTCCTTGCCGAACAGCGCTTGTGCAGCATGACAGTTACTAGTATGCTTCTTCAAGTTCTGCGTTATCACACTGCACCATACATCCCAACCTGGGCCACTTTCGTCCGATGGGGTTGCGCGCGATCAAGATTCATCGCCAATGCCGGCGTTCCTGATGGAATGAGTGAGACAACCTGGGCTTCTATTCGACTCTACTCGGCTCAGCTTCTCCCGACGTTTACGTCATGGGCAGCATGAAGATCTAATTGTGTATCAGTTTAGAGTATCCCACACACCGGTTCAGCGATGGCACCACCACGAGCCCAGGGGCAGACACGAGCAGCCGCCTTTCCCAAGCAGGGACGATTCCTCGCCAGCATGCCAGTCGGAAGAACATCACAAATATGGAGAACTTTCGTCCGCAAGCGCTGCATGCGTCAAAACAAAATGGCGATGAGCCGAATTAGAGGTGATGGGCAATATTAGCGCGGGTATAGGTGGGCCCTGCAGTCGGCGTGTGAACGAGGGATTGGAAGGCAGGGGGGAGTGTAGTCGTTTGGACGCGAAAGAAACAGTCTTACTGACATTCGAAAACAGTCTCATCGCCTAGCATCAAGGGCCACATTGATATTACCGCATTCATCCTCGTAGCGCTCGTATTTGGTTCTATTTATGGCCAAGTGTAATCCTTGACGGTACCGCTCCGCACGAACGCGTGCTCCTTCCGGCTACTGTCTTAAGAGAAGGTTGCTTGAAAGCCGCAAGATCGCAAATATCTAGCGATTCCGTCCAACCCTCGAATGCAATTCGATATTCGCTTGCGATGCTGCAAGCTCAGCGCTGGTCGATGCTAATTCCCCTTCAAAGCCGCGAGCTCCTGTAGAAGTACATGACCGAGACAATGGCACAGTCAAGGGACAGGGCGATGGGGATAATGGATAGAACGAGATGGAAGAATACCGCAAACCATTCTCATTCGGCGTTAGCAAGCGCTCGATCATGTTGGGAGTGCGGTGATCCCGAACAGTGGGCTCTCATGCCGCAGAGCGCCTTTCACAGCGGCCAGCTCACAGTGCATTCCCAGGTACTGATGTCCTGAAATGGCAGGGAAAGCGTAGCAGACAGGGAAGGCGTCCATATAAGAGTCACCGTCTTGGAAGGCACGCTTGTTGTTTCGAATTCGAGATCGATCAAGGGTACGAGGTACGATGGATGGGGGCGGCCGGCAGTGCCGTAGAATCAGAGAACACGCAAAAGTACAGATAGAACCTGATGACCGGTGCAACCTGCCGTACATGCTTTGCAGTCATCAACTGAGGTGCAGAGAATAGGAACGAGCTATGTTACCCGGGGCATTGGATGTCCCGAACTCGTGCGGTTGCCGAAGATTACACATGGCCTCGAACCGTTTCATCAGAAGCAAGAAGATGGCCATGCGATCATTTGTGTCCGCTCCATCTCTTCCTTTCCCAAGGGACTCGGGGGATGCCGCCTACTATCAGCGCGTTGCGAATGCTGACTTGCGCTCGACGGTGGGCACACGTTCAACGCGTGTTGCAATCCGCAAAGGGCAGGATGACGAGGCAATCTCTGGATGCAGCCGGTGAGTTCAGTCTGCCGGTTAAGAGAGAAGCGACCTTGCTGATAATCAGACGCCAGCTCGATCGACGCGTCCCACGCAGGCAGCAACGACGTAAACTGCCTGTCCACACCGAACGGTCAGTGGCCTCCAAGGAATCGCTCTGCGCTCGGCACGTTCTCATGTCGCTTCAGCTCCTCCAATGCCTCCGCGAGCCCGTCACACCCCGCCAAACGCCCGTTCCCCGGAGTCGTCGCCGGCTCCGAGCCGACTTGGTCAACGAGCTCGTCTTCGAGCTCAATGCTCCGTCCTCACAGCACAACGCGCACTGCTGCCCCGGCCATGCGCGAGCACCAGGATGATATCCAGCAACACCCTTAGCGGGTGACGACCGATCTGCACACAATTCGTACGTTTGCCCACCCCTTTTTGCGTCGTCCTACGCGCTGACGCGCCCGCAGATCCTCTCCCGTCAGCTGCTCTCTGACGCGCACTTCCAGTCCTTCATCTACCAGATCCTCTCTGTGGTCAAGTACATCCGCGCGCCAACGTGCTCCACCGCGACCTCAAGGTCCGGAAACCCCGTCAACGCCGGCCGCGGGCTCAAGATATGCGACTTTGGCATCGCCGGCGGGTATCATCCCGGGCCGGGCACGGCCCAGCAGGCGTCCAGCAAGGGGCAGCAGGGGTTAATGACCGAGTACAGTATGTGGTCACGAGGTGGTACACGGCACCCGAGATCACGCTCAGCTTCGCCAACTACGGGCCGGCCATGGGTATCTGGAGCGTCAGACGGGTGCATCTTCGCGGAGCTCCTGGGCGGGAAGCTGCAGCTTCAAGGGCCAGGAGTGAGTACTTTTCTCTGTCTTGATGAGATGCCCCAGCTCACCGCGCGCAGCTGCGTCGACCAGCTGAACCAGATCCTGCACTACCTCGGCACGCCGTCCGAGGACACTTTGCGGCGCGTCGGCTCCCCAGGGCGTAGGACTACATCCGTTCGCTGCCCATCAAGCCTCCGATCCCCTTCCAGTCCCTGTTCCGGCACGCGAACCCGCTCGCAAACGACCTGCTCGCCCAGATGTCTACTTCGACCCTGCGAAGCGCATGTCGTGCAAGAAGGCGCTCGAGCACCCGTACCTGGCCGTATGGCACGTCGCCAGCAATGAGCCCGTATGCTCTCAGCCGCTCTACTTAGGCTTTGAGGACGTGCACACCATGTTGGACATGATGGCGCTCACCATGCAGTCATGCAGAACGTCCACGCCTTCCGCGCGCTGGTACCCCTCCAGACGCAAGCAGAGCACGCTCCCCATCCCGAGCAGCCACGATATCCTCGGCAGCCCGTGCGGAAGAATGACACCACGAGCGAGTATACGTTTCCCCACCCCAACGCGACACCGCCGGAGGGGGAGATGGTCGAGGAACCAGGGCAGGAGCTGGATGGAGAGTTGGGAGCGTATGAGGGGCGCTAGATGGGCCTTGCGCGCGGCTTCACCTGGAGGATGGATGGGTGTTGATTGGGGAGAGGATGCCGCGCTCAACAGGCGGGGCTGTCTATGGAGGGTGTACAAAGAACGAGGAAAGCTAAAGATGAAAGAGAAAGCGGAAAGGAGAACGGAGAAAGGGGAGCGATGAGGGGATGAGAGCATGGGAAGTAAATTGAAGACGAGGAAAGACGAGGCTATGTATTGTCCTGTCCGCCTGTCATGACTGTCTGCATGCCTGCTGCGCTGCGCTGCTGCCTGCTGTTACACCCTACAAACTACGCTTCGCAACAATTGACGTGCTGCTCTAGTCACCTCTTTCGAGTTCAGTCAGTTTGTCCTGCAGTCTCTGCAGTCCGGCCCTAACCCGTTCAGCTGGGGTATTGGCAGGTCCTAGGGGTTTGCCGGTAGCGTGGTTCAGTAGTGTCTTTAGTAGAGGAATATCGTCGTTCTCGTGGGTACCGTGGAATAATGTTGTGACTCCACGTTCCTCCATCATGTTCAGCCAGCCGGACGCGTCAAATTCCTCGTAGACCGAAATGTCAGAAAGGAAAACACGTGGATCGCTAGGAGTTCCAAGTTTCGCCGTCAGCCTTTGCAGGAGACCCGGCTCGTCATTGTAAAGACTGCCGATATTGTTGTCTGGAGCTGTCTGATGTATGTTCCGCACGCGCTCACAGGCCCTCTCTAGGGCCGGATTTGTTCTGGCTGCCCACATTATGAAGTCGAAGCCGTTTTGGAATGCCATCTTGTCTGAGCCCACCTTCACTGGCCGAGCGATAAGGGTTACCACCGCCTTAAGTGCGACTTGCTTCTGTACCTCTGCATCAACATCGGCGGGGACCAGGTCCTGAGGCAGGGGCTCCATAGCAATGGTGGGTTGAATCCAAAGATAGTTGATGAGCTCGCCATTTACAGAATCAAAGTGCAATGAATTGTTTGTAATGCATTTGACCAGAGGGATCAGTCCCTTACGTGTTCCAGCATCTACCTTGCCCCAATTGCTGATCTGCTCAGTCACCATCCGCTGCGGCTTCTCATTCCATGTGTACTGTTTCGTTCCACCACTTCGAGAGAGCCACTCCAAGCACTCCATGATCCTGCGCAAGTTGCCATTCTGCTTGATCACCGTGGAAAGGATCCACATGAGCTTCTCTGTCTCCTGGGGAAAGAAGTCATTGTCGAGGCAAGTTGCAAGATAACATGCAAGCCATTGTGACTCAAGGTCAGTAGCAGTGCCTAAGAATTCCAGCAGTTCATCGTGAGGAAGACGCTCCTTGAGGCCATGCACCCGGAAGAAGTCAAAGATAAGACAGCTCCCCAGCAATGAAGGTCTTCAGAGGTCTTGGTGACTTTCTTTCAATCGCTGCACCGTTAGGTCGATTAGCTCGTTTTGTAGCGCATCTACTGGTGCCTCTGGTCGTCGCAAACATGTGGTATGTAACAGCAGTGCACAAGCAAGTAGTGAGGATCCCGGACAGGCCTGCTCTTGCTTGCCCTGTGCAAGTCCCCGTAGGTCCTTTTCAATTCCAGTCATGAAGGAAATATTTTGATTGAGAAGCGAGGAAACGGCTGCAAGGGTTGTCAGGTGCCTTTGGGCAAACACTTGAACAGCAGATTGCCCGTCATTGCTGTCCTGGTCTGTCATCAAGTTTCGGATGATCAACTGTTTTGCACAAGCCTGAACACGGGAACGCAGTGACCACCATGTAGGCCCAGACACATTCCACCCGACCAGGGCCAACAGGGCATCTTCTTCAAATTCAGGATCGGAAGAGAGCTTGACCAGTCCACGTGCAAGCTGGTCATTGTCATTCTGAAATACTGTTGGTTCAAGTTCAAATTGTACTCCACGTTGTAGAACATACCTGATCTTCACGTTTTCTAAATTGACCAGTGGCAAGGAAGACAAGGTCCAGCATCCAACTGACCGGCGACTGATAACGGCATGTTGGAGCAATAAGGGGTTCCGGAGCCATGAGAAGATAGAGACCGGCAGCAAAGACCACAAGAGCACATAGCAGTTGGCCAAGGACGACGCTAGCATTCCACATGTAGACGACCAGTCCGGCAAGAAAGAGGAACACTGCAATATTGACTTATCGTCCAGAATGCCTTCAGGGACGTGCGTATATTCTTGTCTGCCCTCCAAAATGAAAAATCTTAAATGCCCCCCTCAGGGATGTTTACAGAACGTGTCGGAAAGCCTCCGGCGGACATGTCGCATTCAACTCTTCCTCCACCATGATGACAGAGGTGTTATGTGGGCAGCGGTTCCCATATCTTGAAGATGCTGTACTCGCTCTGATCAATCATTCAAAGGACCAGGGCACATCGCACCGAGTGGAGGACAAAACCCCATGTCTTTTGGTTGTGAAGTGCAATGTGGAGAGCTGCGAGTTCAGGGCAAGAGTTGCTGGTCAAGATGGGATGTTCATTGTACGCCGTATCGTTCCAACCCATACCTGTCAAGCTTTTGCTCCCAAGCCTCGTGCAGCAACAAGCCGTATTGCCTACCTCGTTCCAGAAGTAAAGAAGGCTCTGAACATTACCCCGGAAGTCACAACTGCAATGATTGTTGCTGCACTACAATGCAGGAGCATCATTGTATCGAAGCAGCAGGCATACCGAGCGAAGAAAGCAATCCTTGGTGATACTGTCAAGCAGCAGGTTGAAGAATTTCAGAAGCTCCCTGCTTATGCGAACCTCCTTCGTGCTCGTGATCCAGAGGCAACAATTCAGCTCACCTTCGGTCCGAACAACACCTTTTGCTCGCTGTTCATCTGCCCATCCCCTGCCAAGAAGGCCTGGCATTCCGTCCGTCGCTATGTCGCAGTGGATGGTGCATTCACAAAGACAGCTTTCGACTATGTGATTCTCCTCGCTGTCACATATGATGCCGAAGATAAGCTGCTTATGCTGGCTTGGGCACTCGCCCCAAAGGAAGACACCGAGACTTGGTCTGACTTCTTCCGACTGCTTCGAGGTGCCCTGCCTGGGCTTGATCTCCCTACAACTGTTATGATATCGGATCGGCAGAAGGGGCTGCTCAAGGCTATGTCGGACGAACTGCCATTGGTCGATGAATCATACTGTGCATGACACATCTCCGCCAATGCAGTTGACAAGTTTGGGCCAGTTATCGAGGGCCATGTCTGGGCATTGGTCCGTGCCGACACAGAGAAGGTGTTCAAAGAACGTCTCCAGCTGATCCGGACAGAGGTCAGTGAAGAAGCAGCCGACTATCTTGCTGCTATCAACCCCGCCTCTTGGGCAACATATGCCTTCAATGCTCCACGCTTTGGTCGAGTCACATCAAATGCGGCTGAAGTCATGAATAGCGTCTTTGTAGAGGCACGTGGGTTTCCGGTACTGAAATTCCTCGATCACATCTGGAACGATCAGATGGTCCGATTCTGCAAGTACCTTGAGGCTGCAAGCCGCCTTTCCATTGGCTTCGTGCCTTGCCAACATGCGATCTTCGCTCAGTACTGCACTGAGGCACGACGCTACTTTGTCTTACCGTCAAGCCCAACTCAAGCCCTTGTCCGTTCAACTCTCAATCCAACTGAAGACGAGCATGAAGTCACTCTCTACCCAGAGCTCCGTGCAGGTTATTGTACATGTCGCAAGTTTCAACAAACCCTCCTCCCCTGCCCACATGCAATTGCTCTTTGTCTGCGCTTTCGTGTCAATCCTGGCCTGTATGTCGACGATTCCTATCTCAACACGAGTCTCCAAGAGACCTATTGCCTTCCATATCCACCAATCCGCCTTGTCGAGTTGGAGGCCCATAGTGGTGTCAATGCACCACCTCTCAAGAGACGACGTGGCCGCCGGGCAACAAAGCGCAAAGAGAAAGGTGTCAGGCCACCACGGGCCATGTAGTTAGCTATAGTTGACAAATGTATCGACGGGCATTGTAGATTTTTGCGCCAAGAAAGGCAGTCTGGACAATTGATGCGTTTTCCGAGGGCATTCTGGACGATAAGTCCTGCAATATTGAGCAATAGCGATAGGAAATTGACAACGGTGGAGACCTTCCAGTCCCGAGGAGTTAGATCACGGTTAAACAGCGCGCGAGCCTTTTCAGCAGGGGATTGAGCAGTGACCTCATCCTGATATCCGGATAGCCATTGTTTCTGTGAGGGCAACACGATCCAACAAGGCTGCTGGTCGAACACAACCCCAAGAGTAGACAAGATGTGGCGAATAGTCGATATTCGA